>JAQHUG010000433.1:104811-123579 GCA_028555095.1 Dicrostonyx torquatus | reverse complement strand
GGGCTCTGGGAGGGCTTTTTAAAAAATAATCAAAACAGGCACCTCTCCACTTTGATAGGAAAGTCTAATTTGTTGTAACTAAGAAATTAACATCGTGACATTGTATATTGTATGGTAGTAGAATACAGTAAAACAATCCAGTGCTATCTGCCGCTGTATATAACATTCATAATTCCTAAGAAAACCAAGCTCCTGGGCTCACAAAATTGCTCATTTTTGGTCTTTGAGGCCCTCACTGGTTGCCTGGGGTCCTTTTCACAAACCGCAGACCCTGCCATTCCTGTGCTTTTGTAGCTTATTTTCTTCTTACATAAGAATTGCACTTCCTGGGCAAGAGCTTTACTGCTGAGCTACATCTCTGGGATCTGTGCTCCGAGTTAGTTTTGAGAAGGTTCTGATGTAGAATTCAAGGGAGGCACTGAGAAGGGTTGCTGGAGAAAAAAGCTTATTAGAAAGGTTATTAATGCCATGGACAGACAGACGAACCCCTTTCCTTCCAAGTGTCCACTGAACTCTGCCTTCACTTTTGCTCCATTGTCTCTGCAATGACTTTTCCCTTCTTCAAGGAAGTTACAGAAGGAGGTGACAGGCTCTGACATGTAACACAAAAATATTAAGATAAGATTTGGGTATTGGCAGGAGGCCTAGGAGGCCAGGCTCTGTAGTTAGCCAACACAGATGGGTGATTAGATTTGTCCCTTAGTCTTAGCAAAGCATAGGCTCCTTTCCCTGACTGACTGGTTATGAGAACACAAGGGTTCCATTGGAGCAGGAGCTACAGGTGTTTGTGAGCTACCTAATGTGGGTGCTGAGATTTGAACTCCTCTGTTACAATAGTAAAGACACTCCTAACCACTGGACCAGCTGTCTGCATGTTGAGGAGGAGGAGGAGGAGAAAGTGGAGGAGGAGAAAGAAAAGATATTTTATTGAACCTGGAGCTTACTGCTTCATCTAGGCCAATGAGCCTGTCTCTTCCTCTCAGTGCTGGAGTTGCAGAAGCATACCCCCACACTTGGCTTTGATGTGGGCACTAGGTTCTGCAAGTGCATGAGACCCACTTGCAAGTGCAAGTTACCCATGGAGACATCTCCCCATCACCTGAAATACATTTATACTGTGGTGTATACACGTATGTGCATGCTCATGTGTGTGCATACGCGCGCATGTGTGTGTTTTTACTCACTTCCTCTCCCTATACCGTCCTGTACTTTTCTTTCAGTTGTGCTAAAAATCTACGTCAGAGGGTCTGGGGCTGGAGGTTCATGGTAGGACACTTGCACAACATACATGGAGTCCCTAGGTTCCGTGTCTGGCTATAGAAAATAACTAATTATGGGCTGGTTCAGTGGTTAAGAGAGCTTCCTACCTAGTTTGGTTTCCAGCACCCACATTCGATGGCTCACAGTTTTCTGTAACTCTAGCTCCAGGTGGATCCAGTTCCTTCTTCTGGCCTCTTACACACACAAATACACATATACACACATACACAAAAAAGTAGTCATTAAATAGATGAATAAGAAAACTAAATCTATAAAAGAAAGATCACCATGTTTTCCTTCCTTACTTCATTGCCAGAGAGTGAACCCAGGGCCTTGAACATGCTAGTTAAATGCTCTACCATTGACCAACAGCTCCAGCCAGAATTTCTTTCCTTTTTAAGGTTGAATAATGTTCTATTGTTGGCATGGATCACACTTCATCTATCCATTCATTTGTCATAGATGGATGTTCTTTTCCATCTTAAAAATTTTGTTTTGGCTGGTGGTGGCTCATGACTTTAATCTTAACACTGGGGAGGCAGAGACAGATAGATCTCTGTGAGTTCACAGTCAACCTGGTCTACAGAGACAGTTCCAGGACAGCCAAGGCTACACAGAAAAACCCTGTCTCAAAAACACAAAGACAAAATAAACAAAAATTTTTTACTTTGTTATATTCCATTTTGTTATATTAGAGGTGAACAGTGGAACTGTCATTTATCCTGAGTGGCACTGGGTATACTGCGCACTCCAGGAAAGGTCTCATGTTCAGGAGCACGTGGTTAACAAATAATGGACTCCACAAGATTTTGTGCTTTCATTTTTACAGTTTTGTGTTTTTGTTTTCTTTTTGTGTGTTGTATTTTGTTTTTTAGGTTTTGTTGTACTATTGGGTTTTTGGTTTGTTTTTTTAGGAAGAACTTAAAGTTGGGTGGGTAGGGAGGAGGAGAGGATCTGGATGTACTTAGGGTAGGGGAAGAATATGATCAAAATAGATTTACATTTAAAAATTGTTTTGAAATAATAAAAATAAGAAAAAATTGAATTGTGATTTGGATTTTTTTCTTGGCTTCCCCTTTATTATAACTTATTTGTTGCTGTTTAGAGATAGAGTCTCACTTGTGCAGTTCAGTGATGGAACCCATGATCCTCCTACGTCCCGCTCCTAAGTACAAGGATGACAGGTGTGCAGCATCATGTCCAGAAATGCTAATATTCTTCCAAACTGTTCCTTGCTTTTGAAATGATTGCTCGATGTGAACATCTTTCGTTGGTGCCTCGACTGAGAGCTGGCTGGAGAACAGTTTCATGAGCTGTCAAGTTTCAGTTGGAGACTCTGTGTCATTTTCCCTTCATGTCTGAGCAGCTCATTTAACCCCTAGTGTTGTGTTGATCACCAATCCTTCCTTGTATATAAAATGAAGAGAATCACAGCACTATCCTTTCCATTTTGCTCTTTTCTCCCCCCTTTACTCCTCTCTTGCCCTCTTCTCCCTTTTCTCCTCCCTTTCTTCTCTACCTTCCCTGTCGTCCCCCTTCTCTTACCTTGCCTCCTTCCTCCCCATCTCCTTCCCTCTCCTCTTCTTTCCTTTTTACCATCACCCCAAATCCAGCAAAACAAAACAAAACAGCAGTTCTCCTTCCAAAGGACTAAAAAAGATAGTTTATTCTGAAGTCAAATGTGAGTGGCCACATCCTCAGATTCCATGTTGCAATGAGGAAGCAATTTCAGGAAGCTTTTATAAAAATAGCGAAGAAGATGGAGAATCAACACACTTTTCAAATGCTTTGGTGGAATGGTAGGGGAATTCCTTCTGTCTATGTGTTCCTCTTATTGGTTAATGAATAAAGCTGTTTCAGCAAGTGGCTTAGCAGAATAGGGCTAGGCGGTAAAACTAAACTAAATGCTGAGAGGAAAAAAAGGCAGAGTCAATGAGAAGCCATGTAGCTGCCACCAGGGACAGATGCCTCTGCTGAAGCCCACTGAAACTTTGCTGGTTGGCCACAACCTCGTGGTGATGCACATATTAGTGGAGATGGGTTAGTTTAGGATATAACAGCTAGCTAGAAATACGTTTAAGCTATTGGCCAAACAGTATTGCAAATAATATTGCTTCTGAGTGATTCTTTCAGGTCTGGGAAGCTGGGAACAAATGAGAAGCCTCCCCCAACAAATTACCTCTATGTGTTTCTTTGGAACTGAAAGACTTCAGGACAAGGTGGGACAGAAACCTCTGTCAACAGTGAAACCATCAGAGAAGAGGTGGGTGCCAACAAAGTGGGGATTCTCTTACAGGCTG
This sequence comes from Dicrostonyx torquatus, assembly GCA_028555095.1. NCBI lineage: Eukaryota > Metazoa > Chordata > Mammalia > Rodentia > Cricetidae > Dicrostonyx > Dicrostonyx torquatus. Next base: position 120,019 of record JAQHUG010000433.1, on the reverse strand, counting down.
ATGGTGCTCTTAGTCTTTGAGTAGGTAGACAGTGCTCTGCTAAGTTAATACATTTTAAAGGGGATGTTAGATCAGACACAGGAGTGGGCAAAAAGTAACTGTTGAGGGAGTTAAAGACTACCTAAGAATAATTATTATTAGGTTCTGGACTTGCCTCTCACCCACAATAAGCAGAGTCTGGAGCAAAGCTGCCTTTTCTGGGCATTTTGCTGAGCTATTTCCACAGAATTTCGAACCTGAGGTGCCCTGGGTTTGGGCTGACTCTCCCCACCTGTCCTGGCCCCGTTGAGCCCTGGTGTGGAGCTTGCACCACCACATGACTTGTCCCTTGACAGCGATAGGGTAGGTGGGCCCCTGGCTGTGTTGGGCCCACCTCTATCTTCTGAGGACCTAGCTGTCCCCCTTCCTTCCTCAGTTTCTTCCTCCTCTACAATGTCCCCCAAATCGAAGCTCAAGAAATGCTTTTCCCTCTGTTCAGTGGGTTGCTCAGTAAGAGGTTCTGTATAAGGCATTCTGCAGTGGAGAGGAACCACTGGCTTTTCCTCCCCAGCTGGACCTCTGGAGACCACATCAGGTGGAAACAGCAACTCCAGTTCCTCTAGTGGTGCTGGGACAGTTGGTAGGGGATTGGCTAGTGATGGCACATCCCCTGACAGAGATGGACTCACCGCTTTGAGAGGCTGAGACTGAGTCATGGAGGGGGAACCTTGAAAGATGGAGCAGGAATGGTACAGAGAGAAGAACTGCTCAGTTTTATGGGGGCTGAAGAAGCTGGCTCTGACCCAGCAGGAGTGGGTTATGGAGGAGGGGCAGCTTGGCTGACCTCAGCGGGAGGATGGCAGCCTCAGTGGCAGAAGTCTCACCTGCTGCTCCGAAGTGATGGAGGAGTAGGAGGAAGTTGCTTGGAGTTCTTCCTACCACCCAAGGCATCCCTGCCCCGACTCACCATTCCCTGTTCCACTATCACTGATGTTTGCACAGCCACGGCCCTAGAGATGCCTGACAAGGAGAACACGTTTGTGTTTAAGGTAGAAGGCCCTTCAGAGTACATTCTGAAGACAACTGATGCACTTCATGAGAAGGCCTGGGTGTCTGATATCCAGGAGTGCCTAAGTCCAGGACCTTGCCCTGCTATTGGACCCAGTCCCATGACCTCTCCCCTGGCCCCTGGGACCCCCTTCCTCACAAAGGATAACACAGACAGCCTGGAGTTGCCCTGCCTGAATCATCCAAAGAGTCTGCCAAGCCAGGATCCAGCAAGAGTAACGACTGCCTGTTGCAGGGGGCTTATGGGGGTCTCTCCATCAGCCATCAGCATCCTTCTCCTCTTGTTCTGCCTCCATTGCTGCCTCCCACTTTGACTCAATGGAACTGCTTCCTCCAGAATTGCCTCCTTCCCCCTGCATTCCCATTGAGGAGGGGCCACCACTGGGAACAGTTCATCCCCTCTCAACCCCTTCCCCTCTCCTGGATACTCCAAAAACAATCACAGGGTCATTCCTGTTCCAGAGGGAGTCAGAGGGTGCTGAGGGGGATTAGCCCTCTCAGGATATCCTTTGTTCTGTGGCATGCTTTTTCGACTCAAGGCTGCCCAGTTAGTGCTGGAAGGAGGCACTGGCTCCCATGGTGTCTTCCTGGAACGTCAGAGTGAGACAAGACATAGTGAATATTTTCAACTTCCAGGGCCAGGCCAAACACCTGCATTTGCCACTGAATGAGGAGGGTCAGTGCTGGATCCAACATCTGTGGTTCCAGTCCATGTTCAATACGCCTGAGCACTTCCAGGGGCATTCCATCCCTCTGGAGTCCAGAGGCTCCAGTGATGTTGTCCTTGTCAGCTATTGTGTCCTTTGAGCAGCAGCAGGGCCAGGAGCAGGGCTGAGAGCCATGCAGGGGTGTGTGAGGGTGACAGATGCTATCCCGATTCTCCCTATTTTGAGCAAATACTCAGACAATGGGCTAATACAAACAAACCCATTATGATTGGTAGTCCATGTTGAAGGCAGCCCTTGACCCCTCAGTTTTCCTCCAATGGCGCTCTGCTTATGATGATGCAGCAGAAACCTAAGCTCATACAAATTTGCAATTTGTACTTATTTTACCCTTGACATGCTTACTGGCCATCGGCAATATGCTGATCCTATCTCACAGTCCATGATTGGCCTACATGTCTATTTACAACAAGTGTCCAGCCTAGCCTTCAAGGCCCTCCAACTTCGTCCACCCCAGGACAGTGTAGGCTATTTCTGCAATTTTGTTTTAGCATGCTGAGGAAACATTTCCTAAATTTTTGACCCACGTCACCAATGCTGTTCAAAAGTGCATCCAATCTGGCTCTACCAAGGATATCCTTATTAAACAGCTAACCTGGGAGGGGTTCAACACCGTCACCCATAATGCCATTGTATCTGTTAGAAATGAGGATATTCATAAGTGGGTCTTGGCCGCCTGTGATATTGACACACAGAATGGGCCCATTTCTGTCCTTATGGCTTCCTAGGTCAACGGCAAACTTGACAAGGATGATAATTCCGTCCCACCAGATTATACTTGCTTGGGATGTGGACTTATGTAGGGATTGTCCCAGGGCTCATCCAAAGACCTAATGCTGTAAATGCCAAAAGAGCTATTAATAGGCACGAGATCGTAGAAGCTCCCAGTAGGTCCTGATATTAATGATAGACTGGACAATGGTTTCACACTCCTGGTGCATAAAGGTAAGTGGTGTGTCTTGGTTTGCAATGCTTAAGGTGAACTGGTTCTCATCCACTAGGCAGATCTCTTTGATTTCAGACAAATAGTAGAGGTCATTTAAAAAGACAGATTGCCCCAATACTTTTGCTCTCTCTGCTGAAGTTTCTTGAACAGCAGCAGAACCAACCTTAATAGAGACTTTGGTGTCTATGTGAGCCAGTTTGAGAGCACTGTGGAACACCTTTGGGTCTTCTTCCAGAGCCAAGGTGGCAGCATGGAGTTTCTGTTGCTCATGTTCTATGTGCTCAGCCAGCTTCCTGGGACAGTCTATGAAAATAAGCCGTTTGCTGCCCTGTGGGCCAGTCAGCAGCTGCTCGTGGTACTTGGTGTACTCTCTGACCCAGGAGTTACAGATGTAAACTGCAGGGACATTGTCATAAGCAAAGCCAGGAAAAACAACAAGCCACTTAGAGAGGAACTCTGTTTTCCAGCGATTGCTAGGTCTAGTATGGGCATGCTGGATAATCATTTCCTCCACGACAGACGACTTTCTGCCCTCCCCCTTTTAAAATTAAAGCAAAAATGTCACCCTCCAGGCCTCTATAGCCTTTAAAGATGCCAATAAAACTAATTTTGGGTTACTAATAATGGGTTACTAATAATCATAGGAAAGGGCCTGTACCCAACCAAATCCTGGATCAGTACAACTAGGGGAGTTATTGGCAGACCTTAAGGTATTGGAAATGACCCGACGAGAACCTGTAAATATTTTTTTTCAGATAGCTGCTATTCCACACAAGCATGTAAAATATTATCTTTTGCAAAATTAAAGTCCCAAAAGGATTCCATCTCTAAAGCCATGCAAACTATTCAAGACTTATTACAGTCCAGAGGACACCCCAGCACATATCCCACATCAGGTCTCACACAGGGCTGCCAGGAATGCTAGCAACAGGCAATCTCAGAATAGACTGCCTAATTATGACGATGACAGTGTCCTTGCCTTTGCTGGAACAGGCTAGGCTCTTCCATCAGTAATTTAATTTGTTCCAGCAAAAATTTGCACAACATTTTACCTGGGTTACCCTTGCCTAGATGTAAACATTTAATCAGAACCTATGCAACTTAACACAGGTCTAGCCATTGGATTTGTCTACCATGTTTTTTTGGCCAAGTGTGGGATCACATAAAATCCCTGTTGGACCCATCTGAACTTGTTGCATGGTGCCTTATGGGAGGGATAGTGGTGGCTTTAATATTTCTGCTTAAATATCTCTTACAGCTAAGATCCCGACAACAGTAGGTGAACAAGGCGACACTACAGGTGTTAATGGCTATGGAGCGTGCTGGACCAAAACCTCCAATGGAGGTGGTCCACACTGGGCTAGTGCAAATAGAGGAGGCCATTCAAAGCCCTAGTTCTCCTAAAAGTCTCCCCTTGCTTCTGTCTTCTTGGGACCTTCTGGGTACCCAGCCCTTCAAGGACTGATAGTCAAAGATGGGTAAGAGCCTGTGTGGCAGGCCAGTCTAAGACAGGCACAGCCCAAAATTCTGGGGGAGGGGTCCCCGAGGTGGGGTTGTAAAAATATATAATTCCTACTAGGTCGTCCAACAAAACTAAAATAAAAAGGGTGAGATGAGGCAGGGCAATAGTGCAAGCACAAGCAAGTGTGTGCAAACTCACAATGAATAAGCAAAATTGGCCAAAACAACCTGTCAGCAGACCAAAAGCACCGTCACTAACAACGTGCAGTCACAGCTATCACAACCTGTCACCAGACCAAAAGCACCGTCACTAACAACGTGCAGTCACAGCTATCACAACCTGTCACCAGACCAAAAGCACCGTCACTAACAACGTGAAGTCACAGCTATCACAACCTGCCAGAAGACCAAAAGCACAGTCACTAACAACGTGCAGTCACAGCTATCACAACCTGCCAGCAGCGACCGCCAGTTTCAAAAGGACCAACCGAAAATGTTCCTGCAGCGGCTTAATTTCCCTAAACCCATAAATATCCCCTTTAACAATAAAGAGCTTTTACACTGGAATCTCTCGGAGTCTGTACATGGCCTCCACGTCTCCTCACCCCCTGCCCCTTGGGAAATGGAGATTGCAAAACAGGTAGTAGCAGCAAACCTGCAACAATGGACCAGAACGATTTATTTTTTAAACTACACTCAAAGAATTCATACTTGGGGCAAACACAGCTGACCTTGGCACTGTGCATCTAAACTCTCTAGCATGGCATAAGCCACCTTATCACATGGGTACCACCCAAGTGAGATCTTATTAATTGGAGACATTTGTTTGTATTTAAGTGGTATTTAGGCTTTGTTATGGGAAATGAACTATGGAATCACCTCTGGGGAATTTTCCTACGTGCCCAAGTTTTTCTTGAGAAAACAATCACTCAGTAGAACTGCTACATAGACTCTCTGGGCATGTAGAGTGTGTGCAGGAGAAAGAGAGGGAGAGAGACAGAATTCCATAATACAATGACATATGGTTGTAACTCTTGTGTACCTGTCCAGTTCCTCCAATATCCTCCTGGTATGCCCACCAACTTCATGTCTGTCTGTCTATCTATCTGTCCACCCTTCCTTCCCACTTATTTTGATTAGCTCAGCCTGCCTGTGTTCCTGTGTGGGGTCATTCTCTGGTGCAGGGAAACATTCTTTAAAAAAGAAAGATTCTCTCTACTATCTGCTGCACCAGTAGCACAAAGGTTTTTAAAAACTATGATTTTTAAGTTTTTGAGGTCAATATTCTTTTTGTTTGTTTGTTTTGTTTCTTTCCCAAGAGAAGGATTTTCTGTGTAGCCCTGGCTGCCCTGGACTTGCTTTGTAGACCAGGCTGGCCTCAGATTCACAGAGATCCTCCTGAGGGCTGGGATTAAAGGCATTAATCACACTGCCCAGCTATTCTTTTTAAATTTTTTTCAAATTTATTCCTTGAGAACTCTCTCTCTCTCTCTCTCTCTCTCTCTCTCTCTCTCTCTCTCTCTGTGTACAATGTATTTTGATCATAGCCAGTCTCTGTTCTTTCCTTCAACTTTTCTCAGGTCTCCTACTATGTCCCTCTCCCAACTTTATAGCCTTTTTAAAAATCCACTGAATCCAATTAGTGCTACCCACATGCGTATGGACCACCCACTGGAGCTTGGGTTTCATGAAGAAAACTGACTCTCTGTACCCCAGCAGCTACCACTGCCAATAGCTTCTTGACCTGGGGTGAAGGCTCTTGAACCCCTCTCTCAGTCTAGCTGGATTGCCCTCCTTACCCTGCCTGCAGGCTGCCCCACACTAGATCACACCCTTCATGTAGAATGTTTCCTCACACTGACTTCACACCCAGACAGGGACTTCTGAAGATTATATAATGTGATACAGATATCAGAGGGGTAACCCTGAGGCAGGCAGAGGAGGAGGCATTGTTCTGGAGATGGAACAATAAGGAGAGAGTTCAATATTCTAAGGAGCCAGAATCACTTAGGCATGCAAGAAAGGCATGCCAGAACCAACCCGGAGGCCATTAGAGCTCATCTGTGAAAGGCTTATGTCTCCAGCTAAAAGACATCAATTGAATCATTGATTGCTTTTATATAGAAAGAGTGACAGGGGCCAATGAGATGGCTCAGTCAGTAAATGCCCTTGCTGCCAAGTCTGATGACCTTACTTTGATCCCTAGGACCTACGTGAAAGAAGGAAAGAGCCAACAACCACAAATTGTCCTCTGACCTCCATAGGAATGCTTTGACATTGGGTCACCCTATCCCAATACACAAATTAAAATGCGTGTCAGGCAGTGGTGGCATCCACCTTTAGACTCAGTGCTTGGGCGGTAGAGAAAGGTAGATCTCTGTGAGTTTGAGGCCAGCCTGGTCTATAGAATGAGTTTCAGGACAGCCAGGAGTACACAGAAAAAACCTATTTTGAAAAACAAAAAACAAAACAAACAAAAAGTTAAAGTGTAACAAAAATTTAAAAGAGAAAGACCCTGGTCTGGGGAGATTGCTCTTTGGGTAAAATAACATGCCACAAATGTGACAATTCCAGTTCAGTCTATAGAACTCACACAGAAGTAGGAGGGAATAAAGCCCTGGAAGTGGTTCTCTGACTTCAACATGCACATCGTGACACCTGTTTTCCTAGGCACACAATCACAAATGCCAAAACATAAAATGTCTACAAATACCTTTGAGGATGTGGAGAAAGTGGAACCTGTAGCCACTGCTGATGGGACTGTAACCTGCTGCAGCCACTCTGGAAATAAGGAAGGAAGTTCCTAAACCCCCCAAAATAGAAGCACTATATATCATAGGGATATAATCCTAGATATCTACCTGAAGGGCTCTAAGCCAACACACCACACACACTTGTACATTCATTTTCATTGCTTCACTATTTACAACAACTAAGAAATGGCAGGGAATCAAGGGACAGAGAGATGGCTCAGCTCTTAAAAGCAGGTACCACTCTTGCAGAGAACCCAAGTTCAATCCCAGCACCTTAACACTGGGCAGCTCACCACTGCCAGTAACTGCCAGTAACTCCAGTTCTAGGAGGATCAAATATCCTTAGATTCCAAAGGCACATGCAAATACCCCAGGCACACAAGAATATATAATTAAAAAAATAATAAAAGCTAATCTAAAATAAAAATGTAACTAACCTAGATGTCCACTGACAAATGAAGATAAAGAAAATGTGGCAGTCATACACAGATGCTATTCTATTCAGCCACAAAGAAAAATGAAATCATATTGTCAGGAAAATGGATGGTCTTGGAGAACATTATGTTAAGTGGAAGAAGTCGGACTCAGATTGACAAATGCCATATCTTTTCTCTCACATTCAGAATCCAGATGTAAATTTACAGATGTGTGCATGTGGGAGGGGCCATGGGAAGGGACAAACAGATTCTAAAGGAGGGAAGGAGGGAGAGAAATAAAACCCATGTTTCATAAAAGCAGAGCAAGGCTCTCTTTGGAGGACTGGCGAAGGAGACACAGGAAATGGGGAAGTGGACAATATAAACATTTTCAGTGGTGTAGTGGCTGGCACAGTACCCACACTCACTCCAGTAAATAGTCCCTCATCTGGGAAAAGGAAGACTCTTTAGGAAGGGTGAGGTAGGTAAATACGGAAGGAGGTAGGAAGATAAAATAATAGGGATATCTGAAATAACCATAAGGAGTCATATTATCAGCTATTTACCTAAAAAGAATACTATAACAATTAATTCTGTTCATATATATATATGTATACATATACAATTTTAGTGAACTTTTCTCATTTGAGCTGACAATGCCCCCCCGCCCCGAGCCAAGACCACCTAGCAAAAAACCTAATGCTAGGCAGAAGAAGCCCTCTTTTTAGTTGTTGGCCAGGGTTCTCCAAGTAACATCCAAAATCAGACAGACTCCTGCTGTTTTCCTTGGTTGACCCCCTATGTGTGGAATGTAAGTTCTAATTGCTCAAGATACCATGCACTTCAGACACAGGACCCAGATACCACTGAGCTGGAACTGACCTGAATTCCCTTTCCCTGAGGACTAGTGTTCATGGTATCAGAAGGCTCTATGCGAGCTTCCAAAGGTGGAGGCAAGCAACAGTCCTACCCACCTATAGATCCTATGAACCACATCAATGGCCAGCGTGGCACAATAGTCCTAAGAGTGGAGTAGTGGTGTGCACACCTTAGTGGTAACCAGCAACTTCCAAATTGGATTTAAGACCCGATTGACAAGAAGTAGGTCTGGCACTGAAAACCTAGCTATCTAATCAGTGATTGTGAAGTCATGGATATTGGACTACCACTGTTTTACTAAACCAGCATAACCCAGTCTAAATATCTGTCCTTAAATTTGTAGACAAATGTAATCTTCACTCCCCTGTCAAGTAACTTTCTCTTTGCAATAGATGGAGACCATTACAGAAAACCATAGCCAATCAAAATGCAGGGTTGTGAAGCCCACTCTCAAAGGATACCTCTACACCTCAACTCCTGCACCTAAAGTTCAGGGAACATTGTAGAAGTGAGGACAGAAAGACTTTAAGAGTCAGAGGATCAGAGAGTTTCGTGTGAGATTGTATCTCCTAGGAATGTCAGAAGCTACACATATAATGTCTCACCAACATGATTGTCTAAACAATCATGAACAAGGATAACACCAATGGATATGCTGAAGCATACAAAAAAAAAACCCATGAGGCCCCAGTCCTACACAAAGAACTACAGGCAAGCAAGAAATGCTGGGTGTGGGAGAAATAGCCTTCCCCAAGGAAGAACAATACCAACTGGTTATTCAATACCAATGATCAGCTCTGAAAACATACATACAAGTAACATTATACAGAGTGAGCAAGTTATATTTAGGAATATATGTGTTAAATATGTGTGTATTTAAATATGACATACTTATAAAATACATATACATACACATGTATGTAATAATAATTAATGAAAAAAGAGTACATGAATTTGAAAGAGAACAAAGAAAGGTATATAGAAGAGTTTGAAATCAGGAAAGGGAAGGAAGAAATGTAATTTCATATAATCATTAAAATAAAAATAAAATAAAAATATTGGTTGTGGTGATGAAAATGAAACCTAGAACTCTGTGCATGCTAGGTAAGTGCCCTGCCCTCGCAACCTCCTCAACCTACATATGGAAAAAGAATTTTCATTGTAACAATTTGGGTCTGGAACCATGGTTCTTATTTCCTCTGCACAGAAAACCCCAGTGAAGTGCTCTGGTCCTGGCTCATTGCTTAGAATCTTGCCTATCTTAGATGTAGACTCTGGTTTCATTCCCAGCACTGCAAACTAACTAACTAAATAGGAAGAAGATTAAGAAATATTTTTAAATTAGCTTGCACAGTAGCAAGTTTCCTTTCAGTTCTTTAACATACACGTAGTTTGGGTTGACCTCCCTTCCTCCTCACAGACTACTATCTCTGTTTAAATCTTTTTAATCTCAGTATTCTCTCCAAAGTTGATATCTTTACAAGGCAACTAAGCCACAAACCCTGGGCTCTCATGAGAGAATTATTACAGCAGAAAAATGTACCATACAACAGGATGAGTGTAACTCAAACTTTCTTACATTTTGTTACCTTTTGGCAACATCTTGGCCACCTCAGCCTATAAGGTTATGTAGCAATAGACAACTCTTTACCTCTTTCAAGGACTGAAAGGTAAGCTGCCTTGCCTCTGGGACAGATCCTCCTCCTCTTTTTCCTCTGTCTTCCTCAAGGTCACCTACAATCTGGTATCAGATTGGCCAAGAGCAGATTTTGAGAACCAGCATTTGGCATGGGCACACATTCATTGTGGGTACGACAGCCGTGGGAACAGCCTGAGATTTGAAGAGCTTGTTAGTCACAGCTCTTGTTAGCGGGAGTTACAGAGGACAGGCTGAGCCAACTTCCCAGCACACCAGTCAAATAGATAAGTAAGACATGGAGAAGGTTCCGTGGATAAAGGTGATTGCTGCCAAGTCTGAAGACACAGTTTCAACCCTGGGACCCTCATGGTGGAAGAAGAGAACTGACTCTTGCAAGTTGTTTTCACACAAGATACATAAATAAATGTCAAAAAAAATATAGACGAGTACCGGTGAAAAGCAGAAAATTTGAATGAATGTGGCTACATTGGGAAAAGGAAAGGGGATGAGACAGGCTAGGTATTGAAGACTATTTCTATGTTTTTAAGTTTATGCATGTCTGTGTACAGGTGTGAGCATTCGAGTGAAAATGTCCATAAGATTAAAAGAGAGTATTGGATCCTCAGGAACTGGAGTCACAGGATGTTGTGGGCTGCCTGATGTGGGTGCTGGAAACTGAATTTGGGTCATCAGCAAGAGCACTCTATGCTCTTACTCACTGAGCCACTTATCAGGTCCCATCGCCAGTTTCTAGATAGATACTCCTTGGCTCCCCAACACAGTGAGTTACATGTCTGTGACTGACTGAAATAAAGGAGATAGACAGAGGCAGCTGCTAGGCAATGGTCATGCTTTTACTTCCTTGTGGGCTAGGAGAGGCAACAATCTAGTTTCCCCCACTGAAATATCTTCTAAGTGCCTGTCTTATAGCAGAGTTAGATGCTACTCAGTCTGCATCTTGAGTTAGATGACAGTGTTCATGTAGGTTCTAGGATATATTTGGGAAATTAGACTTAGACATCTGGAGCTCCAGGAAAGACAGAAGCAGCAGAAGTCACACATGTTAGAACATGATGGATCCAGACTGGAGAGGCAGACAGGGCTAGTGACAGAGTCCTGTCTTACTCCGCAGCCTCTATCTTACACGTATGTAAGCACACATGTGTTTGCTTGCACATGGAGATCTGTAGTTAATATCAGGAACCAGTCTTACATTATCAAGGGCAGGTAGTCAATCAAATGCAGAGGTCTACAATACGGATCATTCTATTGGCCAGACTCCCTGGCCAGCTTGCTCTGGGAGTCCCTTCTTCACCTTCAGGGGGTTGTAAGTGGATTTCCATGCTCACTTTGAGTTGACATAGGTTCGAGGGATCTGAACTCAGATCCATATGTTTATTCAGAAAGTTCTTTAGCTGTTGAGCCATGTCCCCAGGCCCAGACTCCTGTCTTTAAAGAAAAGCAAGCTGAACAAGGGGCTGAGACAGAGAACAGGTGTAGAGGTGCAGAAAGACAGGTGAACAGATTTACAAGGGAGAAGAGTTCAGTGTATCACCCTGTGCGTGTGTGTGCTCAACGCACGTGTGTGCAACAGTTGGTATCTTCCTCAATCACTCTCTGCCTTATTTTTTGTGACAAATCCTCTCACTGAAGCTGGAGTTCATTAATTCAGCTAAGACCGAATGGCCATACCTCTCTGGCATGGGAATTACAGGTCTGTGACAAGCCCAGATTTTTACATAGGTTTGGGGAGATTGAACTCAGGTCCTCATTCTTGCACAGCAAACATTTTACTGACAGCACCCTCAACCCCATCTATCTATCTATCTATCTATCTATCTATCTATCTATCTATCTATCTATCTATCTATCTATCATCTATCTATCTATCTATCTATCTATCATCTATCTATCCATCTTAGTCAGGGTCTCTCTATGTAGTCCAGGCCAGGATTGAACCCTCTATGTGATCAAGGATGACTGTAAACTTTTGGATCTGTTTCCACTTTCTGAGTGCTGGAAAGACAGGCATACACTGCTCTGCTCGACTTATGCAATGCCATGGTGCTTCGTTATAAGAAGCACTCTACCATCAGTTCCAACCTCGTTGCAGCTTCTGATGCTTTGTTTCTGCAGCCCTGGACATTTCACCTATTAGGTAAACAATTGTCCTTGATCTCTGCCTATAAGCCTTTTGATTTTGTCATCTGGAACATCAGCCAGGATTAGCAAATATCCAGCGCCCATAACTAACAGGTTTACCCAGTAGTAAGTCTTTCATGTACATACAAACTAGTACAAAGCTCACGCTCAACAGCTGACTCACAACTCTAGCTGATCCTTCTCTACCTTAGTTGCCTCAGGATCAGGTACCAGGAAAACAGGGATAACTCTGATGACCTGGAATCCACTATTGTCTTTGCCTTTTCTGTGAAAATTGTTATAAAGGCTCTTGGACTTCATTTTGCTTTTGTTCTCTCTGTCTTTAGATTGTCCTCAACTCCCTATGGGACCCTATATAAAGTTATATGCCTCCTGTTTCAGGGGACATGTTGTCATGAGGAAAACAGTAGCAGCATTTTGGTGGCTGTCCCCCAAAGAGCAGACTGTTCCTTTGTGGCTCAAACACTCTTCAAGGAGCTATTAAATTGCTTTTGCTAATCAAAGACTTTGGAAGGCACCAGGGTATTTTCCTATGTGCATGCACTAACACAGGGCTGCTATTCTTAAACACCATTAAGATGACTTTCACTGGGGATTTGGACATTCTCCCTTTTTTGTAGGCTTTTCAAGAGGATTGGGGGAAGAAGAAATACCTCAAAAGGGAGATCTGGTCTACCATGATTTGGGCAAAACCTTCATGACCCCCAAAGGCCTGATACCTCAAATAGTGTTTGTGATGGTTAGCTTTAATTACCAACCTGACACATCTAGAATCACCTAGAAAAAGAGTCTGAAGGAGGGAATTCCTACATTGCAATGATCTATGGGCAGTCTGTCTTGATTGTTAATTGATGTGGGAAGGCACAGGCCACTGTAGGTGGCATTATTCCTTAGGCATGGGTACTGAACTGTGCAAGAATGAAGAAACTGAGATGATCATAAGCAAGCAAATAAGTGAGCATACACACATTCTTTTTTCCCATTTTTCTTTCTTTTCTTTTCTCCCTCCTCCTTTTTTGCTCTTGACTGTGGGTATAATGTGGCCAGCTGTTTTAAGTTCCTATCTTGACTTCCCCATGACAGACCATGACCTGGAATTAATAAGCTGAAATAAACCCCTTACTTCTCTATATTGCTTTTTATGAGGTATTTTATCACAGTAATAAAACTGAAACCAGGAAACCACTGGCATATAATTTTAAGGATTAAGTTTCCAACACATGACATTTGGAGATACTCATTCAAACCATAACCACTTAGCTTATGCAAACAAAAAACTCTTGCACACTGTAAAGTAGGAAGCTTCCTAAGCATGGTTACCTGGCATAGTGATTATTATCTTAGCACTAGAGAAACAGGAAGATTGCTAGTTTGAGGTCAGCTTGTGATAAATACCTAGACTTTGTTTCAAAATATCAAAAAGAGGGCTGAGGATGTAGTTCAGTTAATAAAGTGTTTACCTTGCCTTGCAGGGCTCCATTTATAGCACCACACAAACCATGCATGGTACACATGACTGTTATCCCAGAACTGGGGAGATGGAGGCAGGAGGATCAGCAGTTCAAGGACATTCTCAGTTACATAGTAAGTTCAAGACCAGTTTTGTGATACATAAAACTCTGTCTCAAAACAAAACAGCAACAACAAAAGTCCAGCAACAACATCAGCGAAAAGACCCCCTCAGCAAAGGGTAAATCATACTGGAAGCCTGGCCAAATACTCAGGCCTAATGAGCTTGGAGGAGAAACTACAACCACCAGTGCACTAAGCCAGTATAGTCCTTAACTTTATTCTAAAATGTATCTTTATACACACAGATAAGTGTAGTCCTCACAGCTCATCAAGTAAACTCCTTGCAATAGAGGGGTACCACTAAAGAAAACTACAACCAATCAAAATGCAGAGTTGTGAAGTTCAGCCCCAGGGAATATATCTATCAGAAAACTCCCACACCTAAGGGCTCAGGAAACATTGTGGAAAATGGGGGAAGAAAAAGTTTAAAAACCAGAGCATCAGGAGGTTATATTTAGAAATACATATATATTTATAAACGCACACACACACACACACACACACACACACACACGCATGCATGTAATAACAATTAGCGAAAAAAAAGAGGCTTTGAATTTGCAGAGAGTAGAAAGGGGCATATGGGAGATTTGGAGGGAAGAAAGGGAAGGGAAAATGTAACTATAGCATAATCTCAAAAACAAAATAAAGAAGCAGATCCCAGCAGCCAGCCAGTAGGTAAGAGACCGGCAGGCAGCCACACCACCACTGCCACCCACTGGACTCTGCTCGCACAAGTCTCACTCTGCCACCCAACCTCACCTCGCTCAGCATCCTCCCCATGGTCAGCCCTTTCCTGCAACATCAGCAAACCCTAGAGGCACAAGCACCACCTATACAAGTTGAAAGGACAGATGGCCAAATACCATTGTAAGAATACATTCAACAGCATAAAGGGAAACATGGCACCACCAGAACCCAGTGGTCCTACAACAGCAAAGCATGAACATCCCAATGCAGATAAAGCAGATAAAATGACCTTAAAATAACTTTATGAAGATGATGGGGGCTCTGAAAGAGGAAATGAAAAATTCCTTTAAAGAAATCAAGGATAAGACAAACAAGAGATTGGAAGAAATCAATAAATCCCTTAAAGAAAGCCAAGAAAGCCATCGAAAAACAGTGAAACAAACAGTTCAAGACTTGAAAATTCAAGCAGAGGCAATAAAGAAAATGCAAACTTGGGGAATTCTGGATGAAAACTCTCGGTAAGAGAACAGGAAGTACAAATGCAAGCATCTCCAACAGAATACAAGGGATGGAAGAGAACCTCAGGTGTTGAATATGATAGATGAAGTAGATCCATCAGTCATAGAAAATATTAAATAAAAAATATTCTTGTCACAAAATATACAGCTGGGACACCATGAAAAGACCAAATCTAAGAATAGGAATAGAAGGGGAATAATTCCAGTCAAAGGCACAGAAAATATATTCAACAAAAATCATAGAAGAAAACTTTTCCAACCTAAAGAAGGACATGCATATTAAGATACAAGAAGCTTACAGAACATCCAATAGGCTAGACCAGAAAAAGAAAGCTTTCTAGGCACACAATAAAACACTAAACATGCAGAATAAAGAAAGAATATTAAGAGTGGCAAAGG
>JAQHUG010000433.1:52487-71753 GCA_028555095.1 Dicrostonyx torquatus | reverse complement strand
CACACATACACATACAAACATATATACATGTACACATATCCACACATACAAACATATATACACACATTCAAACATATACACACACATAAAGCATATATACACATACACACAAAAACATATATAAACACACATACATACAAAATATACATATACACACATACAGATATATATACACATTCAAACACATGCGAACATACACACACATATCCACACATATACAAACATACACTTATGCAAACATATATACACATACACACAAGCATAGAGAAACACACATATACACACATACAAGCATATATACATACATACAAAGATATACACATACACATATACAAACATATACACAAACATACAAAAATAAATACATTGACATACCAACATGAATTCCTAGAAATATTAAGCTAAAAAACGCTCAGGGCTCTGAAAAAGTTAAAAATAGAATTATTATGTGTTAATAATTTTGATCATAAATGTTCCTCCAAAGCTCACCTGCTTCATGTGGTAAAGGCTTAGGCCCCAGTGCAGCAGGCGATGAGTCATGAGGGCTCTGACTTCAGTGGATTCATCCACTGATGGGCTAATAGCTTAAAGCACTACTGCATAGGTAAGCATCTTAGAAGCATCGGGACCCCTCTATCTCTTCTCTCTCTCTCCTTCCCTCATCTACTCTGAACCCAGCTATAAAATGGGAATTTTTAAGGACCCTTGTTGTAGGACATGACTTGGCCATAACCCTTCCTATTTTGGGTTGTGATCTCATTTAGTCACTGAATCAGTCATGGGTCCTGGCCCGGCAGGAGGCCTTGCCATTATGAACTGGTTATCCAACTCTCTGGGGCCACGTGCCAGCTGCCTCTGGGAAAACTGGACAGGTTTTCCCAGGAGAGATGAAGAGAAGTCTAGCACTCAGCTTTTGCTCTGGGGAATAAGTAGACTGAGGCACAGAAGGAGAGGGTAGGGAGGAGGCAAAAAGGAAGGAATGAAAGCAGGCTGCAAGAGCTCTAAGGTGAGTGCCAAGGCAGGATCTCACACCACTTCCCACAGTGAGGAGGTCCAAGTCAAACGTCTTTTCTCAGAGGTCCCCAGATGAACAGACAAGCACATACATATACAAGAGATACACAGAAATACACACCGATGGAAAGACACATACACAGAAGCAAATAAGGCACATACACAGGTACACACCAATGTACACACACTTACAGAAGCACACAAATACACAGAAACAGAGACAGAAATACATAGAAACAGAAACAAAAATATACAGAAATACAGCAGACACACAGAAATAGAGATACAGAGAAACACACATACCAATTCGAACACGGGGAAATACACAGACAGGCAGACACACAGGAGCACACATACACGCACACATGCACAGAGATAGACATACACACACAGAAACACTCAGACACAGCAGAGCAACCCACAGAGGAAACCAACACACACAGTTACCTACCCAGTCCTGAAGACAAATGTCCCCAGGGACAGACACACCCTCACAATTATACAAAGTAGCACACAGGATCAGACAGCAGGCAGACAACCAGGAAGGAGTTTCCCACCATTGTCCTAGCCTACAGCATCTCTCTGTGCATAAGGCCCTGGTCCAGGCTGTTTTGGCACTGGGATGGATGGGGTTGGAAGTGGGCACTCTCTAGGGAGGCCAAGGATGTAGGGAAAGAGAAGACTGTTGGGGGAGGGGACAGGCAAGGTGGGTCATTGACTAAAGCAGATGAAAGGATCAAGAAAGGGGCAGCAGAAGAGCCTTCTAGGCAGAAGAAACAGTCTATAATCCTCTGCATTCCATCCTTCCTGTGCTGACCCCTACTCAGGCCAAGTAGAAACAGTGGTCCCACCCCTCTAGATATCTGCAGCCCCTCCTTCAAGACCAGCGTGGTTGTTTTCCTTTCCAAAGACAAAACTCAATGGGTATAGAGAAGCTGTGTAAGCATTCAGAATCTCACAGCATAAAGATAACCAGCTGATCTTTAATAGAAATCCCTCTAGGGACAGAGGACAACCCCACCCCCACCCCCTGCTAGTTCCTGTAGAGAAGAGGAATCTTGCTTGGCAAAGGTCACGCCAGGGAGAACAGGTATGGGAAAAGGTGTGCGATCAGCCTTCAGTCCTCTGGCTGCTATGCTGGGCTTTAGCTGTACCCCTGTACTCTACTCCCATCCTTACAGAGCAGGGCCTTAGAGACAGGCAGAAAGAGTGGGTGATGGAGCGTGGCAGGGGCCTGGGAAGGACCTGATGGAAAGGGTTAATCCTGCAAGCAGATCTCGGCTCTAGTTTGTAGGATTTTCACAGTTGTTACCAGAACAAGTGCTCACAAACCTGCCAGAGTACTGGTATATGTTTGTAATCTCAGCTGTCCCCAGACATGCTTGTGACTGAGCAGTAGAATCACATTTACCTATATGTGCCATGACACTCACGTGGGAGGTCCATTCTTTTCCTACCATGTGGGTCCCAGCATTGAGCTCGATTTATTAGCTGGGCAGCAATCACCTTTATCCAATGATATATCTCACTGGCCCAACTATTTTTTATTTTTAAGATGTGGTCTCATGTAGTTAAGTCTGGTCTTGAACTCACGATGGTGCCTAGAAGATGATCTTAAACTCCTGGTCTTCCTGATTCTACCTCCTGAGTGATACTATGACAAGTGCATGACATTACGACTGGCCTGAAAAATGACATTTACAAAAGGTCCAGGGGTCAGGCATATGTAGTGCCTGTTATTCCAGCACTTGGAAGGTGGAGGCAGAAGACTCGTGAGTTTGAGGCGAGCTTGGCCTATATAGAGAAACTCTGTCTTGAGAAGAAGAAGGAAAAATAAAGAAGAGAGAAAGAAAAGAAAATGGCTAGGAGGGAGCAAGGCTCTACGTTCTTTTCATAGCAGCTCTGGGTTCTATCTCTAGCAACACAGACACACACACACACACACACAGACACACACACACACACTAAAACACCAGGTATAGTGGTGTATACCTGTAATCCTAGCACAGCCTAGACTATACAGCTCCTCTCCATCAACAAAAGAAGAAAACAAAGTGATCAAAAACCTGTTGAGTAAAGTAATGTACGGGCTGGGGAGATGGCCCTATGGTTAAAGCACTTGATGTACACAGTATGAGGACCTGAGTTTGGATCTCCAGAATCGGCGTATGATGCCCACCTGCAAGTTCTGGAAGGTGGAGACAGGGGATCCTCAGAGCAAGTTAGCTAGCAAGGCTAGCCACATTGGCCAACTCTGGGTGGTGTTAAGAGATCCTGCCTCAATGAATAAGGTGGAAGAATGAGCAAAGATATTCCTGACATCAACTTTGGCCTTCCACATGCACACACACTCATGCACAGGCACTCACACACAGTACATGCCCACATATGCAAAAAACATGTGCACATATACAGACAAAAAAATAGAAAAATAAAACAACAGCCTGCGTTCTTACTGTGTTGGAGGGCAGCTTACTCACTGCACTCAAGTCCAAGTATGTACAAGAAGATACCACAGTGGGGGCTCAGAGTCTGCTCTGGGTTCCAATATTCAGCTGGCATCTCTGGAACTCAGGTTCATGCCTGCAAGCAATACCGTAAGAACCCTGTGGTGACACCAGGTCCCAGATGGTTCTGAGTCATCACCCTTCTCAAGGTCCTTTATTTCATGCCATGTGTAATCTTGTTTATCACAGTAAGCAACATAATTAGGGGCTGATGAGATGGGTCAGGTAGCAAAGCACTTGCTGCTGAGTCTGATGACCTGAGTTTCGGTCCCATGTCGTGGAAGAAGTTCTCAGAACTGACTCTTGCAAGCTGCCTTCTGACCCCCACATATAGACTGTGCCCCCACAAATAAATAAATATAAAAAGAAATTGAAGTATCATAGTCAGATTTTAGAGGCATGACAATGTCAAATTGTCCTGACCAGTTTTATGCCAACTTGGCACAAGCTATGGTCATTAGAGAAAGGAGCTTCAGTTGAGGAAATGCCTCTATGAAATCCAGTTCTAGAGCATTTTCTTAATTAGTGGCAAATGGGGGAGGGCCCAGCCCCTTATGAGTGGGGCAATCCCTGGACTGGGTGTTCTGGGTTCTATAAGAAAGCAGACTGAGCAAGCCATGGAGAGCAAGCCAGTAAGCAGCACCCGTCCATGGTCTACATCAGCTCCTGCCTGCAGGGTCCTGCCCTGTTTGAATTCCTGTCCTGGCTTCCTTAAATGATGAACTACAATGTAGAAGTATAAGTCAAATAAACCCTTTTCTCCCCAACCTGCTTTTGGCCTTGGTGTCTCATAGCAGCAATAGAACCCCTAATGAAGACAGTGATCATTTTTGAATTACTATCACTGTGTTTAGCCCAGGCTTCATAGGTCCAGGGTCCAGCGTCCAATCTGCAAGCCTGGCCACAATGAGCCCAAAGTCTGGAGAAGATCAATACAGGTGTCTGCTTCAGTCCCTTAGCTGGAGGCTGTAATGTTCAGTCTCAGTTATCAGCTTTGGGAGAGAGGCCCGTGGATATGCCTGAGTGTCATCATTAGATGGAAGTGGGAAGACCTGCCCACTGCGGTGGCACTGCTCCTTGGCTGGGATCCTAGAGTATATCCTAGAGTAACGGGATGGTGAGCTAAGCACCAGCATTCATCGCTGTTTCTTGACTGCAGATGGAGTGTGATCAGATGCCCCAGTCTCCTGCCACCATGACGCCCCCTCAATGATAGACTGCGCATCTTGGAACTGTGTGCCAAAATAAACCCTTCCTTCCTAAATTGGTTTTGTCAGAGTGTTTTACTGCAGTAACAGAAAAGTAATTACATAGAGGGGAAGAGGGGAGCAGCCCAGAGTTGCTTCCTGTGTCCTGTGCTCATCAGTTCCCTTAATCAGATGAGGCTCACATGGATGGGAAGATCATAAAGGGTGTGAAAGTCTGTTTGCGAGTGTTGGGGTGGGGCAGTAATGGGATTACAGCTCAGTGGGAGAGCGCTTTCCAATTGTGTAAGAAGTTCAGGCCTGTGGAAAGCCTCTTTCGCCAAACCTATCAGTATGTCTGAAAAACAGGACGCAGGCGGAAATGCAAGCTAGAGCATCATAGAGATCTAGGACTGGTAAGCGGGAACCAGAAGTTGACCCGATGAAGCGGTAGTCTGAGAGAGCGCCCAGCAGACGGTGCTGGGTTAAAAGGTCAGAGATAAGGTAGTGCAGAAACCAACAGCTTGATTGGAGTAAGGCCAGGTGCCCAGAAGGGCCGGAGCTGGGGCGGGGCCTGACAAAGCCGGCCTGGGGCGAGAGACCAGACCTTGGAAGTAAGAGGAAGAGCCTGCAAGCGGGTTTGGAGCGCTGCGTGGCTGTGCGGGGCCGAGTGCCAAGTGGAGTTGGGGGCGGGTCCTGGAGGCGCCGGGGTGGGGGCTGAGGGCGGGGTTTGGAAGCTCTGGGCAGCGGGTCATAGACTGGGGCGGAACCTGGCATCTTAAGACAGGGTCGGCTGGAGGCGGGGTCTCAGGATACAGGGCTAGGGGCTGAAGGCGGGGTCTGGCGGCGGCCGAGGATTGTGGGGCGGGCTTTAGGGAGGAGCCTAGTGGTGTGGGGGCGAGGCCAGGACTTGGGTTGTGCAGTTTAAGGCACAGGGGTCTTAGACCCAGCGGTTTGCGCACGCCGGGTCCAAGCGCACTGGGCCAGAGCGTATTGAAGTCACGCCCCTCCCCCGCCAAGACCACGCCCAAGCCGCCACCAAACTCCTCCCCGAGGCCTCTTTGGGTTCTATTTCTTCCCCTGTGGGTGGAGGCTCTGTGGCGAGCACAATCCCTGGGTCCAGCGCCGTCAGCAGCGTGTCTACGGCATCTTCGGGTTTGCTGATTTTCACCCTGCCTGGGCCTCCACACATCCGCTTGCACCCCAGGTAAGCGAGTGTCCCTCTCCGGGGGCGCCGGCCTAGGAGCAACCCTCGTAGCGACCTCCAGTCTCTCCTCCCAGGCCAAGACCAGCCGGGCTCGGCCCCAAGATAGGGTCAATGAGCTCCCTATCATTCTGTCCACAAGGTACTTCTCAGGGTTTCCCCGCAGGTCGGGGCTAGGGCTACCTTTTCCAGAGAGTTTTGGGCCCCCGAGGGCGAAGGTGAAGATGGATGTGACTGGAAAATGTGCGGGAGCGAATAGGGGCTATTGTGGCCCCGTGTTGCGGGGAATCCGTATGTATGAACGGGCGCTGCGTCACAGGAGTGTCTGTCACCGGAGAATCGGTGCCGAGCTCCTGTTGGGTGCCACGGACCGGGCGGTGGCCGTAGACACAGCAGGGCATTGTCTGGGAGCTGCGTAGACCGGCCCCTGAGAAACGTCTTTAACAGGATTGCAACGTTTCAGCTGGTGCCGGGAGCGTGTAGAGCACACATCCTAATACCGGAGACAGAGGGTTAGAGTGTCCTGGGAGAGCCCCTGGGTGTGTGAGGGAAAGGGCCAACCGCAGCACCTGCTATGGAGTGCTCTCTGGACCCGGGCAACAAAATCCCGGGGAAAGGCCCAGGTTGGTGTGTTTGCAGATCAGAAAAGAGGCTGACGTATCCGAAGTGTATACAGGGAAGAAAGAAGGTAGGGAGTGGTTGACAAGGGATTGGAAGACAATGAGGAGCCCACAATTCCATTCTCAGGGCTGTGGATAGGAGGGATGCTTAAGCCAGCAAGCAGCAACCATCCGATTGCGTCTTGAGAGGAAGAACCTGCAGCCAATATGTGGGGGAAGGTTGAAAGGACCTGGGCAGAGGCAGCTGGCAGAACCTCTGATGGAAAGTGTGTGGAGAGATGAGAAGTTAGAAATTCTTTATTTCCTCCCAGAAGAACTAACTGTGTTTCGTGCATGTTTGGAAGTTGGCCACGAGGGAAGGCCTGTGTGGAGACAGAGCTGGGCTGCCGAGGGGAATGGAAGGGGCCTTAGTAGTCTTTCTTTAGGACTAGGTTGAATCTAGGGCCTCATGCTAGTGGGGCACTCGACCACGGAAACACTTCGGTTGCTTCCTTCATGTGTGCGTGCTCACGTGTGGTGTAGATGTGTGTGTACCAGCTCGAGTGTGTGGAGGCCAGAGGCTGACTTCTTATGCATCCCTCAGTTGCTCTCCACCTTATTTTCTGAGACAGGGTCTCTTGCTGAACCAGGTTGCTGCCTCTTCCCTCCTCCCCGCTTCCCACTGGAGTCACAGGCACATATCACAATGCCCAGTTTTCCCGTGGGTGCTGGGAATCTGAACTCAGGTTCTTCTGCTTGCATAGCCAGCACTTTACCCACCAAGCTGTCATCTGCCTAGCCCTTATGTTTTATTTTGAGACAAGAGTCTCACTAACTTGTTCATTCTGGCCTTGAACTCATTCTGTTGGCCTGGCAGGCCTTGACCTTTCAGTCCTCCTACCTCAGTTTGTCAGAGACCTGGGCATAGAGGGGCCCTTTATTTCTGGGAGGGGGGCCCGAAAGAAGAGTGTGGAGGTAAGAGGAGGCTTGTAGGACCCAGCCTGGCTTGCAAAACCCATGCACTGCCTGGGATATGGAGACACATGGCTCCCCAAAACTGCAGTCTGAGTGCACCCAAGATTCTAGGCACCAGCGTTACCTCTACTGGGGTGAGCTGAACCCCCCTGGTCTGGCTGGAGTTCTGGAGAAGAGGAATCCTAGACTGGGAAGTTGCCTGTACAGCTGGCCCCTCCCAGCCATAGTTGCTGTTTGTGTGGAATTCCCAGAGCATCGCTCAGCCTGCCTTGAGTCCAGCCAGGTCACAGGGAATATTGGGGTTCTTTTTTTGCCTCCCTTCTCACTTCCCTCACTCCCAAAGGGGAGTGTTTCCAGGAGTCAAGGAGAGAAGGGGCACTAGATATAAGCTGAGAGCTCGCACCCATGGGAAAGGGTTCCAAGTTTCTGTTTGTCAATCTCGGAATTGGGTCTTCAGTATCTTTCTCTGAGAGTATTAATGAGCTGGGGATAGTGCTTGACAAATCTCAGTGCCCTTTACACTCCTGAGGTCCTGGGAGTGTCCTCCATGCTCCACTCTGAGATAAAAAGAACACTATCTCCTCCAAACCCAAGGCCATTGGCATAGTGCCTGGGAGTCAGTGAACATTTGGCGAAGGAGCCTCTGGGCTTACTAAAGATGACAAGGAGAGTGAGCAAAGGTCTCTTCCTCCCACTCCTGGGATGACCCAAGAAATCATGGCAGTGGGGATGCTCCCCTGTGATTTGGGTGCCCCAGGCTGCCTCATTCTACTGCCTGGGCTTGCACCTACCTCCCCTTTGAGTGCTGCAGCCCCCAGGCTAGTAGGTTCACCTAATTTTCCCCAGCTGTAAAATGGGAATGATACCATTTAAACACTCTGTATAGTTAAAGAGCTGAGGACAATGCCTGGCCAGCAGCCCATTATAGTGCAGAGTTCATGCCTCAGGGCAGAACTGAATACAGTAGCATGACTTCACCCAGGAAGAGTCAGAGGAGGCTTCCTGAGTGGGTGACAGTGATTCAGCTAAGGATGGATAGCTGTCTTGCAAACTAAAGGATCAGGAGGTATGAGGCTCTAAGCACACTGCTGGGTGCTTGGAGGAGTAATTAGCAGAGGTATGAAAGGACTTCGAGATCCTTGGGGGCTGGAGAGATTGGTCGTTGGTAAGAGCACTTGTTTTTGCTTGCAGAGGACCTGTGTTCATATCCCAGCACCCCCATCAGGTGGCTCACAACCATCTGATAAAACTCTAGCTACAGGGAATTTGATGCTCTCTTCTGCCCTCTTTGGCAGTGCAATCATGTTCTCTCTCTCTCTCTCTCTCTCTCTCTCTCTCTCTCTCTCTCTCAAAACAAACAAAGGCTAGCAGGATGACTAGACCTCAATGGGGAATTCAGAGAGTATTCTGACCCCAGAGAACAGACTGCTGGGTATGTATGATGCTTATGAGGGCAGGAGCCAGAAGACTGGAATAGAATAGAGGTGATTAATCTGGTTGAAGTGATGGGAATGTATCAAATGGAGGTTTGGATGGGTGAGAATTCAGTGGATCTTGGATGGACTAGGTGGGCTGGGGCAGCCACTGGCGTGTGGCTGGTGTGAGGGGAACAGGGTTACATTCAGCTCAGCAATCTGTTTTTGGCATTTGCCTCTTATCGTACCTCTGGACAGCGAACTGTTGGAGGAGTGACAAAGGGCAAGCTTTGGAGGAAGAAGATGGGAGCTGGCTGGAAGAGAGGGCAGGGAGTAGGTGGGAGCCAAGAGCCAAAGGTGCTATGGGTTAGGTAAAGAGGAAGGCTGGCCAGCAATGTGGTGAGCCATTGGGTAAAGGCCCCTGCTGCTAAGCCTGATGACCTGAGGCTGATCTCCAGAATCCGAATGGTGGAAGGAGAGAACCAGCTCTTGCAAGTTGTCCTCTGACCTTCACAATACACAATGGCACTTGTGTAACCACATCCACACACCCACATGAAAAAATAAAATTGTGAAAAATAATAAGGGAAAGGCTGAGTGGTGCTGGAGACCTGGGTCAAGGCAGAACTTTTGCCTAGCATGTGTGAAGGCCTGGGTAATATCCCCAGCATTACAAAAATAAATACTTTAATTAAAATATAAATAAGAAGCTGTCTCTGAATGCCCTGCTTGGGTAATTCATGGACAGGAATCTCCCTCCCATATGTACCTGTCCTTTTACAGCATTTTTACTTTATTCATAGTGGGTCCCCCCCCCTTGTGTGTGTATGTGTATAACTTGTAGGAGTCAGGTTTTTTTTTTTCCTACCATGTGTGTCCCAGTGACTGAAGTGAGTTGTTTGTTGGCAAGTGCCTTTACCTGAGAAGCTGTCCTCCCTCCTCCTTCAGACCTTCTCTAGGTCCTCTTTGGTCCCTTTCTAATAGGCCACCTCAGAGTCAGAGTAGCTCTTGTCAGAGGAATGTAAAGAAGCCTGTCTCTTTCCTCAGTCTGGACTCTGTATCTTTCTAGTGTGATCCTATTACATGTCCCAGAGTGGCTAGCACTCAACTCCTTTTGGGCTCCTGAAGCCATATTTTGGCCTAAGGTTCCATGACTGGCTAAAAAGGGATTTTTCTCTCTTAGTCACATCCTGGTGTCCCCATTTGTCCTGTTTTTGGCTTTATCTCCCTCCCATCACTGCTTCTGTTATTTGTATCCAAATCTATATTGGGTGGTATTGGGAAGCCTGTGTTCTTGGGGGAACGGACAGGAAAAAGGATGAGGCCTAAACCAGATAATTATGTGAAGGAAAAGCACTCCAGGCAGAGGGACGAGCAGGTGCAAAGGTCCTGAGGCCACCACAAGCTTGGTATGTGCTGGAGGCACAGCAAGGAGGCTAGTGTGGGAGAGAGAGAGAGAGAGAGGAGAGAGAGAATGAGAATTAAGAGGAGCAGGCAAAGATCCTGAAGGTTCTCGAGGACCTGAAGACCAACCACAGCAGACCCTTGGAAGATCCTTATCCCAGAGAGGATGGGCGGGTGGATAGAACTTTTTGCTTTGTAATTTTGTTCTGTATGTGTGTTGATGAACTCAAAAAAAGAGGAAGACAGGACTACACCTCTCTCCACCCCCCTCAACCAGGGCAATACATCTTCCCTTTGCACATGGTGGGGTTGCCCAGGGAAACATTCTAGAGGGGTCAAGATTTCCTTCTTGCCCAGGGGTAGAGAGAAGGAATTAGCCAGGGGAAGAACTCTGTTGGTATGGAGGCAGGGGTTGATAAAGGCTAGGCAAGCCGGGCGGTGGTGGCGCACGCCTTTAATCCCAGCACTCGGGAGGCAGAGGCAGGCGGATCTTTGTGAGTTTGAGACCAGCCTGGTCTACAAGAGCTAGATTCAGCGCAGGCTCCAAAGCCACAGAGAAACCCTGTCTCGAAAAATCCAAAAAAAAAAAAAGCTCTTCATTAAGGAGGATAAAGGCTAGGCAATACATAGAGCAGAGTAGCAGGTAAGAGGAGCCTGAAGATGCAAAGATGCTGAGCCTGGAGGAGAAACCACAGAAGCCAAGCACATGTGTTCTGAGGATGGGACAGCTACTGAACAGTGGCTACTCTCTTCCCAGGGAGTGGAGATTAAACTTGTTCCCTCTCCCTGTATCCTTCACATGGGCAAGGGCTGGTGACTGACCCTCGGCACCCTCCCCACTCCTACCACAGACTGAAGCATTCATCTGCTCTGACCTCACTGAGCATATTTTGAACCAAGTTGCTGGTGGTTAAAATAAACTGAGATCCAAAATTAATTAATTTTGAGGCAGAATCTCACAATATATCCTTAGCTGCCCTGGAACTCTTTATGTAGACCAGGCTGGCCTTTAATTCACAGACATCCCTAGTAGTAGCTTTAAAGGTGAGTGTCACCGTGAATCTTTCCTGAGTTTGGATATCATTCTGGGCAGTTGTTCTCTGTCCCTGCCCAAATCGGTGGCATGTCCTCTTTGCCCCTGGTTCTGCTCTATAACTGTGGCAGGTGTAATAGAGGGCCTTCTGGGAGCTGGCAGGGGACACAGACAATGGCAGATTCTCAGGCTGAGAGACTGTTGAGAACAGTTCTGTGGGGATGGCTGATTCTTGCCTGCTCTCCCTTTATTCCCTCTGTTGTGGCCATGTCACTGTCTCCGTTTCTCGAGTCCAGTGCATGGCCCTGCCTCAGGGTCTTTAGACTGGCTGTTGACTCTGGCTAGAACGTCCTGTTTCTCTGCTTTGTCTCCTGCACCTAAAATGCTGCCTTCTCAAGTAGTTTCCTTTCTCCTTTCCCCTCTCTCTTTAGTCTTTCCTCCCTTCCCGCTCGTCTCTGTGTGTGTATGTCTCTGCAGGCACACGAGGAGGACAAGCTCCAGGAGCCATCTATGTTTTCTGAGACTGGGCCTCTCACTGGGACCTGGTGCTTGCCAATTAGGCTAGGCTGGCTGGCCAGCAAGCCCCAGGAATCCTCCTTTGTTTTTGCTTCCCAAGTTCTGGGATCACAAGTGCACACCCCCTTGGCCTGACTTTCTTTTTAAGAANTGTGTATGTCTCTGCAGGCACATGAGGAGGACAAGCTCAAGTGTCCTTCCTCAGGAGCCATCTATGTTTTCTGAGACTGGGCCTCTCACTGGGACCTGGTGCTTGCCAATTAGGCTAGGCTGGCTGGCCAGCAAGCCCCAGGAATCCTCCTTTGCTTTTGCTTCCCAAGTTCTGGGATCACAAGTGCACACCCCCTTGGCCTGACTTTCTTTTTAAGAAGTGCTTTCTGGAGATGAAACTCAGGCGCTCCTGCTTGTGGCCTACACTGAGAAGCCATTTCCTCTGACCTAGGTCTTTCAAATGCAGCCTCTGAGTTCCTCTGGACCCCCTTCACACTCTCCTCCAGGCCTTAGTCTCTCCACAGGACTAGTTGCTGGCTGATACAATGAAACAAACTGATTAACAAAAAAATACTATGTATCTCTTCCCCGCCCTTTTAAACACATGAACTCCTGAGTTAGCTATACAGTCTACTCAGTTCCCTGTGGAGATTCCCACGTGTAGATCAGTATCTGGTGCATGGCAGGTACCAAAAACAAATGATGACAGGCATCCAGGTACTTGTGGATACAGCCTAAGTAGAGATCAGGCTGAATGTTGAGACTCAATTTGGGTAGAGGTTTGTAAGATAGGTAAGCTCACCTTCTGGGTCTCACCTTTCTACTTCCTCCTTTATGGTCTTGGGTGATCCTGTGCCTCAGTTTCCCCAGCAATCTACAAGATGATAGAAGCAACCAGTCATCAGTGGACAGCTCAGCTGGGGATTCCTGGAGACGTAGGTAGAGGCCAGAAGGACTTAGGGATGAGTCTTATTTAGTCAGAGGTTCCTGGACCTCACATCCAGAAGCAGAGCATTCAAGATTTTTCTGTTTTCTTTTTTCCAGAAGCAGTTTGAGGATGAGGCGATTTCCTTTATTTTGGTTGGTGTAGGCCTCTCTGGGAGGTACGTTTTGAGCTGAGGCTGGATTTGGAGTCAGGGTTCTCTAGAGTGGTGGTTCTCAACCTTCCTAGTGCTGTGACCCGTTAATACAGTTTCTCATGTACTGGTGACCCTCACCCACCATAAAATTATTTCATGGCTACTTCATAACTGTGATTTTGCTACTGTTATGAATTGTAATGTAAATATCTGATGTATGATCCCTGTGGGGGTCAAGACCCAGAAGTTGAGGATTACCGCTCTAGAGGAATAGAACTTACAGAATGAATATATGTTACAAAGGGGATTTATTAGGTAGGCTCACATCGCATATACTGGGAAGTCCAGTAGTGGCTACCTGCACACTGGAGTGGGTGAGAACGCAGTAGTTGCTCAGTCCTAGAGGTTGGTGCCTCAGTTGTCCCAGTTTGTCACTGAAGGCCTGAAGGACTCTTGGGGAGTCTTCAGTCCACAATAGAAAGTCAAAGGAGACCCGTTCTATTGTTAGTATAGGATGGTGGCAGCAGTGACAGCAACAATGTAGATGCACTCACCAACAGCCAGTGAGGACAAGTAGGCAAAAGAAGTCCCTTTATATTTAGGCTGCCACCAGAAGATGCTGCACACACTTGGGGAGGGTCCTTTCCCTATAGTTAATCCTCTCAGGGGATATCTTCAGCTGATCCTTAGAGGCACATCTCTTAGCTGATTCCATAATCTGATCAAGTTGACAACCAAGATTAATCATCAAGGTAGGAATTGGTACATTTTCTACCTTCTTAGATAGCCCTATTCTATGGGAACAGATGGGTGCCTGGGCAAGTAGTTGCAAGGCAGAGCAATCCTAGCTCAGCAGAGGCACTGCAGTCTCTGGAAGTGATGAGTCCCCTGAGCCAGCAGGGAATCCTGGATGCTTCTTGGAAGCAGTTGCAGGCAGTTCCTCACCTACAAGGTCAGCTGGGTCTCAGATAGTGGGAATGGTGACTGGAAGACTCCAATGGAGGGAGCAGCCCAGCCAAAGACCTGGCATCATAGGACGGCTCAATGTGCTGTTTCTGAAGTTTGAATGGATCTTCGGAATCTGTGGCCCTAGAGTGAGAACCGCAGAGTCAAGGAGATCAGTGGGGCGGGGTGGAGTGGTAGAAAGAGCTAGGTAATATGGAGACCTTAATTGACAGGCTAGGAGCCATAAGAAGCCCTCAGGTTTGTGATCAGAAGAGATAGGTTTCAACTATGAGTTATTATTGGACTGATGTAGGAGGGCCAGAGTGGATGCCTTTTTTTCTTGCTGGTACCATCAGTGAGTATCACACCTCTAAGCCTTTAAGGCTGTGATATTTTCACTAGGGGCCCACTTTTTGAGCTATATCATCGGCAAGGACTCTCAGCCCACCCATTCAAGCTAAAAGAAAGGCATGTTCTCTGTGCCCACTGCTGTTCCTGTCTCCACAGGGTGTTGCCACAAAGCCTATAACATCTGGAGGGCCACCTGCAGATTGGTGTCCTCTCTGCTTCCTTCCCTCGGTTCAGGGTCAGAGGCAGCATAGATGCTGTTATAATTTTAGAACATGACAAGCCTGGGACTGGAGAGATGGCTCACCTGTTAAGAGTGGATGCGGTTCCTACGGCAGATCTGCCTCCCAACACCTCTCAGTTGGCTCACAACCCCTGGAACTCCAGTTCCAGGGAATCTGATGCCTACTTCTGACCTCGTCATGCACTTATGTGTACATAACCACACATAGGCATATGCATGTACATATAATTAAAAATAAGTCTTTATTAAAAGCAAAACAAAAAGCAGCAACTGCCCCAGGCATGGTAGCACAGGTCTTCTATCCCAGGTACTTTGGAGCCAGAGGCAGAAGGATTGTAAACCCAAGGCTAGCCTAGGATATTCAGTGAAACAATTTCTCAAAATAAGTAATAAAAGAGGCTGGGAATATAGCTCAGTGACAGAACACCTGCCTAGCACCTCCCAGTGAGGGCTTGGAGGTATGGCTCAGTGCTAGGATGCTTGTCTAGAACCAATATGGTTATGGGTTCTAGTACACGTACACGTACACACACACACACACACACACATCTCACAAATCTCAAACCAAATCAAACCTAAGATTACAGCAGTAGCAACTTGCACCTTCTCTTGAATCAGCAGCGCCAGGATGGAACTTGATTTTGTTTTACTGTGCTTGTTTTTATGGCCACTTTGCTCTCCTTGCACAGATCCTGGTTTGCTAAGGGAGGAAGGGAAAGTCTCTTTTGAAAATAAACAACAGTCATGTGTCTCTAATGACCTAAAGGCACCCTGGGACATTTAGCAGTAGGTGAGTCCATTTGTAATATGAATACTTATTCCATGTGGCTTCTGGTTCTAACAGAGAACTTAACCGAGAACTGTTGGACTGGGGTACAGCTCAGTTGGTAGAGGGCTTGCCTAGCATACATAAAGCCCTGGGTTCAACTCCAAGCACAGTGGTGCATGTCCCTATCTCAGCATTCAGAATATGAGGGCAGGATGAGAAGTTCAAGATCACATTTGGCTGTCTAGGGAGGCTAGTCTGGGATCCAGGAGATCCTATCTCAAAACAAACAAACAAAAGCCCCCCCCCAAAAAAAAAACCCCTCAAAACCCCGGTAATAGCAAAACTTTTAAACAAACAAACAAGCAAACAAACAAGCAAACAAACCCAAACTCTTAAAACTTATAAACTAGGTGTGTTGGTGCATGCCTTGGGAGGATGAGGCAAGAGGATGGCAAGTTTGAATGCATGCACAAATATGCACGCACGAATGTGCACACGCACGCGCGTGCACACACACACACACATGGTTTCTGAGATGGCTCATTGAGTAAAAGTGCTTGCTGCTCATCCTGAAGCCCTGAGTTTGATTTCTGGGGTGCACTTAACACTGTAGAAGGAGAGAACTAACTCCTCAAGGCTGTCCTTTGATCTCCACATACACATGTGGCATATATCCACGCATAAATGCACAATAAATAAATTATAAATAATTGATCAAATAAATAATTGAAAAACAGAATAACGTTCTGGGATGTAGCTACATCATAAAGTGCTTGCTTAGGACACACAGCCCTGGTCCCATGCCCACCCCCATCCCAAATGTATACAGTATAGTAATCACATAAACGGGCAACACAGGTTCCCATTATCATTGTGTTAGGTGTGCTTTGCCTGAGGCTTTCAGAAGTTCCAGTTTATGACTGGGTAGGTATTTGGCATTCTTGTTCTTGAAGGTGGGGTAGATGGTAGAGTCTAGGCCCAGCAGCATGAGTAGAAGAGAAAGGAAGTGTAGTGGTGGGATGGCTTAGGAGGACATGTCTGGACAGGAAATGATGAGGCAGTGTTGGATATGTGAATTTGGTCTTGACAGAGAAATCTGGAAATTCATGGTGTGGATGTGCTGAACATCGCTTCTGAGTGGGTGAGCTTCCTCACGGTCAGTGACAACAGATCAAAGACTAGCGTGATTTGAGGACAGAGGAGAAGGAGATAGCCTGGATTGGAGCTGGAGTAGCTGAGAGGTGGTGAATGAGAAGGCCAAGGTTCTGAGAAGCGAGCATAGATAGATGCCTTGTTAAGGATCATAAACCCCGGGCAAGGAATCTGGCGAAAGGTGAGGCTCTTAGTGTAGGGAAGAAATGTGAAGAAGTGCACTTACTTTCCAGCTGGCCATGGTGGCACCCATGTTATCACAGCGCTCAAGAGGCTGAGGCAAGAGGAAGTCAGCCTTGAGGCCACAGAGACCCACTCTCAAAACAAAGAAATGGTCATCGAGATGGCTCAGCAGGAAAAGCAGTTTGCTGCCAATCTGAGCTTGGTCCCCAGAGTCCACATGGTGGAAGAAGAGAATGGATTCTTATAGATTGTCCTCTGACCACGTGTTATGGCCCAAGTGCTGAGTGCCATTAAACAAACAAATAAATAAATAAAAACCAAGCAAGCAGCCAAACCAACCAACCAAACCTTTGTTTATTTTTCTTATTTTTCTTATTTCTTTAAAAATGAATTTTGTTTCCTATTATTTGTGTGGCTGCACACACACATAGACATGTGGAGCCCAGAGGTAAACTCTGGGTATTTTCTTCAGTTGTTCCCCCCACCCCTCCTTTTTTAACTTGATCTCTCACGCTGCCACACCTGGTTGTTATGTGGGCGCTGTTTAGCAGAGGATGACTTTGAACTTCTTATCCTCCTGCTTCTATCTACTGATTCCAGCACTATAGCCTGTCTCCTAGGAGAATCTGGGTAACATGGACCTCACAGGCCGCCAGTTAAGGATTTACATGAGATGGACCAGGCACTGGGTGAGTGCTCTCAAGAGCTCTTTTCCCCTCTCCCAATCATGCACGTGTAAAGATCAAAGGACAACCATTGCCTTCCGTGACCGAGGCAGGGTGTGGAGTGACTATTGTCAGGCTAGGTGAGCCATGAGTTTCCCCAGAACGTCGTCTTAATGAAGTAGTGCTGAAATTGTAGACACCTACTCACGCTCTTGGCTGTTTAGGGGTGCGGGGAATCCAAACCCAAGGGCTATGTTATTACAGCAGGAGCTTTACCCATTGAGCCACCTCCCAACCTTTTAATTTTTTTTTTTTAAATTTTTCTTTTTTGAGACAGGTTTTTCATGTGACTGAGGCTGGTTTCTACATCTCCTGTTCTCCTGCCTCTACCTCCCCAGTTCTGGATAACAAGTCACCACCTCAGCTGGATTTATTTAGCACTGGGGATGGAACCATTATTTCACGCATGCTAGGCAAGAGCTGTACCAATGAGCCACATCTGCCTGCCCCCCCCCTTCTCTAGTCTTCTAATCCTATGTACATGTGTGAGAGACCTTTTCGACATTGTCCTAGAAGTTGCTCAGGCTGTATACAGTTTTAGTTTTTTAAAAAATTTTGTTTTATTGTGTTTGAGTGCAAGTATGCCATAGCCTTCTCTCTAGCAGAATTTTGAGTCAGTTTTTCTCCTTTCATCATGTGAGTCCTAGGGGTTGAACTCAGGGCTTCAGACTTGGCAACAAGCCCCTTTACCTGCAGAGATCTTTGCCGGTCCCTATCCATTTTTACATAATGGTAAACTATGTAAAACAGAAATGGACCTCCCCTCCCCTTCCCTGCCCTCTCCCTGTTTCTCCTCTCCTCTTCCTTCCCTTCCCTTCCCTTTTTAGGAGACAGGGTCTTGCTGTGTAGTGAATGCTAGCCTGCAACTCATGATTTCCCTGCTTCAGCCTCCTGAGTGCTGGATTACAGGCATAGGAATCTTCATTTGGCTCATTTCTGGCTCTGGCCATTGTCTAGAGCAGACCTGTTTGGTACCATGTTGTGTGATGATCATCACTGGCAGGCATAGTGACTGCCAGTCATATGTGGCAGTGAATGTGTATATATGTGTATCTAGCTGGTAAGACTGAGGAACTAAATGTGTGTATGTGTGTGTTCCCACAAGTGTGGTGTTTGTGCACATGCATGTGGAGGTCAGAGGTCAGCTTCAAATGAATTCCTTTGTTTTATTTATTTATTTTTTTGAGACAAGGTCTTTCATTGAACCTGGAGCTTACCAATTTGGCTAGATTGACCAGCTGGCTAGCCCTGAGATACGCCTGGTTCTGATCTCTAGGGCTAGAATTACAGATGCATGGTATCATGCCCAAGTATTCTGTGGGTTCTGGGAAGTGTGTGTGTGTGAGTGAGACTGGGGATGGAATTTAGAGCCTGAAGTGTGGCAAGCAAGAAAGAGCTTTACAACTGAGCTAACCAAGCCCCCAGGATAAACTGGTTTAACTTTAAGTAGTCTTGTGCTTTTGGGAGGCTGAGACAGGAAGATTGAGAGTTTGAAACCATTATGGCCTCCATAACAAATTTCAGACTAACCAGGGCTAAGTTGTAAGACTCAATCGCTAATTAATTAATTAATTAAATAAATAGGAAAAAACTGCACAAGGACCATAATTTCTAGGTATTATTATTATTATTATTGATGCTGGAGGTTGATCCCAGGACTTCCTGTATATTAGACAAGTGTTCCCATTTAGCCTTGCCCCAGCTCATTACTAGTGGATTCCAAGTTTCTTTATCACTGAAATCGTTCTTTAGTTCAGTCTCTACTGGAACTTGCCATTCTCCTGCCTCAGCTTCCCTTTTAGCTCTATTTCCTGGCATGCTGCAGCTCACCCAACTCAGGTAGTGTTTTTATATTTTGCCTGAAACATATCATTAGCATCTGTGAGTCTGATGAGGCTGCTCTGTCATTACCCCAAACTGAACTGTGTTGGTGGTTTTCCATTACATAAATTAGAAATGGGGCCATTAGTGTCTCCCTG
>JAQHUG010000433.1:37036-49702 GCA_028555095.1 Dicrostonyx torquatus | reverse complement strand
GAGGTGCTGGGAACTGAACGTGGGTCCTCTGCAAGAACAGCCTCTCACTTAATGAGTGAGCCATCTCCTTAGCACCTCACTAAAAAATCTGAAACTCAGTATGTGATGCCATTGTGTCTGTGTGGGCACACATGTGCCACAGCGTCCATGTGGAGGTCTGAGGACGATTGAGGAGTTAGTGCCCCCTTTCCACCATGTGGTCTCAGCAGTTGAACTCAGGCCATCGACTTAGTGGCAAGCCAGAGGGCTTGCTGAGCCATCTTGCTATCCTGTTTTTATTTTTATTGTGTTGAAGCAAAGTCTGGTGTAGCATGAACTGTCCTTAAGCTGTTTAGCCAAGGGAAGTCTTGAACTTCTGATTGTGCTGTCTCTACTTCCCACGGGCAGGGATGGCAGTTGTGTGTCACCATTCTCACGGAGTGGAGTGCTGGGCATGGAAACAAGGGCTTCATGCCTGTGTTCTGGGGAATTGCTCTACCAACTGAGCCACAGCCTGCTCCTCTTTTTCTTTTTTCCTTTCAAAAATATATTCCAAGCTGCTGACCTGGAACTTGCCTTCTTCCGGTCTCTGCTCTCTAAGGGCTGCGATGACAGATGTGTGCCGCACCCAGCTCCTAACATTAAACTTTAAAACAATTTTTGAAAATGCGTGCGTGTGTGTGTGTGTGTGTGTGTGTGTGTGTGTGTGTGTGTGTGTGTGTTCCAGTCCTCCCAGCAAGGTGGTCTGAGAAGTTTTCAGCGCCTTATGAAACAATGTTTCACTGCCTCTTTGCTAGCGTCCACATTAGGCTTTCTTCTCTCCCAGCAGGAGATTCCTGGGGGAATTCCAGTTTCTTGGGGCCCATTGTTTCAATAGTCTGATACCCGGAAGTGAGGATCACAAGTTTCTGTTCAGAGTGTGCTCATCTCTGTCCATTGGGACTTTCAGAATAGTAAGGATCAGACTTAAATACACAGGTCCCTGTTAGGCTTGGCAGGGTAGAGCTTTTGGCTCGCTCCTTCATCCACTCCCCTTGCCTTTCCTTTCTCTCCTCCTCCCTCTCTCCTCAGCTTAGCTGGCCCCTTCGTCGGGCCCTTCAGCACAAAGCCCTGCCTGGTCTCTCCCTCCTTGCATACAGGGATATTTTTAGTTAGTAAGAGGGATTATCAGCTGAGTCCCAGGTGGCAGGGGCCTGGCTGGGAGTGGGGCCAGCTAGGCTTCAAAGAGCAAGCAGGCGGGGATGTGTGGGGGTGGTGATGGGAGGTGGGGGTGGCATGGGGTAGGGAGGAACTCACAGGTAGGAGGGCCTTGAGGATAATAAAAGTTGAGACTGAACATGCTGGCCCAGCCACCTACACGGACTCTCCGGTTGACCTCACTTACATTAACTTGCCTTGTGGGCTGCTCTGGCCCAACGCAGCTTGAGCACAGGAGCCAGACTTTAAGGGAAGGACAATGGAGGTCAGGAGGGTTTCCAGGCAGCGTGAGCCTGCTGGGAACTGCCTAGGAATCATCTAGAAAGCCTGTAGTGATGCATACTTTCTATCCTAGCACTGGGAAGGTAGAGACCAGGGGATTTTGAATGCCAGCACATCCTGGGTTGCACAGGGAGACCCTGAGTTTAAGAACCAGGGACTAGGATAGGAGGTGGCTCAATTATGAGTGCTTGCCTAGCATGTGAGGGGCCATGGATCCTGTCCCAGCACTAATAATAATAGTAATATATTTCATGGCAGGTGTGGTGATATATGCCTATTAGCATTTGAGAGGTGGAGGCCAGACTGGGCAAGATTCTATCTTTTAAAGCAAGGGTTGGGGATATGGCTCAGCAGTAGAGCTTATACTCCTCCAGTGAGGAGCTGGAAGTGTATTGCTCAGCCCAAGAGAGTCCTTATCTAGAATTTACCAGGGGGCTGGGTCTGCCTATGATGCTCCAATAAGAGGGTGGAGGCATGGTTTGGCAGTAGAGTACAGGCTTACAGTCCACCATTGTGGGTCTGGGAGTGTGACTTGGTGGTGGAGTCCCTTCCTAGAAATCCCCCAGTGAGGGACTATGGTCACGGCTTAGTGGTAGAGTGATAGTTAGGGCTGGGGATGTGTCTTAAGCATTTGCCTAGCCTGGTCAAAGCTCTGGGTTCCACTCTCAGAACTGGGGATGGGAGTGGGGAAGGGGCATTAAGAAAATCATCTAAGGCCTTGGTGCTGACTCAGTGTGTAAAAGGCTTGAGTTCAAGTCACGGAAATGCCTGTAATGCCAGTGCTGGGGATCAGAGACAGGAAGCTCTTGGGAGCTCACTAACTAGTCAGTCTAGTCAACTGGCAAGCTGTAGGTTCAGTGATAGATCCTGTCTCAAAAAATAAGCTGAAAAACAAGTTAGGAAGATAGCCACTATATCTGGGCTCCACATGTATGTGCATGGGCCCATGCACTTGTACGTGTATGCATATACTACCTTGTTGCATGAAAAATAAAAACCCAGAGACAGATATTGGGGTTCAAGATGGAGATCAGAAAATCAAAGCAGTCAAGCCACTGGAGAGATCTTACCTCTACCAAGGCTCAAACAAAGGGGCATTCTTGCAATGCTCTCCACCAACCTCAGACTCCACACTCCTGTTAGTTCCCCTCTCTTCCCCTTTGTATTTCGCTCTCCACCAGCCATATCACTCCTGTCTCCACCTCTTTAATGCTGGGATTAAAGGTGTGTGACTCCCTAGTATTGGGATTAAAGATATGAGTCACCACCACCTAGATCTGTTTTCTGGATCAATCTTGTATATCCCAGGGTGGCCTTGAACTAATAGAGATTCATCTGCCTCTATCTCCCAAATACTAAGATTAAAGGTGTGTGCCACCACCGCCTGGCCTCTGGTGGCTTAGCTTTGCCCTCTGATTTTCAGGCAAGCTTATTTATTAAAACAGAAATAATATACCACTATATACCCCACAACACAAAGAATCTTCCAGAAGCTGCTATATACCCTTCTCAGTCTTTACAGACCGCCAATTTTCTCTCTGGTGACCATTATTGACACTGTCACTTGTACTCATACTGCTCTAAGCATCATTCCCAACCTCCCAGTCCTCCTGGAAGGGACTATTGTGGATCCCATTTACAGATGGGGAAGTTGAGACACAGAGAGATTAAGTCATTTACTCCCAAGGTTACATAACTGGTAAATGCCCGAGCCAGAAATTAAACCAACCAAGATGAAATACTTATGAATAGTCACCACTTATGTCCCACCTCCACTCCATTCTAGCCCTCATCATAACCCACTAAAGTAGGGATTTGCTGTACTCATTTTTCAGATTGGCCATAGCAGATATGAGGAGATGGAGCTGAGTTTCAAAAGCAAATGTGAAAACTGAGGAACCCTGAAGCCCTTTGTCTTACTGGCTGCTTAGAATCTCCCAGCAAGGAGCTGGGGGTGTTGACTGAGATTTCTGTCCCTTCTGGACTGGTGGTTCAGTCCCAAAGAAGCACATAGAGGTCTACATTAATCATAAACTGATTGGCCTATTGGCTCAGGCTTCTTATAACTATTCTTACATCTTATATTAGCCCCTAATTCTTGTCTGTGTTAGTCACGTGGCTTGGTACCTTTATCAGTGAGGCATTCTCATCTTGAGTCCTCTGCGTCTGGGTGATGACTGCAAACTGAATCTTTCCTCTTCCCAGAATTCTCCTGTTCTCATTGCCCAGCCTCTATTTCCTGCTTAGTTGCTCTGCCTCTACTTTCTACCTGGTCGGCCCACCTATACTTCCTGCTTGACTATTAGTCAATTAACATTTTATTAAAATACAAGTGACAGGGTACAGACTATTGTCCCACAGCATGGGGCATGGCTGAACTATAGAATTTAGAGTTTTTGATACTGGAAAAAACAATATTCAGATTCTCCCAGGGGCCTCCAGGGCAAGCCATCTGACACCTTAATTTTGATCTACAGAACTGTGAGATAACCAGTTTGCAAAAGTAGCCATAGGAAGCCAACCTAAGCATCATAAATTTATTTGGCTAATTTTGAATTTTATGTTGATAACATTTTGTGTAGACATTGTGTGTGTGTGTGTGTGTGTGTGTGTGTGTGTGTGTGTAAGTCCTTTTGTGCTTTTGAGAAGGGAGGAGGGGAAGGGTGCTAGGGACAAACTCACTATGAAACCAAGGGTCTTTTGCCTCTCATGTCTTGAGTGCAGGAACATGCCACATGCTACTTTTGTGAGGTGATTTGTTTTTATTTGCATGTGTACTGTGTATAACTTTGTATGCATTTTTACCTGTGTGTGTGAGTACACACATAAATGTGGGCATGTGCATATAGGGGCTCTTGGTTGATTTTATGCACCTTTCTCAATTTTTCTCTGTAAATGGAGACTTATTTTTGTTTCCTGGCCACCCAAGCCCAAATAATCACACAAAACTATATTAATTGCAACATTGTTTGGCCAATGGCTCAGGCATATTCTTAGCTAGCGTTTACATCTTAAGTTAACCCATTTCTATTATATTTTACCATGAGGTTTATGGTTTGTTACCTCACATATTGCTTCTTGGGCGGCTACAAGGCATCTGCCTGACTCCACCTTGTTTTTTTCCTCCATTCAGTTTAGCTTTGCCACCTAGCTATATTCTGCCCTATTATAGGCCAAAACAGCTTCTTTATTAGCCAATGGTAATAAGAGATATTCATAGCATACAGAGGGGAATCCCACATCATCTCCCCATTTTTGTCTAAATAAAAAGGAAGATTTTAACTTTAACATAGTAAAATTATATGTAAGAAAACAGTTATCAATCAAGAATTATAGTTACAATATTTAGTTCATTTACATTTGACAAATTAAGGAAAATACTTTATCATCTATCCTATCTTTGTGAGTCTAAAGTCTAAGTCTAAAGATGTCTAATTTACCTTTTATCATATCTAAAAACTGTAATTATAACTATCTAATCTTCAACTCCATCAAAGACCCCAAAAGGATATAATATTAACTAAGTAAGCAGGAAGTACATTGTTAGCAACTTCCAAAACTCTAAAATTGGCAGAGACATCTTGCTGTCTGTACAGTCACCCTGGCCAGCATACAGAGGGGAATCCCACATCAGCCCTTTACCTTACTCATCCATGCAAGGTCTTTCTGGACCTGAGCTTGCTTTTTCAACCCTTCTGATTAGCCAGCACACTCTGGAAAGCTCCTGTCTTCACCTCCCATGGGCAGGGGTGACAGATAAATTGCCATGCCCATCTGGCCTTTATGTGGTTCATTCTATTAAATTTCATCTTGAAAGAAAAGAAAAACACAACTGCCCCCAACAAAACAAAATAAACAAAACCAAACCACACCAGCAGGCACCAAACCTCAGTTAAGTAGACTCATCACTGTGACAAACATATATCAAACAATTTAATGGACAAAAGATTTATCCTGGGTTTCTACTTGGAAAACATCATTACATCATGTGGAGGGTATGGTGGAGCAGAGCAGTGTGAGACACCGTGGTCAGGAACTAGATAAAAAGGATTAGAGGCAGGGCTCAGGCACAATGCAGCCCCAAGAACATGCCCTGCAACCTCCAAGCACTCTTCCTACTTTTTTCTGTATTCTAACATTGTGGCTCACCAAAAACGAACCACTGAGTCAGAACTTCCAGGATCTAACCACGGAAATGCTTTCTCAGACAAAGCAGAGGTATCATTTACTGACTTTTAAAAGCTTTATTTATTTTTGTGTGTGTCTCAGTTACTGTTCTATTGCTGTGATGAAACACCATGCTCATGGCAACTTATAAAAGAAGGTATTTTTTTTCTGAAAAAAATAAACTTTAATTTCAGAGAACAAATAGAACAAAGGGATCAAGCAATAATAAAAGGAAAGCACCAAAAGTCTACAAAATTAAAAGAAAAATCCTTTGGTTTCTTATTAGTCAGATGATGCAGTTGTACTGTGATTTTCTTTATATCCAATTAAATATAAATAGTAAGAAAATTACTGATCTGTAATGTTGAAAAAGAAATATACTCCATAGCTATAAATGTGGAAAAAGTCAAATGAATGCATATATTTGTGAGGATTATTATAGGACGTTCCTTTAAGCAAACAAACTCATCAGTGTGCTTAGTGAAATGTCTGGAAGAATACACACTCAACTCTAAGAAAGTCTTCTCAAAGGAAAGAATCAGGGTCTCTATAATAAAACAGAATGTCAGTGCTTGTTCTAGGTAATTCTTTACTGTTTGACTTTTTTTCACATTTAGGCAGAAGAATTTTTATTTTTTGTATTCTTTAATTTTTATACTTTTTGTTTCATTAACATGTGGAATATACTTAATCTCTTAACTTCTTTAGTTCTTGTTAGATGATGGCTTGCTAGCCCAGTTCTATATACTCCACTGACACTTCCAAGTCCATTTCCATGTCCCAGTGAAAACAGACATGTTTCTGTGGCACACATGGTGCATTGTGTACTCTACCTTAGTTATTCTTACTCTCATCAAAGTAATTGTAATCTCTACATCCAAATATGTCCAGTCATTATAGCCACGAATGACTTTTCTTAATGTTGGTTTATCATGTCCAGCTATTCTACCACTGCCTAATCACTTTTTTATTTTTTCTTAATTGATTTTATTGACCTATACATTTTTCTCTGCTCCTCTCCCTTCCACTCCCCTCCCCTTCAACCCTCTCCCATGGTTCCCTATTTACTCAGGAGATCTTGTCTTTTTCTACTTCTCATGTAGATTAGATCTGTGTATGTCTCTCTTAGGGTCCTCATTGTTGTCTAGGTTCTCTGGGATTGTGATTTGTAGGCTGGTTTTTCTTTGCTTTGTGTTTAAAAACCACTTATGAGTGAGTACATGATAATTGTCTTTCTGGGTCTGGGTTGCCTCACTCAATATGATGTTTTCTAGATCCATCCATTGCCTGAAAATTTCAGATGTCCTTATTTTTTTCTGCTGAGTAGTACTCCATTGTGTAAATGTGCCACATTCTTCGGTCGAGGGACATTTAGGTTGTTTCCAGGTTCTGGCTATGACAAACAATGCTGCTATGAACATAGTTGAGTACATGTTCTTGTGGTACCATTGAGCATCCTTTGGATATAAACCTAAAAGTGGTATTACTGGGTCTTGAAGAACTAAAAGAAAGTATTTAGTTGGGGCTTGCTTACAGCTTCAAAGGGTTAGTTCATTATCATCATGGCAGGGAGTGTGGCAGCAGGCAGGCAAGCCTGGTGCCAAGAGTTTATATCCTGGCCTGTGAGGGACACTGGGCCTAGAGTTAGCATCTCAGTGGCACACCTTCTCCAGAAGCCATAGCTCCTAATTCTTCTTAAATTAAAAGGTCCTCCAACTAGGGAGCAAACATTCAATATGTGAGTCCATGGAGGGATTCTCATTCAAACCACCAGTGTACATGGATGTCTGTGCACCACGAGTGTGTGCCTGTGAGAACCAGAAGGAGCCTTTGACTCCACTAGAGCTGGAGTTGCAGATGGTCATTAGTTGCTGTGTGGGAGGCAGGAATTAAACCCTGGCCCTCGGGAAGAGCAGTCAGTGCTCTAAACCACTGTGCCTTCACTCCCAGTATTCCCCTCTTCTGTCATTCCTTCAAGTAGAATGCTCTGTGGCTCTGGGTACTCAGCCTCTTCCACTGTATACACTCTTCTAGTTGAGTTGTTCTGCACTTACCTGATTGTCTCCACAGCATGTTGTTCAGCTTCAGTGAGTGGCTGTGGCAGGAGAAGTACTGGTTACCACCCAACAGCACATGGGCACAGCTGGAGGACCGAGATGGCCTGGTGTTTGCCCACCCTCACCACATGCTTGCTGCCTTGCCAGTGGCTCTGGTCCTGGTGGCTGTGCGTCTCGTCTTTGAGAGGTGAGTGTCATGCTGTGGCTGGTGGAGCCCTGTGTTTGCATGCATGCATGCATGTGCATGTGTGTGTGTACCATGTGCATGCAAGTGCCCACAGGTCAGAAAATGGTGTCAGATTCCCTAGAGGTGGAGTTACAGGTGGTTATGTGCCACTTGGTTTGCGTACTGGCATCTAAACTACATTCCCAGAAATACAGCAAGTGCTCTTAACTGCTGAACCATCTCTCAAGCCCCTTGAACACCTTGTTTTCCTGCCTCCACTTCTTAAGTGTTTTTTGATAGGCATCTGCTACTACTCCCAATTCATGCTCCGCACGCATTCTGCCATCTCAGTCACATCTCCAGACTTCTGCAATTCTTCTAAGGTTGTGTTTCAAGACAGAGTCCTTGGTCTATCTCAGGAGGATCCCATTTTAGGTTCAAGCCCTAACCAGAAGTGCATCTTGGTTTGTGGTTCCCACCATCAAGGTGTTTCTGAGCTCTCAGCCCCCTGAACACAGGCAGGATTTGAGTGATCTAAGGAGCATTTGCTGAAGTTATATTTACCTCATAGACTTATTTTTATTAAAAATGTGTATGTGTGTGTAGAAGTCAGAGGATGTCTTCGATTACTACTTTCTGGTAGGGTAAACTAGCAAGCCCGAGAGATCTTCCTTTCTCCCTCCCCACAACCCCCGAGAAAGGTGAGGTTACAGGCAGGCATATGGCCACATCCAGGTTTTTGCTTGGGTATTGGGGATTTGAACTTGTGTCCTCATGCTTGTGTGGTAAATATCCTTACTGAACTATCTCCCCAGCCCCTTCATATACTTTTGAAGGCTCCTCTGCCATATACAACTCTAAGATGTCTGCAAGTCTTAGCTCAATTCTTGATGCCTATATATGAGATGGAACTACTGTTAGTCCTGATTTACAAAGGAAGAAACAAAGACACAGAACGCTTTAGTAACATGTCTAAGTAACATGTTCAGTAACATTTGTAGATCAGCTGGGAAGCTCAGTTTAGATAGGCCTTGAAAGAAGGGGTTGCTTTCCCTAGGAGTTGAGAAAAATAGGGATGGGCGATGTCTTAATTAGGATTTCTATTGCAGTGACAAGACACCATGACCATGGCAACTCTTATAAAGGAAAAACATCTAATTGGGGTGGCTTACATTTTTAGAGGTTTAGTCCATTATCAAGTGACGTGGTGGCTTGCAGGGAGACATGGTGCTGGAGAAGTAGACAAGAGTCCTATGTCTTTCAGGCAGCAAAAAGTAACTGAGACACCAGGTGTGACTTGAGCATAGATGAGACTTCCAAACCCACCCCCTCAGTGACACTCTTCCTCCAACAAGGCCACACCTCCTAATGGCACCACCCCTTTTGGACTGCCACAGGAGAACAGGGGTAGTACTGTGCCTGATTTCACCACTGGAGGCCAGATGGATGTATTTTCACATTTAAGTGGTGATCTTAGGCTGGGCATGGTGATACATGACTGTAATCCCAGCATTGGGAAAGCTGAGGCAGGAGGATTGCCAGTTTGAGCATAGCCTGGGCTGCATAGGGAGACTGTAGCAAGCAAGCAAGCAGACATGATAAGAGTGCTCAAGTGAGCCTGATCATAGCTTGGACTTCTGCATATGGGGTAAGTACTCAACAGAGACTGGTCTCCCTTGCTCCATCACTGTGGTCTCTACCAGGAGTTCTTCACTAGATGGATCTAGGCCTCAGGTTTCTTAAGTGAGGTTTAGATG
This sequence comes from Dicrostonyx torquatus, assembly GCA_028555095.1. Lineage (NCBI taxonomy): Eukaryota > Metazoa > Chordata > Mammalia > Rodentia > Cricetidae > Dicrostonyx > Dicrostonyx torquatus. The sequence goes on along the minus strand of JAQHUG010000433.1, from coordinate 40,097 downwards.
CTAGAACCCTGGAGATGGTGTTCAATCTCCATTTGTGGTCTTGGGGCACCCTCTTGTGGGCAATGTGGGGACTGATTAGCCAGGATCTTCCCTGAAGTAGGGATTGTGGCATATCAGACTTAACTGGTGATGCCCCTCCCTTGAGGAGCCTCATATAGGGAGACTAAGACTCAGAGGACTTTTGTTCTGGTTGAGGATGGGTGAAGGAACTGGGGTTCCCTATGAGTTGGCCTGAATATCCCTATCCTGGAGATCTCTTTTCCTAGGTTTGGTCTAGGAACTGGGGCTGAGAGTAGGGGTAGACAATTTCCTTCCTGTGTGGGCATTTTGGCTCTGTGTTTCCACACCCTCTGTTCAGTAGATTTGAACCATACATGCTGATGAGGCTTGCCTAAGCCTCAGGTTCCCCCCATTTCCTCTTGCTATGGCCACATCCCATTCATTTGAGTTCTACTGGGTTCTGTCTCCCTTGCACTCAGATATGTGGCCTTGCCCCTGAGCCGGTGGATGGGTGTGCAAGATCAAATCAAGAAGCAGATGAAGCCCAACCCAGTGCTGGAGAAATACTTCCTCAGGATGGGGCAGAGACCCATGGAGGTGAGCCCCCACATCGTCTTGATATCTGCATGGTAGTGTCCCTGGGACTTGGAAATAGAAGTCCTTTGTAGCCCTTATTGGAGGTTTCACAGGGACCTTGAGCTCACCCATAAGTGCATTCAACTTTCCTACGTTCAACCTGAGTCCACAGATTCCCTGGTACACAGGGCTCTACCCCTCATCTCCTGGGACACGAGGCTCTACCTCTCCCCACATCTTCCTCAGGTTCCCTGTAGCTTGGAACCACTTCTCTCCCAGCATGGGACTGTCCTTCCTAGTCTCAGTTCCCTAGGTCTTGAAGCCCCATCTCTTTCTGAGATGTGAGGGCACACCCCTCATCTCCCTGAGCCATGAGGGTCTGCCCCTTTTAGGCTTCCTGAGTTATGAAGTCCCACCCTTTCTGGTCTCCCTGGGACCTGGGGAAGCCTTTTAAAGATACAAAGCTTGAATCTGCCCCTTCTTAGACTTCTTGGGACATGTGGCTCTGCCCCTTCTGATCTTCCAGAGACTTGAAGGTCCTATCCTTCTCAGGTTCCCCAGGGTTTGAAGCTCTGATACTCACAGCCTTCCTGGTTCATAAGGCTCTGCACCTCTAGGTTTTTTGGGACTTGAGGCCCTGGTGATCCCAGACTTCTTGGAATTCAAGGTCCTAGCCCTGCTAGGCTTCCTGAAATATGAAGCCCCACATCTCTTAGTGTGGGACATCAGCCTTATGCTCACCCACCAAACAGATTTTGGGGTCACAGTGAGAAGAGTAGGTTTCTTCCCTGTTCTGGAGAGGGACAAGGTGTCTGTTTCAGTGGTTGGGATGCTAGAAGCTGTCCTGTGACTCTGCTTCCATTCCCATCCTTGGTGGGGCTACCCAATTGGCTTGGTCTGGGCCAGGTTCTCTAGGGTAAGGTGCAAGTGAAGTCTGTGTATCCTGGTTGGGGACAGAGTAGCTTTTCTGTTTGTTTTTGTTTTTTTGAGACAAGGTTTCTCTGTGTAACTCTGGCTGTCCTTGAACTTGCTCTGTAGACCAGACTGGCCTCAAACTCACAGATCTGCCTACCTCTGCCTCCCAAGTGCTGGAATTAAAGGCGTGCGACACCACCTCCTGGCTGGTAGGTTAGCTTCTATAGAGCAGAGAGCTAAATGCCTGCCTGGGGGAGAAGAGAAGGTTTGTTCTGGCTCACACTTTCAAGTAACAGGCCATCACTGAGGAATGCGAGGGCAGGAAACTGTGGCAGGCATTGAAGCAGAGGCCATGGAGGAATACTGCTTACTGGTTTGCTACCTCTGGCTTTTGCTCAGCCAGATTTCTTAATACAGCTCAGGTCCATTTGTCTAGGGGTGATACCTTTCCCATCAGTTAATAATCAAGATAATTACCCAACAACATGGCCACAAGCCAAGCTATTCTGGGCAGTATTGAGCTGCCCTTTCTCCAGTTGACTCTTGGTGGTGCCAATTTGACAATAAAAATTAACCAGAGGGTAGGGTAAGACTCAACTCCCCAAGGGGCTTCAGAAAAGCCTGCTTCTCGTCCTCATGAATGTTTTCTTGTGCTGAGGATGAACCCAGGACTTTGTTCATGCTAGACAAGCACCAGAGAATGGTATCCCCCATTCTCCTGTCTCCTTCTTGATGCCAGGCTCCACCAGTGACTTGTGTATTGTATAAGCAGGACCAGTGTTCTGGAGGTCTCTCTACCCATCCAACCTCTTTTTCCTCTCACTATAGTGGACATGGGAAAGATCTTGAGCCACCAGAAGGAGGGGGGTGGGGTGGGGTGGGAATCAAAGTGCATCTGGGGACAAGGGTAGGAAACCAGCACTAGGCCACTGTAACCCTTCTCCCTCATTACCCTCTGCTCAGACCCAGATGGTCCTCCTGGCTGCTCAATGTGGTCTCACACTACGGCAGACTCAACACTGGTTTAGGAGACGACGGAACCAGGAACGTCCTTGCCTGTCCAAGAAATTCTGTGAAGCTAGGTAATTATGGAGTGCAGGGGAGGTAGTCTTTCTGAATGATAAGGCCCCACTCCTCCTAGCCTTCTTTGGTGATGAGGTCCCATCCCTTCAAGTCCGTCTGGATAATGAAGCCCTGCCACCCCTTGGCTGTGGGTGATGAGGCTTTACCCTTCCCTAGCCTCCTTGTCATTTGAGGTCCTTCCCTTCCCAGACTCCCTAAGATGTGAGGCCCCACCCTTTTCCAGTCTCCCTGACAATGAAGCTCCACCTTTGGGGCCTGGACACTGCTCTTTTGGCAGTTGCCTCACTAGCTTCCTCCCCTCTGCAGCTGGAGGTTTGTCTTCTATCTGTGTTCCTTCGTGGGTGGCATCTCTGTCCTCTACCATGTGAGTAAACCTGACAGTCACCTATTCCACAACCACAAGCTTACCGAAGACGTTGCACCAGGAGCTGGCCATCTGCAGTGAATGAATCTGCTGGGGAAGAGTGGGAGGCAGAACTGGAACAAG
>JAQHUG010000432.1:1312910-1323083 GCA_028555095.1 Dicrostonyx torquatus | reverse complement strand
CAAAAACCTTAAAGGAATTGTGAAACTAGCCTTAAGACAGAGATTCTCAAGTGTTTGAGCCTTGCATAGTTATTTTTCCGCTATACTAGGTAGTGCAATGCTGTTTGGCGCTCCAGTATAGCAGAAAGTGTGTTGGGAAACAGCGGCAAGATACAGGAGAAGAGGAGGAGGATGAAGAGAAGGGAAGGGAAATAATGCCAGAAAAGGGCTAAGAGCACAGTGATTATGTTTAGGATGGGTGGTTAAAATGAGAGAAAAATATGCCAGAATAAAAGGAGTCAGTCAGAGCCAAAAGGAGAGATCTCTCCACAATGTCCTCTATTTTCTTCCTCAGAGTGGTTCCACTCACAACATCCATCATACATGGCAGGTGATGGAGGACCCTGTTCACTTAGGAAGGAACCAGTATTCGTCCCAGAATACTCCTGTTCTCCTTGCCCTACCTCTACTTTCTGTCTGGTTGTCCCGCCTATACTTCCTTCCTGGCTACTGACCAATCAGTGTTTATTTAAAACATAACTGACAGAATACAGAATTGTCCCACACCAGACTAGTCTCCTGCTGCAGGCCCAGCCTCATTCCTGGTAGTGCACGAGGCACAAGGGATGCTGCTAAAGAAAGATCCTGACTACCTTGGCTCTGACTTCTGGGGCTATGGCAGAAGTTAAAAGGACAACTGGAGATCTGGGTCTTAACACTCCAGGCAGGCCATGGTGTGGTTAGGTGTGTCCTAGTGTATCTCTAGATAGAAAAGTCTTGACCAAGAGTTGGACGCCAGGGTGGAAGGGACACCTGTGGTGGTAGGCATGGGACAGGTGTCTGCATTGTACTAGTTTTATGAGGGAGATGCCGTGTCGGGAATATCAGGAGCTCAATTGGGAAGAAGACCATTAGAAGCTAACAGTAGGATAAAGTTTTCTGCCTTCCTTCGGCTAGTGATGCTAAAATCCTAACATCTGTAGACTATAGTATGAGGGGACACTGGAGTTCTGGTCCTTTTGCTGGGGAGGAGAGGTGGTCATACTATATCAAAGCCCATACAAAAGGACTCATTGGTAGCTAAGAAGTCAGCATATGACTTGGGGGAGGACACACAACTTCAGTCCATAATACCAATTCAACGCTACAGAAGGACAGTCCAATTTCTAAGTATACTGAGGATGACTTTGGTGTGAGAGGTGTTATCATCTTGTCCTTCCTGGGGAACCGGTTTTCCTGAGAACACACGGGATAGATTCTATCTGCTTAAGGGTGAGAAATCATCCTGCCACTTTGCAGACTTAAAGCACACCACCTGTTCTGCACACCACTGTCTGGTAATTGCTTCCTCAGGAAGAAAACTGTTTTCTACCTTTATCCAGAAACTTTCTTTCTGGGGACATGGGCACTTGGTTTTCTTTCTATTGATGCTTCCTCAATACTACAAACACATCACTGTTACCCCAAAACTGTTCCTCACTGATCTGAAACAGAAAGCTTTGTTCTAAGACTTCAGGACTGCTTGCTCTTTCCATGCCAACCAAGTTTTTTACTAGGACCCCACCATATAAGGTCACTAAGACACAATCTACAGCCAATTGAAAGTATTTATTCCTGCTGGCTCGGAATATACTCATTTGGGGGCCCAAGTGTAGCTCTGAGCATTTAGAGCAAGGGGCTTTTAACAGCAAAAACAACAGTCTGTTATCTTGCTCAGCAACTGAATGGGGAAGTTTTGTTCAAGGAAGCGACTTAACAAAAGCTAAGGTAAGCAATTAGTTGGAGGAAGAAGTTTGCACAAACAGACTGTTTAACAGAGACCAAGATAAATTAGCTGAGGCATCTTGACCTTAGGTTCCTAGAACAGAGCTGCGTAACTTTCCATGGGATTTCCCATAAAGGAGGCAAAATTCTAGTCAAACCTAAAATGGCCTCAGTAAGAATGCAAGATGGAGGAACCTCTGCACTGTCTTGCCCAGTCACAAATTGGCTTCTGTTGTTGCTGGGAAGAAGTAGATCCATCAGGGAAGAGTGTGTTGAAACCAGCATTTTGGTAGGAGCACACAATTAGGGGAGAGCAATCTTGGACCTCAGGTCCAGGACCTCAGACTTAAATGGGTGGAAAAGTCAATGAAAGTATTTCTGTTGCTTCTTTTTTCTATTCATGACCCACTCCTCCCACCCCCTTACACACACACACACACACACACACACACACACACACACACACACCAGGATCTAGGATCTTTCTTTCTTTTCTTTACTTTCTTTCTTTTTTCTTTTTTCTTTTTCTTTTGTTTCTTTTTATTTCTTTTTGGTTTTCAAGACAGGGTTTCTCTGTAGCTTTGGAGCTTGTCCTGGAACTAGCTCTGTAGACTAGGCTGGCCTTGAACTCATAAAGATCCGCCTGTTTCTGCTTCCCAAGTGCCGGGATTAAAGGAATGCGCCACCATGGAAAAAGAGTATGCCATGTTTGTTTTTCTGAACCTGGGATAGCTTGCTTATGACCATAACTTCTGAGCACATCCAATATCTTCCAAATGTCACAACTGCACTTTTCTTTCTGGTTGCAGCAGATTCCATTTGTTTTTACTGGAGGAAGGGTGGCTTACAGTTTACTGTCCATCACAGAGGGAAGCCAAGACAGAAGTTCAAGGCAGAAACCTGGAGGCAGGAACTGGAGCAGAAATGATGGGGGAAACAGTGCTCACCTAAGCTTGCTTCCCAAGGGATATTACTCAGCTTGTCTTCTTAGATAACGTAGGACCATCTCCCCAGGGGTAGTACTGCCCACAGTGTGCTGGTCCTCTTTCACATCAGTATTAATCCAAAAAATCCACACACCAACTTGATGGTGGCAATTCCTTAAAAGAGGCTCCCTCTTCCCAGGTGACTCTAGTTTGTGACAAGTTGACAAAAACTAACTGATGGGTGTGCGTTCATAGTAAGCCATTTGTGACAGGGAACAAGACCACCATGACCTCAGGGCATGTCTGGTACTAGCTATAATAAGCCCCAAGTACAACCTTTCTAGGACACCATTTCATTGAAACATGGCCTGACCGACTGCTTAACCCCTGCCCTGCATGAAAAAGCCGTCCCTCAGATTGCCACTCTGCATAAACTTTCTATTGGTTATGCCCACAGTGGCTACCCTGTGGTATAATTATTAAAGTCTACTCCTGTGTTCTGTCTTTGGTGAAGTCGTTCACAACCAGAGTATCACCGGCCTGTCGACAATCCTGGCACCACACGCATGTGTATCAACTATCCTTATTGATTCATCCACTGATGGGCATACAGGCTTGCTCCATTTCCTTTTATTGTGAATAGCATAGCAACAAAAAGGTGGGTGAGAGGAAAAAAGGAGAAAAAGCAGAAAGTAACAGGGGCCTGGAGAGATGGCTCAGCAGTTAAAAACATTGGCTGCTCTTCCAGAGGTCATGGGTTCAATTCCCAGAACCCACCTGTTGGTTATTCAGTGCCCTCTTCTGACCTCTGTGGGCACTGGGCATACACATGGGGCATAGGCATACATGCAGGTACAACACCCACACATATAAAGTAAAAAAAAAAAAACTAAAAATGAAAAACAGAGAGTAACAAAATACACATGACTTGAAAACAAAAGGGAGGGTAGAATGAGGAGGCAGGGGCCTGTTGTGGGAGGTCCTTCTTCTGTCTATGTGTTGCTTTTATTGGTTAGTGAATAAAGAACTGCTTTAAGCCTATGACAGGGAAGAACAGAACTAGGCAGGGAAAGCTAGGCTGTATCCTGGGAAAAAGAAGGGCAGAGTCAAGAGAAAAGCTGTGGAGCCCTGCGGGAGACCAGATGCTGGAACTTTAGCCAGTAAGCCACAGCCACGTGCGATGCACAGATTAATAGAAATGGGTTAAATTAATATGTGAGAGTTAGTGAATAAGACGCTAGAGCTAATGGGCCAAGCAGTGATTTAATTAATAGAGCTTCTGTGTGATTATTTCAGTTCTGGGCGGCCTGGACGAACAAGTGGCCCTCCTCCAACAGGAGACCAGCCCGGGAGGATATTGGGTTGATAAAAGAGGGCAAGGGAAGAGCTTCAAGACAAAATATGTAGGGAAACGCCATAATGAAATTACTGAATTAGTCCCATTTCTTTGGGACTAATTAAATAAAAAAAAACCCAACCAACAAACAAAAAAAGTTATCAGGTCGAGAGAGATACCTCAGCACTGAAGAGAACCTACTGCTCATCCAGAGGGTCAGAGTACATTTCCCAGTACCCACTCTGGGGTTGGGTCTCATTAATATATATCTGATACCTCTTGACTTCTAGGGTCGTATGTACTCATGAGCACATGCCCCGCCCCCACCCTATACTTACAATGAAAATAAATCTTTTGTAATAGAACAATGAGAAGGTTTTGTGTGCTGTGGAATCCATGAGAAGCAAAGAACTCTACCTGGGAAACATACAGAAATGCTATGAGCCCTCATCCAAGATGGCAGAAACGGGCACGGGGTTGGGGGGGGCGGGCACGACATGCTCATCAAGAGTAATGTGAAGAAGTTTTATTAAGGAGTCAGGGTCTGTCTTAGGGTTTCGAGTACTGTGATAAAACCACCATGACCAAAAGAAACTTTGGGAGGAGTGGGTCCATTCCAGCTTACACTCTATAGTCCATCACGACGGAAGTCAGGGCAGGAACTCAAGGCAGCATCCTGGAGGCAGGAACTGAAGTAGAGGCTATGGAGGACCACTGCTTACTGGCTTGCTCCCTGTGGCTTGCTCAGCTGGCTTTCTTAAACAACTAAGGACCACCTGCCCAGGAAGTGGCACCTGGGGGGACCATGTGTGTGCTGGGCCCTCCTACACAAATCATTAATCAAGAAAATGCCCTATAGATTTGACTACATGCAATCTGGTGGGGAAGTTTTTTGTTTGTTTTGTTTTGTTTGTTTGTTCTTTCTCAATTGAGAATCTAGATAACTCTAGCTGACTGGCAAAGTCAAACCTGGACAATGTCTGTCTTGAACTCTGAGTCCTCCTGCCTCAGACTCCCAAGTACCAGGGATTCAGGCAGGCACCACCATGGTGGGCTGCCACACCCACGGTGGTGTCGCCTGTGTGACAATGATGCCTTTGGCTCAAAGTACACAGGAAAGAAAGGGGGGATCCGTGCTGTTCGCAGTTTTAGTCTCTGGTAGTTCCGTGGTTAATAACAGACATGAACTCGAGTGGAGGATCGTGTTCTCACCACTCTCATAGATGGTCATCTGTCTATGCTATTCCTTTCTTAATAATGTTCTTTGCTGTACATGGCCAAGCACATAATCTTACCAGAGAGCCTTTTGATGTTTCTGGAACTGTTAACTTTAACTTTGATATTAGTGGCAATGCTCGAGATACCTTCAGTGTTTAAAGCCCTTGTGCAAATGTTGGTTATAAGTAATATAAAATCAGTAAAAGGAGCATTTTTATGAGTTACAGCAGTAGAAATTTTGCTTAAATAAAGACTGATGTAATATGGGAAGAAAACATAAGCTAAAGAAGCTCATAAGGTGACTTAGCTAAGAATAGAAGATATATGATGGGAATCACACAGTTGAGTCATTAAATAACTTCATTTACAGAAAGGCAGGAGAGATGATAGTTACAGGTTTGTATTTTATGAGAGACAAAAACAGAATTACTTAGCATAGGCTTGCTAGATCCCAACCTCCAAGGTGTCTGCTTCTTAAGAATATAAACAAGTATATTCAGCAGATACAGAAAGTCACTAGAGGAGATAAAGAAGGGTTAAGAAATAAGAAGGGCTATGCTAGCAGTTATGAGAAAGAAACTTTCTACTCCTAGATAAGATGTACCCTCTCGCCTGAAGTTTTTGGTCCCAAGGACAAGAGTTTCCCTTCCCAGGATGTCTAACACTTGCTCATAGTTTTTGTAACTAAAAGAAGCTTTCATACTGTGCCAACTTATGACATGTGACCTTCTGGTTCTGTTCTTGGTTTGAATACTACATAATGAAAATATAAATTCAATAAAGTTACAGCAGATTCAAGCCACTCTCTTGTGTGTTGGTCTGTCTGTCATTCACCTAACTTGTGCCTTCCTGGTACCAAGACCCTGATTCTCCCATGGTCTGAGGGGCTCCCCTGAGCCGGTCATTGGCAGTGGGCTGTAGTGCACTTATTCAACTTAAGTTTGTGGACATGCTTTAGAAAGAGGGCAAGCCAAGCTCTTACATCACGTATAAATATTTCCGGAAGGAAACTGATTTTAAACTGGCGCCGTCAACCTTTTCTACCCATGACGTTTCGACACATATCAGGAGTGTCTCGGACTTCAACAGTTCAAACGCATTTTAAAGTGCTTGTGGTCACGAACAATGAATGACAGAACCCAACTAATAATACATCACGAATCTGCCTGCAATCACCTTCTACTCCTTGAGATCAGAATCCCAGAGGCTCTCCTGCAACGCAGGGCTGAAGATGAGGCAATCTGGACTAGCAGTAGCTGGACAGAGACACAGAGCCAGACCAGTCTCAGTTTATTCTCTTTTCAATGCTGGCCAACATTTAGCCATCAGAGGGTAGGTGCAGAGAAACATTTACCACCACCACCCTCCCCTCCCCACTAAAGCAAGGACTGTGGGAGTCTTTGCTCTAGGGAAGGGTGCACTGTCTAGGGCCGGAGGATGCATGCTGAGAGCCCAAATCCTCTATCCCTGGTGAGGTTTGAAGAACTCAGGCACAAAGAACCTCATGTCAGTCGCCACTGTGGGAAGCTGGCTGAGCAGGGAGGAGACAGAACTGTGGAGGAGGCTGGAGTTTTCAGAAGTTACTCGACTAAAAGTGAAGGGAAAGGAAAAGGAATTGATTGAATGCTCCCCTCGGCCCACTCCTCCCGCATGCCTCCCCTGGAGCCACTGGACACAATCCTTCCAGGACTCCCTCAGTCTCCCTGCCAAGCTCCTACAGGCCCGGCTCACCACACCCCCTCCTTACAGTGACTCTTAAGGTGTCTGTCAATGTACAATGGGGTAGGCTCCTCAGGCTGCCTACTGCCCCCAAGCAGGCTCCTCCCCTTCTAGAACTTACATAATGAGGTCACTGCCAGTCACTCTGAGCTCCCTGTGAACTGCTCCTTCCAGCGACTCCTCGTCCTGCATCAGGTACAAACGTGTTATCTCTGCATCCATGAAGGACTGGAAAAACACCTTGAGGTTACTGGTAGGGATACTGTTAAGGTGACTCTGCCTTGTTGTCCATGGGTGCTCTCCACATAGACTGCCTCCTCCTGGGCCCTTGATTCCCCCATTTCTCCAACACCACTTCCTCAAGATGTCTCCATGTTGGGCCCCCCCCAACCTTCTCCCTAGCCATCTCAGGCCATCTCCAGACTACCCCTCAGTGGCTGTCACAAATGTTATAAAGGATACAATTCCAGGAACTGGCTTTCGTCGCTTTCTCCCTCCTCCGGATCATGTGGTGGCTTCTCCACCAAGGCAGCTGTCTCCACCAATGTGCCCTCGTCGTCTTTGTCTTCACGACCTTGGGGGATTCCAGAGCAGTCAGGACCATTCAGCACAGGGGCATTGTCCTCAGCTCTTTCGGTACCATCTCCGCTGGCCTGGGTATCAGAGCTTGGAACGTTACTCAGGTCTCTGCTGCTTGGAGTGTCACCCGCGCTGCTGCCAGGGTCGTTCATGGCTGCCTGCCCAGGGCGTCTCAGAACCCACCACCGACACTACCGCCCCCTGCCGGTTCTAGGGCGGCCTGAGGCGCTTCTGCCAAGCCCCGCCCTTTTCTCCTCAGGGAACCGGGTGAGGTAAGGCCCATGCCACTTGTGAAAACAGGACCTCACGGGGATTGATTCTGGCCAAACTGGTTGTCTCTGTAGAACTGACAGGACTCTAATGGTCTGCTGGTGGATTGATAAATGGACCCCACACCATCCATTCCCGAAAAATTGGCCCACTCACCAGTGTCATGAAACCCTCAGGCTTCAGATAGTTCGGTGTGACAGCAGTCATGAGTGATGTAACACCAATATTCAGACTGCCTATGAAACCAGGCCGATTTTGTTCTATACAGACACCTGGAGACTTCAAGACTCTGATAGATGGTTCAGTCAAGCTGCCTCACTGGAACTGTTTGCCCCTAAATCTGTAACACACATACACACACACACACACACACAACCACACACTTACACATGACATGCACGCATGCATACATGCCTACACACGCACATACATCTTCAGGGAATTGGAGATTAGATAGTTACAGTTTTCCTTGTTGACCAGACTCAGAAAAGACACTCACTAAAGAGGTGCAAAGTGTGTAAGGTTGAGAGATATCAAAAGATAGTTTTGGATAGTAACGTAAGTTAGGAGAGAAAGTGAATTAGGTACAAGACTTTGGACTCACCAGATAGGATATATAATGGAATATTTTCTCTGAACTTGTCAAATGCAAGTGGACTAGACATTGCTAATATATTTATTGCCTGTGTATATTATATATAGTTATTGTACTTATTTTATATAGTTTTCTTATATTAGTTATAACCTACTTTTTACTTCAGAAAAAAAGGGAAATGTGATATTTTGTTTCTGATCTAACAAATAAAGCTTGTCTGACGATCAGAGTGGGGAGCTAAGCCTCTAGTTTGCCATAGAAGTCAGGTGTTGGTGGCACACACCTTTAATCCCAGCACTCTGGGGGCAGAGGCAGCGGTATCTCTGTGAGTTCAAGGCCACCCTGGGCTAAGCGAGATTGAGCCTGTCTAAAAGAGAAACAGAGCCAGGCTGTGGTGGCTCACATTTTTAATCCCAGTACTTGGGAGTCACATGCCTTTAATCCCAGCACTAGGAAGGGGAGGCAGGAAGGGATATGGCTGGGTGGAGAGAAGAATATAAGGCAGGAGGAGACAGGAGCACATGGGATTCAGTCTGAGGATTCGTAGAGAAGGAACTTGCCCCCTTGGTTCTGAGGAATTCATAGAGCTAAGAACTAGTGGCTGGCTGCTCTGCTTCTCTGATCTTTCAGTTTTAACCCCCTAATATCTGATCCCAAGTTTTTATTATTAAGATCTGTTAGAATTTGCACTGCACTTATGTCTAACCTGACTAGGCCAGCAGAATTCAGAAAGGGCTACTTTTCTTCCAGGGAGGTGATAGGACATCTGGCTTGCCACCATGGTCATCTTTTTTTTTTTTTAACCAGACATATCCTAGCTTAGGGATGTCTGAACAACAGAATGTGACAACAGCCCTAATACCCATTGTACTTTAGGCAAGGGAACAAATACCAAACAGATGCCACTCATTAGCTGTATATAAAGCCCGCAACTCACTAGCAGCAGCTGCCCAATGCCATGTGAAGGAACAAACTGGTTTTGGGTTCTTTTTTCTTTACAGCTTTAATACGATATAATATATTTAAACCCTTATTTAAGCAAAACTTATTTTCAGAAATAAATGACTAGGCAGAGCTTTGTAAATAGTTGCACTTGGCGGCATAGAGTGGGAATGTCTTCTAGGGATGTTGCTTCCTCCTAAGTGGTGGCACTTATGGGGCAAGCGATTGTTGGTTTCTCTTAGGGTGTGGAAGAGTAGTGAGCAGCTATGCAGACTGAAGAGCAAGGTTCACAAGCTGCCTCACTCCCTGTGCTCTTTGTCTGTCCATTTTGCTAACCATTAGCGACTACTTAAGTTCTCTCCAATTACCAGCCAAAGTTAGCGGGAACTCATGTTGCTAAATTGTCATTCCTGATGAGCAGAATTTTTTCTTTTCTTTTTCTCTGTTTGTTTTTTGTTTTTGTTTTGGATTTTTTTGTTTGTTTTTGTCTTTTGAGAAAAGACTCCAATAGCCGAGGCTGGCCTCAAAATGCCCATACAGACAACTAAAACCTTGACCTCCTGATCCTCCTGAATCTGCTGATAGAGCTGGGAATACAGGCATACGTCATGAACCCCTAACTCCCAACCCCTACTACACTGAGGTCTGTCCACACTGGACCATCTCCACCAGTCCCCTTTGTTTTCTCATTATTACCTGAGGTGCACCATACCCAGAAGTGACTCCTTGGTGCCCTCCAGAAACAATCCCCCAAGACCAACATACATACACAGACACACCGACATGCCACAGACATACACCTGTTATTGACTGGACTGAATCGGCACAAATGTATTTATTCATCT
>JAQHUG010000432.1:1264173-1280607 GCA_028555095.1 Dicrostonyx torquatus | reverse complement strand
TCCCTGCTCCATGGGCATCATTGAAGAGCCCTACGTGCTATTGGGAAGCTCAGCTGGAGTGTTTTCATGGGCCCTGGGATGGGACTCTCTCCTCAAGAAGTTCAGGTCTCTAGCCCCACTCCTGGTGAAATAACATTAGCCATGTGTTTCTGAATTCAGAAACACTTCAAAAGAATGGAAGAGGAACACCTATGATCCCCCTGAATAACCCTCAAAAGTCTCTCTAGTCTTGAGTCCCCCTTAATAGCCTTCACTCTGAGAGACCTGTGCTGGAGTGTGCTCCTCAGACTTCTCACCACATGGGTGCTCGTCACAGGCTGCTGGGGAACCCTGGGGCCGCCACAGGTGCCTACTTGTGCAGTAGCCTTCTATCGTAGTTAGATGTCTATTGGTGTGCCACACATCATAACCAAAGCAACCTGGGGAGGAAAGCGCTCATTTCATCGTACAGCTTGGAGTATATCATCAAGGAACACCGAGGCAGGAAGTCAAGACAGAAGCTTGAAGCAGAAACCCCAAAGGAATAATGCTAATTGAAATGCTGTAACCTGAAATTATAAGCCAAATAATCCCTTTCCTCCCCCAAGTTGCTTTTTTTGAAATTTATTTTTTTTGAGACAGGGTTTCTCAGTGTGACCACTCTGGCTGTCCTGGAACTCCTTCTGTAGACCAGGCTGGCCTCGAACTCACAGAGATCCACCTGCCTCTGCCTCTTGAGTGCTGGGATTAAATTAAAGGCATGTGTTGCTACTGTCCAGCCCCAAGTTGCTTTTGTCAGGGTATTTTATCGCAGGCAGCAACAAGACGAGAGTAGAAGAGATTACCATCTCTACTTAGAAGAATGTGTTCTGCGTTATGGAAACTCTAGCTACCCCTTATAGTGCCCTTGGCCTGAAGTTTAAAACTTCAGCTATGCCGGGCGGTGGTGGCGCACGCCTTTAATCCCAGCACTCGGAAGGCAGAGGCAGGCGGATCTCTGTGAGTTTGAGACCAGCCTGGTCTACAAGAGCTAGTTCCAGGACAGGCTCCAAAGCCACAGAGAAACCCTGTCTCGAAAACAAACAAACAAACAAAAAAAATAAAACAAAAAAAATAAAACTTCACCTATTTGATCCCACTTTCTTAAACCTCCCATTTTTACAAAAGCCCTTTGGGTCTGGAGAGATGGCTCAGCGATTAAGAGCCCAGATTGATCATCCAGAGGACCTGGGTTTCACTCCCAGCACCCACATAGTGACTCACAACTGCTTATAACTCCAGATTCAAGGGTTGCAACATCTTCTTCTGGCCTCCACAGGCACCAGGCATGCATATGGTGCACAGTCCTACATGTACACCAAATACAAATAGACTCAAAATGAAAACAATACTTTAAAAACTTCACTGCCTTGAAGGTATATGATGGGCTTTGAAAATGAGGTCTTCATTTTCTGGTTCAGCTGGCGTCTCAAATAAAGTCATCTTCCGTACCACAGCACCTTGACACAGTTGGTCTATCACGCATCCAGCAGCTGCATTTTACTCCAATACCAACCAGTTCTCTCAGACACTTACCATATGGCCTTGTCTGACTTGGTTCAATGGCCTGAGACTCACACTTTCTGTTTCTCGTTGGCACAAAGGGAATAACACCACTATCCAGTTTCTAGTATCTGCAGGACATGTGTGTAGTGATATTTTGTTTGTAATCTAACAAATAAACCTTGCCTAAAGATCAAAGTGCAAAGCTAGGTCACTAGTTGGCCATAGAGACCAGGCAGTGGTGGGCCACACCTTTAGTGCCAAGACTCGGAAGACTGAGGCAGATGGATCTCTGTGAGTTGAAGGCCACCCTGGGCTACACAAGATTGAATCTGTCTAAAAGAGAAACAGAGCACACACAAAGGTGATCCCAGCACTTGGGATCCCATGCCTTTAATCCCAGCACTAGGGAGGTGGAGACAGCAGTGATATGGCTGGGCAGAGAGAGTAATGTATAGCGGGAGGAGACAGGAACTCAGTGCAGTCTGAGGATGCAGTCTGAGGGTTTGTAGAGACAGCATTCAGTCTGAGGTTTCACAGAGACAGGATAGCCCCTGCGGTCTGAGCATTGGTAGAGGAGTTCATGCCTCACCTCTCTGCTTCTCTGATCTATCAGCTTCCACCCCCTAATATCTGACTCTGAATTTTTATTATTAAGACCAATTAGAATTTATGCAACACATGTGGAACGGTATCTGGCACCTAGCTGAACTCAGCAACTGTTCATTATGCAGGGCACATAAACTCAGGGTCTCTCCTGTTGCAGAACATTTGTCTACCAAGAAAGCTACCTGGAAAGTGTACTGGTTAACTTTCATCGTTAACTTGACACAAACCAGTCACCTGGGAAAAGGTAACCTCAGTTGAGGGATTGCCTAGATCTAATTGACCTGTAGGTATGTCTGTGGGGCATTGTCTTGACTGTTGTTTAATATAGGAGGGCCCAGACCACTCTGTTTGGTACCATCCGCTAGGCAGGTGGGCCTGGGATCTATTTTTAAGAAGCTAGGTTGAGTGAGAGTGCGAGCTAGAGCAAGAGAAAGCAGGACAGGAATTCAAGGCAGGGTCCTAAAGGCAGAAACCATGGAGGAATGCTACTTGCTGACTCATCCACGAACTTCCTTATATAGCCCAGGACACCCTATACAGGGATAGACTGGGACCTCTTGCATCAGTTAATGATCAAGAGACTCCCTCACGAGCATGTCCAAAGGCCAATCTGATGGAGGCAATACTTCAACTGAGACTCCATTTCTAAGTGATTCTAGATTGTGCCAAGCTGGCAGTTAATGTTAATTAGGACACCATTCACCATCCCAAAGCCTTACAGTAACAAACCATATCCTTCCTGCTGCCTATATGCAAGAACAGGGGCTACTTAAACACCATTTTCCCATCTTGTCTGTGTTTTGTGACAATACTGGTACACTCTTGAGTTTGAACAAGTCTCTACCTTCTAGAGCTCACAGACATTTTCCATGTGGAGTTAATGCTCTTACAGGGAGACGAGATAGGACGCTAGTTTTCTGCCATTCAAATGCCAGGAAAGTCAAGACATTCTAGTGCAATTTCTGAGGCTATAGAGATGGTCACATAAATGTCTCTAAAGGTCTCAGCACTTGGATGTCACTATGTCCTCTCTCCAAGTAACTTACTCAGACCATTCCTGTCTACTTCTCTCCAGAAACTCAGGGATGGGAAATCTTGTGACACTCACCGGGGAGCATAGGAAAAGCACTTGGGAGGCTACCACAGGAGAGGCCTAAGTTTAAGGTCAGTCTGAGAAACTGAGAAATTTGAAGTCCAGGTTGGCCTGCATAAAAAGCTCCTGTCTTAAAAACAAAACAGAAACAATCCCCAATAACGGAAATAAGAAGCAATGAGCTGAGACCTAACAGCTCAGTGATAGAGTGCTTGGTGAACATGCACAAGGCCCTTGCCTCCATCTCCAGCAACACACGCACCTCAAGGAATTCCCCCCCTTCATCTTCTTCTTACATAGTTCACTAAAATCTATACTATGACTAAATAGCAAGCTCGACTAAATGAGAATCTGAAGTTCAATGCCAGACAGATGAGCTGTTGGCTATGTGATCGTGATACAGTGTTGCTGTTTGCAACAGGTCATTGACTAAGAAGTCTTTCATAAAATGTCTCAAGTCCAATTTTACAGAAAAATAAATATGCCCAGTTCGAGTGTCTGGAAGAGAGATGTGAGGTCCATCTTCCAGCGCCAAGTAAGAAAGAAGGTCATGGGGGCCTGGGAAGTTGAAGGGTTTGCAAGAAGTCGTAGGCGATAGAATATACTCTGGAATCGTGAATGAGATGTTCCCCGCTAAGTCTCAGGCATTTGAATACTTGACCCCAGTTGGTAACTGTTAGGAGAGTATTAGGAGAGTATTAAAAGTTGTGGCCTTCCTGAAGGAAGTATGTCACTGGGGACAGACTTTGAGGTTTCCAAAGACAAGTGTGAGTCCCAGTGTGTCCTCTCTGCTTGCTGCTTGTGAATCCAGGTGTGAACTCTTAACTAGTCCTGCTTCCAGGCCTTTGCTTTGTCATCAAGGGCTCTAACCCTCTGAAACCATGAGCCCAATTAAATGCTTTCTTTTATTGGTCATAATATTTTGACACAGAAGTAGAAAAGAAACTAATATGCATACTTTATTCTCTCTAGGCAAAGGCCACAACCACACAACTCACTAGTCAAGCAGACACCAGCAGGCCCCCGGGCTGCTAGGGCACAGGCTGGTGGGGCAGGCATACCCATAGGCCATAGCGAGGTAGACACACAGGCCTACAGTCACCTATAGGCAGGCTAGAAAAGACACAAGGCAGAGGTAAAGGCCCAGGAAAAGGCTCCAACCTCTGACATAGTAATACAAAACCCACACAAAAGTGGCATTCTGACAAATAGTTATTTAAGAGATTATAATACTGTCTATTTTGGAGTCTTTAGGACAACCATTGTTAGTTACTTTCTGATGACTCAGAGCCCCTGGATATTTAGGCTTAGCCATTTTGGCTAAAGGTAGGTATTCATTTTAGCAACATGTTGTCTAAACATAAATTGACCATTATAGTTCTCTGGTTTTTATGAGAGGTATTATTTAAAACTTACTTGTGATGAGGATCCCTTCTGGGAAGCTTTGGTTTTCATACATCAAGGTATCGATACTTGACTGGTGACCATGCAGGGTCTGTAGGAGTTTTCTGTGGACCCGTCCATTAATCTCCTTTCAGCTCAGCGTTTCTACCCTGACCAATCCAAACCCTTCTACTGTGCCAACTAGGAAAGTAGTATGGTTCAGCGTTCGAGCATTTTCTCAGCATGTGATGACCCTGAGTCCCAGCCCCAGTGCTGCAAAAAATATACACAAAACAAGTAAATAGGAGAGCGAAAGAGGAGGGAGTTCCTGAGCATGGACCCTGTAGAAGCAGAAACATGAAAAAGTACAAAGAGCTAGCTGCTGTTAGTGTGACTAAGAATCCATGTCAGTTAACTGACAGTTCCAGAAGTTAGAACTATCCATCCTCCCTCAGGCAATGGAGAACAGAGGGGTCCTGTTCTTCCTGGAGATGACATTTCAAAGGCATGCTTTTCCATCCTTGAGAAAGATACAATACAAGGTAGATCATAAGTTGAGAACAGAAGTGCTTATGGAAAAGCCATTGTCTCAGAAAGCCCCATGAAATTTACTGGCGTTCAACTGGAGCCCTGAATAGTGAAAGGAGTGCAGGCCCCAGGCCCCAGAAGCTGTGGGGTCTCAGATACCAAAGACATGAAAGAGAATCCTAGCGAGGGCCAGCTCTCTGTATTTGTGCAAGAGAAGGGCCCTAGAATCATCTCACTGATGCTGGCAGCATCCAGGTCAAAGTGGCTAAGTACTATAATTCAGGTTTTTGGTGGGTTGATGCAAGTGGATTGCAAGTGCAAGGCCTGCAAGATCAGCAGAGTAAGTTCAAGACTGGTCTAAGCAACTTAGTGAGATCCTGTATCGAAACAAAAGAGTAACTTGAGTGACACACACCAGCATTTAAAACCATAAACAAAATATATTCTTTAAGTAGCCATCCTTGGTTACTTAAGCAAGCCTATAGCCATTATGAGCTGCATGAGACTCTATCTCGAGAAAAAAGTTTTAAAAAAGTACACAGAGACTGGGCATGGTGGAACATGTCTTTGATCCCAGTACTTGGGCGGCAGAGGCAGACAGATCTCTGTGAGTTGAAGACCAACCAGGTCTACAGAGTGAGCTCCAGTACAACCAGCGCTACACAGTGAAGCTTGGCGCTGGGAGTGAGAGAGGTGGTCTTTCCCAGGGAAGAGCACACCAACTGCTCATCAAGTTGAACAGCCATGAAAACATATACACAAGTAAACATTATCCAGACTGAATCGGTTTAATTTAAAATTGTAAAGAAATAGTTATTGGTTGGCATGCAGTTGCCTACCTGGATCCCCCAGTTTACAACATCTTGCAAAACTCGAGAATGATATTCCAGTTCGGGTTCTGAGATGGGCACTGTCCATGTCCATCCCCACAGTTGCTCAATTACAGTTTCTCCCAACACATCCCAAGCCACCTCCATCCCTCTGTCTGCCACATGCACTCATCATTGACAAATATCCATCTCTCTCTCTCTCTCTCTCTCTCTCTCTCTCTCTCTCTTTCTCTCTCTCTCTCTCTCTCCCTCTCCCTCTCCCTCTCCCTCTCCCTCTCCCTCTCCCTCTCTCCCTCTCTCTCCATGTCTATAATACTGTCACTGAAGACTATTTTAGCTTTTGTTGGCAGTGCTAAGTAAAGGCTTTAGACATAGCATCATGGAGATGTGGCCTTTTACAGTTGGCACCGTTTCCACTTCAAATCATTCTGGGGAGACTCACGCAAGTTCTCCTGTGTAACAATGTTGTCCTCTGGCCTCCACACACATGAATGAATGTGGTTTATAAATTACAAAAAATAAATGCAGTCTTTCTTCCCTGGCTAACCCTGGAGCGGAGGAGATTTGCTCTCAGCTCTCTGGTCCTCACTCATCTCCTTGACCTTCTGCTATTCCCTCAGCTTCACCTCTTTCCCCTTTCCAGCCAGTGGCCAGGCCACAGGAATATTCGGACATGTTCCACCCACTGTCCCTCAGTGTGACAGGCACCTCTGAACCTGCATTTTTGTCACTGCACAATCAGAGCACGGGCAGATAGAGGGCAGGAATGGAAAAGGACCAGAGTGGTTAAGTTGTGATGTATGTCAAGGATCCAGAAGAGAACAGGCTAAGTGGGAAAAGGCTAACTCCCACTGGGACATAGGCAGGAAAAGACACAGTAAGATGTGGAGACATGCTCTGCACTGGGAAGTATTTGGAAAATGCAGAAGCTTTTCCAACTCTGTTTTAAAGGTCAGTCTTCACTATATAGCCTAGACTGGCATGGAACCTCAGCATTTGAAATGCCATGCCAACATGTTCAGCTTTTAAATGTCTCTTTAAATAACTGGAGAAATGTTTGGAATTTGTTTACATTTTAATGATGGAACCTTCTATATTCTTCACCTTGCCTATCATTCAGGCTTGCCTATATTTTCACTTGATCCACCTCTTGGTGTGTGTGTGTGTGTGTGTGTGTGTGTGTGTGTGTGCATGTGTGTGTGTGTGTGTGTGTCTGCAGAGGCCAGAAGAGAGTTTCAGATCTCAGATCTCCTGTATCTGGGGTTACAGGCAGTTATAAGCCATCGGACATAGGTGTGGGAGAACCAAACACAGGCCCTCTGGAAAAGCAAGTGCTCTTAACCATTGAGCCATTTTTCTGAATCTTCCCATCTGTCATTTTTAAAAAATTTAATTAAAAATATAATTACATTGTTTCCATTACCTTCTCCTCCCTGCTCCCTCCTTCCCTTCCCATGTCTGTTCTCTGCCCCTATATCCTCCCAAATTCACTCCCACCTCTCTTTAACCATTGTTATATATAGATATGAATGAATAAACATAAATATAATTTGTCACTTATTTTTTGTTCCTTTTTATCTTTTTAACATAATTTTTAAAAATTGATTCTTTGGAGATTTCTCATCATGCACTCCAGTACCACTTAATTCCCAGTTTTCCATGTTCAGCCTCCACCCTTGTAGCCTCCCCCCCAAAAGAAAAGAAAAACCCATTTTTCCTGCCCACCTCTGCCTCTCTGTCACACATTCGTTTGGTGAAGTGACATAAGACTAAGCACCTCCCCTCGTATTAAGTCTGAACAAGGCAGCCCTGTATGAGGAGTAGGGTCCCAAAAGCCAGTAAGCGTCAGAGATAGCCCCTGGTCTCACTGTTAGGAGTCCCACAATAACACCAAGCTAACAACTGTCAAGTATATGTGGGATACCTAGGTTAGTCCCATGCAGGCTCCCTGGTTGTTGGTTTAGTCTCTGTGAGCATCTATGAGCCCAGGTTAGTTGAGTCTTTGGGTTTTCTTGTAACGTCTTTGAACTCTCTGGCTTCTACAATCTTTCCTCCCCCTCTTCCACAGAATTCTCCAAGCTCTGCCTGATACTTGGCTGTGGGTCTCCGCATCTGTTTCCATCAGTTGCTGGATGAAGCCTCTCTGATGATAATTGGGCTAGTCACCAATCTATGTGTATATTGGCCAGCAAGGGGTGGAGCCAGATCTCCCAGAACCATTGAAGGTTGGAGAATTTGCTCTTTCTTGGTTCCCAATTTCTCACGCAATTCTCATTCTGAATTTCTCAGAGTGGGTGAGATTTATTTAACAGATAGAACTTTTTGAATGGGAGTCATTGTACCAATGCTCGTGATATGGACTCTATGTTCTTTGGTCAAAGGAATTCTTTTCCCATGCATTATGATCTGAATTGGTTTTATTAACATGACACAGCTAATGTCATGACACATCTCTGGGAATAATGATTAACTCTAGATGGCATGTATTCTGACATCCCAACCCAGCTCTGCTTTGCTCTCACCAGGGCAGTCAGTTGGGTTTTACAGTGGGATACAATGGATATCCCTCTAAAATGGCTAGTGAGGAGAGTCTTTGGTATTGAATGGCTGTGTGCTGCAGAGTTATACACACATAATTACTTTTCAGACTAGTAGTAGAAGAGACATGATGAGCAATGCAACGCTCCCATCCTCACTGAATCTGGCATCTCACAAGAGGAATATCAAGATGGATACAATATCCTGCCCAATAGAACCCAAGAAAATCAAGTCAAGAAACACATAATGCATCAAAAACAGTTGCAATGAAAACTAGTTTAATGGATCAAACATGAGAGTGGCTTACAATTCTGCTTCTTTTTAAAGCATGTATTTCAAGTAGTCATAAGTAACTAATAATTTTAGCAAAGACCACTCTACCCTGGAAGGGTACTTATGTTATATTCCAAACCCATTCCAACAAGTCCATATTATTTTGGGGCTGCCCCAGCTGCCTATTAATCAAATATATCACTATATTATTAGACCGCTTGCGGCCTTTTAACTTTGTGGACGGGAGTGGCTTCTTGATTGGTTCTGGTTGGCTGGGACTGGCTTCAGACTTTTCTTTATCCATGACTGTTGTTATCCAATAGACTCAGAACAACCAAGAAAGCCTGAAAAAGATAAGACCACAAAATCCAGTAACTCAGAGGCCTCTTTATTACTGCCGCTTCCCAGTTTTTGTCTATCTGTCTCCAACACATAGTAAGTAGTCAACCTTGCAATGGCCATCTTATTATATTTCGCATTATCGTATCTCACATGATAATATCTTTTATCCTGTTATATATATTGATCTATGTTTGCAAACTCTGTTCCATTCTATTAAAACATTTTCAATTCCTATTTATTTTTTAAAGAGTGTGTGTGTGTGTGTGTGTGTGTGTGTGTGTGTGTGTGTTCCAGATCACTTGTGGAGGTCATGGGACAACCACCATGTGGGTTCTGGGGATTGAACTCAGGTCATCAGTCTTTGTACAAAGCAACTGGTTGAGCCATCTTGCTAAGCCTCAATTCTTGTTTCTTTTCCCAAATGGAACCTTCTTGCCACATTCTCAACTGCCACATTTCTCTTTATTCCAAGTTA
Source organism: Dicrostonyx torquatus (assembly GCA_028555095.1). Classification (NCBI taxonomy): domain Eukaryota; kingdom Metazoa; phylum Chordata; class Mammalia; order Rodentia; family Cricetidae; genus Dicrostonyx; species Dicrostonyx torquatus. The sequence goes on along the minus strand of JAQHUG010000432.1, from coordinate 1,271,015 downwards.
TAGAAAAGCAGAGTAATGTCTGCCTTGTTCTCTGTATCTGTCAAGGACAAAGATACAGAGAAACCAGTACAAGAGTCTCGGGAAGAAAGGGATGGAATTTCCAAGATTCCACTGACTCATTTGGTTGCCATCTAGAGGAAAAAGGGAAGGTCGACTGAGGAATCTGGACACAGATGTCAACTGTACCAAAGCCAGGTGTCCTGAGTGCCGAGACCTGGATACTGACACAGGAAGGCATAGTCCAGACATTTCACGGCCCCCATACCCGGGACTCTTTACAGGACTATTTCTCTTATCAGTTTCAACACAAAACTACGCCTTCCCTTCCCTGCAACCAGCATGGTAAGGACATGGTCAGCAGCTGAGCCTGAGGATGGAACAAAACCCACCATATTACCTGTTTGGATAGATTTTTTTTTTTTATCTCTCAGACCACTGTAGCACCTCCAGAAGAAACCGGCTGCTGGCTCAAGGAATGAGAGGCAAAGTTCCCTTGGGAGACGTGTCTGTGTCTCAGAAACTGATGATGACAGTGCACAGTGGACCTAGAATCCAGAAACCAAAAAGCAGTTTTATAATTCAACCACTGGACGCTGCTCCTGGTTTTGTGCTTCCCATACACTCTCAGATGTAAGGCCATCCACTGGGGCACGGTCAACCTACCAGAGAGGGGCTACACCCTTAAGAAAAATGAACTGAATCACCTCTCCAGCTCACCTGTCCCCTTCTTTACAAGAACATTCCTCTCCCTGGGTAGAACACAGAACTGCCATCCTCCATCCCCACTACCCAACATGGGCAGGACATAGTCAACAGATGAGTTTGATGATGAAACAAACCCCGCCATGTTACCTGTTTGTCAAGATGTTTGTTGGGTCCCTCAGACCACTGAAGCACCTCTGCACACTAGGCTGGTGACTCAAGGAATGAGAGGCAAAGTTTCCTGTGAGGCTTTTCTTCCCTGTGTCGCTGAACCTGATTGGTCAGTTCTCCAGTGAATTATGGTGATGCAAATGTTCATAGCTCTCAAACCAACTACTGGCCACTGCTCCTCATTCAGGGCTGACTATGCTAAGCAGGAGCCATCACAGCGGCCAGATGTTACCCAAGTGTTAACTTTCTCCACAGTTGCTATCTGCATAGGCTTGTCAGTTCCCTTGGTATCAGAGCTTCACCCTAGTCTTTTTCAATATTTCGACATTAAACCTCGTGTGTGAGGAGTTTGAAGAACATGGGGCATCTTAGCAGGCCCCCTGGAATTGCTCAATGATTTTGACTTTTAGATCCAATTAGGAATTTTATTCCATGTAACTATTTCTCATTATATAGATAAGCTTGCTTGTGACTCTGAAGGTACTTCCTTTAAAAAAAAACAAAAAAACTGTGTGCGTGTGTGTGCATACTTGGATGCACACACATTTTTTTTTCAGATTAAATTCTCATTACATATTGTGTGTGTTCATGCACGTGCACATACTTGTGTGAATGATTAGAAAAACATCTTGCAGGGATCAGCTCTCTCCTTTCAGTTAATGGATCCCAGGTATCAAAACCAGGTCCTCAGGTTGGCAATAGGACCCTTTTACCAACTGAGCTGTGCTCCGAGCCCCAGATTTCTGCCTTAGTCTTAATGTTCCAAATATATTTTCTGTGTGTTACCACCTAGACTCACACCTAAAACTGGAGTTTAAGAGGTAATCACAGAATCATGGGTAAATTTGAAAGTGTTCCACTTACACAATTATCCTCTAGACTCTAAGTATTTTGACAATACTGGATATTGACTTGTGTCCCTTCTACTGGACAAGAATATCATTTTAAGTTTTAATGTCATCCTTGTGTTCCACACAAACTGCGAATAATCCAAATTTAAAAACCACATATGGTATCCATATATAATGATGCACACACATTTGCAAGAGCCCATGTCGGCCAGGAGAGTGCATCAAATACCCTAGAGCTTGTGTTCCAGCTTGTGAGTCTTCAGAAAATGCTTGCTGAGAACAGAACCCTGGTCCTCTGCAGAGGACCTTTTAGGTGCCTATCCATCTTTCTCTTGCATCTTCTTGTTACACAGTCTATCAATGGAGTGTTTCATTGCTGAAATGTTGGCCATGAGCAGTAACAATTACCACAATGAAGTGCTTTCCAGATCTGTAATCTATAGCAGCTATGCTGTTAGCATTGATGTTTGACCCAGGTGAGTACTGTCTGTAGGCGGGCCTGAATTCTTGCAGGTCATAAGAGGGTTTATGGCAAGGACAGGGTTTTGTGGGGTTTTTGGGTTTTTTTTTTTTTGGTTTTTTTGAGACAGGGTTTCTCTGTAGCTTTGGAGCCTGTCCTGGAACTAGGTCTTGTAGACCAGGCTGGCCTCGCACTCACAGAGATTCTCCTGCCTCTGCTTCCCGAGTGCTGGGATTAAAGGCGTGCGCAACCACCGCCCGGCTGGGTTTTGTGTTTTTGATAGTGCTGCCTTCTGGAGGAAATGAAAAGAATTTCTTGGCCCTATACTGAACACTCTACTCAGTTCATGTAAAAAAAAAAAAAACTGAGGGAGTTTAAACACAGATGCCTAATAGAGGGACCCAGGTCACATTTTCTGAATTAATCAGGGTTCTCTAAAGAAACGCATGTAGATTTTCTTAGAATGGCTTCCAGGTTGTGGTCTTGCTAGTCCCAACAGTGATTTTCTACCAATACTACCAACAAAAAGTCCAATAATCCAGTAGTTGTTCAGTTCACAAGACTGGATGGCTCAGCTGGTCTTTGGTACAGGCTGCAAACCTGAAGAAGTAGGCTCTAATGCCAGTGAAGGAATGAAAATGCTAGCAACACTGCTTTCATAGTGTCCCATAGGTTTGGGTATGTTGTGCCTTCATTTTCGTTGAATTCAAGGAAGGCTTTAATTTCTTTCTTTATTTCTTCCTTGACCCAGGGGTGCTTTAGTAGTTGACTGCTCGATTTCTATGAGTTTGTAGGCTTTCTGGGGGTGGTATTGTTGTTAAATTCTAACTTTACTCTATGGTGATCCGATAAGATGCAGGTGGTTAATTCAGAATGGGTTCATGAACCCACTGGACCTACTATGAGTCGAACCTCAGCCAAAACTCTATTCACTGTTCTGTTACTGTGAAAAGACACCATGACCAAAGGCAGCTCTTAACAAAAGAAAGCATTTAATTGGGAGCTTGTTTACACGTTCAGAGCATCATAATGGCAAGCGAGCATGGTGGGGAACTCATGGTGCTAGAGACATAGCTGAGAGCTACATTCTGATCCACAGGTAGAGAGAGACAGAGAGAGCCTGGTCTTGCTAAGGACTTTTGAAAGCTCAAAATCTAATCCCAGTGACACACTTTCCTCCAACAAGGCCACACCTCTCAATCCTTTTCTAACAGTTCCACTTCCTGGCGACTAAGCATTGAAATATAAGAGCCTAGGGGGACTATTCTTATTTAAACCATCACATAATCCCACATAATCCTTTTCACCAAAGGCAGGGACATCCCAGTCATTGGCGTTCATCCTACCACACATAGGACCATATATAAAGACCCTCAGACAGGGACCAGAGAGATGTTTCAGTGATTAAGAACATTTGCTGTTCTTCTGGCAGACTCAGGTTTGGTTCTCAGCACCATGCTGGGTGGCCTACCACTGTCTACAACTCTAGCCTCAGGGGTTCTGACACCCACACCTGTATGGGCACCTGCAATGATAGTTTGTTTGTGATCTAACAACCAAAGCTTGCCTGAAATTCAGAGAAGCAGAGCAGCCCACTACTAGTTCTTACCTCTGTGAAATCCTCTGACCAAATGGGGTATCCTATCTCTACAAGTCCTCAGACCGAATGAACCTTGAACTCCTTTCTCCTTTCACTTTATATTCCTCTCTCCCCCCAGTCAAATCACTCTTGTCCCTACCTCCCTAGTGCTGGGATTAAAGGCGTGTGATCCCAAGGACATGGATCAAAAGAGCTCTGCTTCTCTTTCAGACAGATTCAATCTCGTGTAGCCCAAGGTAGGCCTTGAACTCACAGAGATCCATCTGCCTGTTTCTTGAGTGCTTGGATTAAAGGTGTGTGCCATCACTGCCTGGCCTCTAGTATCTTAGTTCTGCTCTCTGATCTTCAGGCAAGCTTTACTTGTTGGATCACAAACAAAATGTCACCACAGGCACCTGCACACTTGGGTATACAATACTTTCACACCAGAAGACATACACATAAATAAATCTTTTTTAAAAATTCCTCACACAGCTTCGTTCAGGTTCTGAAACATAATGGAGAGGAATAATGATGTAGTATAAGGACTTTTGTTAACAAAAGCACTGGTAAAATGCTTTGATTTTCTGATTGACTTCATGTAAAACCAAAGCAATCATCTGAAATGTGGACCAAGGGAGCTTGTTTGTTATCATAGAAATGAATTTAAACACCATAGGACTCATTGGGATATAAAAATATAAGACCTTCTTATGTCAATCACAATCATAAATCACATGTAAAAAATGGTTGACCAAATAAGAGGAAAATACCTGTGAGATTTTTATGGACTTTCTGTTTGTGTACTCAAATAATATATTAAAACAATTTTTTGAAAAGGAGGACTAACTTCAAAATTCCATTATTCCCTAAGTTGATCTAAATTCAGTGCATTCCCAGTTACAAACCAGAATGGGACTTTGAATGTGTGTGGCTTTGGATGGCGATATCATAAAATTATTTTGAAAAGCACAGGCAAAGGATTTTCTCAGAGGGGAGCTTGTCTTACTGGCTATCAATAGTCAATGTTTAGGATCAGCAACTGAAGCAAGATTTGATAAATATTCTTGCATACAAATACAATTTTTTTTTTGGTTTTTCGAGACAGGGTTTCTCTGTGGCTTTGGAGCCTGTCCTGGAACTAGCTCTTGTAGACCCAGCTGGTCTCGAACTCACAAAGATCCGCCTGCCTCTGCCTCCCGAGTGCTGGGATTAAAGGCGTACGCCACCAACGCCTGGCACAAATACTTTTAAAGATGCTCTTTTACTCATGAGTATGTGCTTGTGTGTGTTTATGTGCACCACATGCATGCAGGTGCCCAGGGAGAACAGAGAGCAACAGGTCCCCTGGAACTGGAATTACAGGCAGTTGTGGGCTACCTGGCACACAGGTGCTGGGAAACAAGCTGGGGTCTTCTACAAGAGTAGTGAGCATGCTAACTACTCAGCCATCTCTCAAATTAGCCCTCAAGTTAGATGTCTTAGAACTTGACTGGTATATTTGTTGCCTCAAGCAGTTGACATTTGGATTCAGTTGTGACATCAAATTATGCTCTTAGAAATGTGTGTCCTAAGACTGTGTGTACGCAGTTACTCAGGAAACGCACGTTCAGGGGGCCATATGGAGTTTCTTCTCCAGATAACTGGATTCCAATGCCACTGACAGGCATTCTCTATTGTTTTGTTCTTTCCACACCCATCAGTGGAGCTGAGTCACCATGGATAAAAGACACTCTGCCATCAGCCCTAAAACAGGTATGCCAAGGCTGAAGCGGAAGGTAATACCATTCAGTACCTGAAAGCCAGCCTGACCTCCCAGACCATGCTTAGTGTTTTCCTTGGCAGACAACTTGGGAGACACGGGAGAGATATACCTGACAGAATGGCTGTGGTCACTGACACAAATCGGAGTTGGCTTTTGCCAAAATACCACATGATCTACTCAGCTATGTTTCCTGGAGAGGGCGAGAAAACTTCTAAGATGATATGGATCAACAAATCATTCCCCTAACAGAGCCATTAAAGCCAGAACCTGTGTTTTCCCTCCTTGAGTTTGATATGGTTTGGTTCCATTTTACCTTGTTTTGTTTTCGTTTCTTCACATGGACTATATGTTCCTGTCCCAACTGGATACCACCCAGAGGCTATAGACATGTGATATCTGGCTACTCATTCTTGCAAAGGTATTTAGTAACATTGCAGAGTGCGGGGGCGGGGGGGGGAGGTTGGAGTTAGAGGCGCTGTTAAATCATGAAATGCAGGGAATCATTGAAGGGATGGAAACCTATCTAGTAAAACCCAGCTAGTTACCTTCTGTGCAGTTGGGGTATACTCCCTGGAGGACCCTTTGGGAGACTTTGTAGAAACACCCCCACCCCTCAGGTTGGTCCTAGCCACCTCATGAAAAAAGGTTTGGGATGCAGCCATCAAACACCCCACTGCCATTGCTAAAGGATTCTTGTTGGAGCAACATAAACCGGGGTCACTTTCAGGTAACCTTGGATTATGCCCAGCATGCCTGTAGGATGAAAAAGGAATATACCCTGGACATTTCCTCTAACAGAGGGCCAGATCATACCTGGAAGGCAGTGATCCACTGGGTCTGAGAACTTTCGTGGTGCTAATGCTGCGGTTCCAGAGTCCTCACCTTAGAAGGTGGGCAAAGGACCGGGAGGAGAAGGCTTCTTGTAGGAAGCTGCACACACAAAGCCCCTTGGTCTCCTAGGAACAGGTTCCAGAAACAGAAGGATCAGCATGGTTACAGTGGTGATTGTAAAGTTGGGGTATGACTGGGTGATGCATTAGAGAAACAGGCAGGTCCCTGGCCACACAGGCCTGGCAAGCTGACTGGAGAGCTCTACCACTGAACTAAATCCCCAGCCCCACCATCTTTTCATTAATATTCACACTAATTTTACCTTAAAAAAAGCAGGGGCCTATGCAATGCTGTGGGAGGGTCCACCTGTATTTCTGTGCCTTGATTGGCTAATAAAGACCTGCCTGGCTTATAGTTAGGCCAACCCTTAGGTGGGCGGAGTAGACAGAACGGAAGTTCTGGGAGGAGAAGAAGGAAGTGAGG
>JAQHUG010000432.1:1247759-1261674 GCA_028555095.1 Dicrostonyx torquatus | reverse complement strand
CGGGCAGAGTTTAAATGAATCCAGTTTGTCATGTGGTTATTTCGGGTGCAGGCAGCCACCAATAGCTGAGCGGGCCAGTGGCTGGGGGCTTGGGAGCTGGGTGCTGGGGAACACACACACCCCTCCGCTCCCCTATATACAACACAATGCCTTAAACATGGTAACATGAGAGAAGGCTATACTCTTGAATTTGTGTGCTGTGGACTGTTCCTGTATCCCCTCATAAGTGTGGGAACATGGTGGTTCCACTCCTGTAGTCATATCCTGAGCTCCCCAAGGGACTCAACCACAGCTTCCAAGATCCCCTCCTAATGTACTAAGGATACTTTCTTTTTGTGGGAGTAGGGAAGAATAAACATCCTATATGACTCTTGGTTTTTGGTTTTTTTTTTCTTTTTTTTTTTCGAGACAGGGTTTCTCTGTAGTTTTGGAGCCTTGTCCTGGAACTAGCTCTTGTAGACCAGGCTGGTCTCGAACTCACAAAGATCCACCTGCCTCTGCCTCCCGAGTGCTGGGATTAAAGGCGTGCGCCACCACCACCCGGCTACATCCTATATGACTCTTTATAAAAGGGAGATACTTATTAATATTTCCAGTTATCTGCCTTCTTTTACACACACACACACAAAGTGTAGATACAGGGTTTTGGGTATCTGGTCAGAACAAAACTAGGCAGGTAGGATCTCAAGTTAGACACTGGTAGAGACAGACACCTCTGTCACCCGATATTGCTTGATCACTGGTGCACACTACCACACACACAGCTTTATGAAGTTGAAGGAAATCAAAGGGTGACACTTTATGATCAAATGCTCTGCTTTCATCGTCCTGTAAAAGGAAGATGCCTTCTGCCTCTTGGCAGTCCCTCTTCTGATGCATGATGGAACAATTCTAGGCTGATCATAAGGAAGATAGATGCTTTGGATCCAGCCAGTTGCCATTGGATTTGACAGCAAGTTCCCTGTCCAGAGTAGAACAGTGGATCGGGCTGGCCTGTGTCTGCCTCCTGAGGGCTGGAATTAAAGGTGGGTGTCACCACCTCTGGGCAGCTGAATTCAATTTCATAGAGAAGCAAATGCCTTTGGCGTACAGATATTAGTGGATTATCATGCACTGTTTCAGCTCACCAGGAAGCTGGCTCTGGGGATGAGATTTAATCCTTGCACTACAAATCCAAGCATGTTTATGTTTAAATGTTCTCCAAATCCCCTGTCCAAGGTCAGGCTGGCCCTCTGACTCTGTGACAAGGAAAGAGGAGAACGAAACAGCTCAAGAATAAATGTCTGGTATCCATGATGATAGCTAAGGGGTAAATTGTTTACAATTGAAGCTGTTATTGTCGTGTATAAAGACACATAGTAAAACGGATGATGGGATGCTCCCCCTTAGAGAAGAGAAACAGGACTTTCTCCTTAGAAGTCTTTCAACTAGTAACTCTAGCATAGGATTTTTAACAGAAATTTTCTTGGTTTCTGGGGAAGGTTGTAAACATAGGTTTAAGGATGTACTTGCCAATTTTTTCTATTTATTATTCTCATTTATTAATAACCAAGAGTATAGCTAGGGTAGATCATTCTCTGAACTGTACAAACTTTAAAACAAATGGCAAAGACAGGGCTGGAGAGTTAACTCAGTGGTTAAGAGCACTTGTTCTCACAGAGGACCCAGGTTCAATTTTTTGTGCTCACATGGTGGCTCACAACCACCCATAACTCCAGTTCCAGGGGATTCGATGCCCTCCGTTGACCTCAGCAGACACCAGGCATGCACCTGGTGCACAGATATACATTGAAACTCATTAAAATGAAACAAATAAATCTATAAACATTTAAAAATAGACCAAGGGGGAATAAAAGCTCCAGGATAAAAAGGAAACAAACCCCGAAAGAGCCTCTCGGTCCCTACTCATGTTTCAGGGAGAAAACAAAACAATATAAAAAGAACATAAAGATAAGAGATGCAAAAGAAGGCTAGAAGGCCTCTCAGGAAGAGGTTCAACTATGCCAGTCTTGAATCACATACTTGGAAATATCAGAGAGAAAAACGAAGTCCGAGTTTGGGGGAAGGAAAGACCAGCCTATTCTAATCTATCTTCTTCCTTAGACTACGAAGCAACTGAGGGCTTTTCTTGGAGTGATGAGCTTCTACAGGATCTGGATTCCCTTCTACCAACTTTCAGGGAGACTCAGAAATGGCCCACCCCTTACACCTCGCTCCCTACCCTGTCCCCTGATACACAGACACTTCTTAATAATGATATTTCTTGTGGAAGCGGTACTATAGAACCCAGTGTATGTCCTGATCTCTAAAGCCAAGCTCCCAGAAATGGGTGGAGAAGAATGTTATCTGCGGCACTTCACTGGGTTAGGAGTTGTTGGGATCTGTACTCCAGTCCCTCGTGACGAGCATAGAAGGACACAGCACACTCTATGTCTCATTCTTTGGGAGTACCTCTTGATGTGAAATAGAACAGGGTCACCTTGGACCTGTACAAAGAGGAATCTTTTCCAGGAATCTTTTCTTATCTTGGCTCGAGCTATGAAAAGAACATTCCTTTGAATCCTTCTCTGACAGGCAACTTGCGTTAGGAATCAAAATTGTCATATTTCTGCCTGTGTCATCACCAATATGAGAAGGGCTCCTGGCCAGGAATGGCTGACAGATTGTGTGGTTCATTCCCAGTCAGGGATATCTAAGTGCAGAGTTCATGAACCTAATCAGCGATATGAAGTTAATCGTAGTATAGAACACTGTCCCTAAAACTGCCTGCCATGTACCACCCATGGGATACTTACAGGATTTCCTGGTAGACAAACCCAACTTCTAAGAGTAACATAATGGGCCCATCCACCTCCCCAAACCCATCCCACCTTGCAGGCTGGATTGAATGAAACATAGTGAACCCAGAAAAAAATCTGAAACAAATCTCGCTTTATGGGGAAGATGACTAGGGGCCTTTATGGCACACCCAGATTTTTACTTACCATGCAGAAATTGCCTACACTTACATTTCAATGGGGTTTCCAGGTTCTGGGCCTATCACCTTTACTCTAACTACTCTGACCATAGTCTTCCGTCATGCCCAGTTTCTCTGGTGGCCCAGAGAGACAAAGATGAAGCATACCCCCCAATTGTAGCCTCACCTCATAATAAAAAGACTTTTTATGGGGAATCAATACAGGCTTAGAAACTGCATAGCAACTAGGCTAGGCCACTTGAGCTAGAAAGGGATAAAACTATTTTTGTGAGGGTGGGGAAGGGTGGAGTGTTTTAAGGAAGAAAAAAAATCAGAGTTAGAGGAACATATGAGGAAGACAAAATAGGTTTCCCAGGAATATGTTTTCAACTCTAACTTGGTAGAGGGTGTCCACCCTGGCCCAACAAGTTTCTGCTAGATACCTTAATTCAAATAAGATCTGACCTGTGTGTTCATGGGCTAATGGCCCACCCTCCTCAAGATGGAGAGAAATTCTAAGCACATCTTCAACACTCATAGAATGTCTCCTCTATGGGAAATAGCTTCTCAGGACTATAATAACAAATCCTGCATTCTGACTGCCCATTTCCTCAACTGAGTTTCTAGCTATCAAAGTCCCAGGATTAGGTACAGTTACCTGGAATATCTATCTTGTACCTACAGGATATCTCTGGGCGCTGCTCCAAAGTCAACATGGCTGTCCTATACCCTGGGTCTATGCAGCCAGCTGAGTTCTAGCACAGACCCAAGAGTATGCCTTTCTGGAACTTTCCTGACTTTCCTGATGAGAGGGCAAAGTGTTTTAGGGTTTCAACCAGTTGGTAGACTGTGTAGTAAGCATTGAGTGCTATGGCCTTGATAGAAGAGGTGAGTCACCAGGGAGTGGCTTTCAAAAGCCCATATGGGGTTCTCTCTCTCTCTCTCTCTCTCTCTCTCTCTCTCTCTCTCTCTCTCTCTCTCTCTCTCTCTCTCTCTCTCCTGTAGATGAGGATTAAGCTCTCAGCTACTGCCCAAGCACCATGCCTGCCTGCCCTCCCTCTCCCCACCATGATGATCATGAACTAACTCTGAAACTATAAGCAAGGCCCCCCGTTAAGTGTTTTCTTCCATAAGTTGCCTTGGTAATTGGTGTCTCCTCATGACACTGGAACAGTAACTAAGACATTCATCTTCCTCAGTGTTCCAGAGTCTACCAACTGGGAAGCAAACACTCAAATATATGAGCCCATGGGGATCATTGCTGTTCAAATCACCACAATTAATAAGACGGCTAATAGTTAGGTACATGATAAGCAAGCTAAATAGGTAAGAGGAAGGACAAGACAGGGTTTTGGGCCAGTGACAGAGGGCCAGTTTACTTCCTCAAGCCAGAAAATCCTTGAGGAATATAAGGGATCATTGTCTACTGTCTTCTCTTATTTTCTTGCTTCTTCTCTACCCTGGTACTCCCAAGACGGGGCTTCACTATGGAGCCCGGGACAAGCTGGAACTCTCTGTAGACCAGGCTGGTCACCGGTCTCTGCCTTCCAGGAGCTGGGATTTGACATGTGTGCCACCACCATCCAGCTTTTTATTCTTGCTTCTAATGCAGTTAATTATAACAGACTAAACTGGAAGTAAGGATTGTGGGGCTAGAAGTTAGACATAGCCCTGACTGACAGACAAATAGGGAAGGGGGCCACAGGTAGCTAAGAGTGTCTTCAAACTTCTGGCTTCTTCCTCATCCTTCTGACTGAGACAGAGGCTTGGCAGCTTAAAACAAATGCCTGGGAAGCATCCTCTTCTGTCCAAGGGGACTCTGCCAGCAGACCCTCCCAAGCTGGACCAGGACACATGTACCCAAAACTGTGGGGCTATTAGCATCCCTTTCTTTGTTTATACTGACCAGCTCTAAATTATGGGGGAAGGCATCTCACATTGAAGCCTACTAAAGACCCTCACAAGCCCCAAGCCTCCAGGAAGGCCTGACTTTAGCTACTTCTGTCCCTCTTCTGCTGTTCAGGGGAGGTATTCACCTCTCTCTCTCTCTCTCTCTCTCTCTCTCTCTCTCTCTCTCTCTCTCTCTCTTTGTGTGTGTGTGTGTGTGTGCGCGCGTGCACATGTACACTTCTTCACCTTTAATAAGTGATTTTGATTTTGATCTGTTTGCTCGGCCTGATTTGTCTGACTAAGATTTTCCCCAATGCTACGTGTTGTACTTGAGATTTCTTGAAACTGTCTCGTAATTCTTTAACCATAAGTGAAAACAAAGCAACTACAGAGCTCCAGATGGTACCAGGACAGCTTCTAAGAAGCTTCTGCCTAAGAGGACAGCTCATGCTCCCATAGTCAAGGAGCCAAAAATGACGTAACCAAGAAAGACCACAGCTGTGTCCTGGTGACTGTGATAGAGCTAACTCTCTTCTGTGGAAAAGCTAGTGCTGGTTATATCAATGTGGGAACAAAGAGAGCGTAGTATAAGACAAGACACCTCCATGTTCAGAGAGTAGCAACACCGACAGTCAAAGCCAATAATTAACACAGCTAGAGTCAGTGACGACACAGAGAGACTTCAACCACCCCTAATCAGGTGGGCGTACCTGACCAGAAGGTGGGCCATGAGAAGATACAGAAAGCATATGGGCCCTTCTTCATTAGCTTGATCTATGATAGCCCAGAAAAGTAACCAATCTCATTAGAAATTACCTCAGCAATTGTCCAGTTTCTACCATGGTCCTATAAAAAAATCCCGACAAAGGAACCTTGTCCTCTCTTGGAAACCCTTCCATCCTACTCTTCAGAAGTTTATCTAACTTCCCCCCCATCCTTTTCTTCTTAATAAGGCCTGCTTCTACTCTGCATAGTCACACAAGAGTCTTCAGCTTTAATTTTCATTGGCATGAGACAAGGAACTCAGAGCCACTATCTCAGGTTAACGTCAGTGACCCCTGAGTATCTGGTACCTTCCTTAGGGACAGGCCTGGGTGAAGTACAACAGGGCATCTGAAGGTCTTGTTGTTCTTAAAAGATCTGAATCAGCTGAAAAGCTTCTAGTTTATTCTAATTGCTCCTCAATGAGGACAAGTGCCGCCTTTGTCATGAGACATGCGGCCAATTCTGTGAGAGGAAGGAAGGTGTCCGTCGTCGTCCCTCCCCCCCCCCCCCCCCCCCCCCCCGCTCTGCTGAGGGGCCGAAAGACCATTTCTGTGTTCCCATCTCCGATAAGCTTACCTTGGTTTGCTGCTGCGTGTCGGTCTGCACCTGGAGTCAGTCGTGTCGTGTGCTGAGAGAGGAAACGATCTGTTAGTATGGGTCAACCTCAGGGTTCCAGAGTTGTCATCCGGAAGAGAACGATGGAGGAGCTGAGTGTTCCTTTCAGAATGTAGGCCATCAGCATTATGACTGCAAGCACTCAGGGGCCTTCACTTTACATCCACTCCCCTTTGGTCTTCCCTTGACGTCCACTCCCCTTCACACGCAAAGAAACACAGTAGCTGAGTAGCTAAGGGAAAACTTGCTTAGCAGTAGCCAGCGAGCGTGCCCCTTTCCATCCATCCTGTGCTAACCCATTTCTTCGCTCTGCAGCTCCTCTCCATAACGAGCAGCTTATCAGTTTGTATTGTTTCGGCCCTGCCCTCGTGGCCCTCCAACAGGAGAATGGCAACATCTGCTGAGCGCAGGCACTCACATCTAGATTGCCAGTGCTTAGAGCACTAGGTGACCATGATGCAGGCCTGGTGCTTCCTCTGGCTTTAATTGTTGGAGAGGTGCAATTTGCTTTTCAGTTTCCAAACTCCTACAGTTGAAATAATGTTGCAACTGAGGGAGCCTGTGAGGCATCCTTTCACAGGGCTTCCGGGAGCGGCTTTGTCTTTCCTTCGGAAAACAACTTGAAAGCCTGTGCCCCATCAACGGACTACATTGTCCCTACAATTCCTCTTTAGTAATTAGCACATTAAGCCAAGGAGCACTTTATTGATATGCAAAACAATTTCAACATGACAAAGTACATATTGTCTATGCTTTCTGACAGTTGTTAGTGTTTTCAGGTAGATTTCTTGCATAATTCAGGCTAACCTCCAACTCAAAACTCCCCTCCAACATCCTTCCTGGGTTTTTGACTCTGGGAGGCCAGGGATAAAGCCAGGAGCTTGTGCTTGTAAGGAAGGGCTCTACCACCAACCTGTATCACAGACTTTATGCTTTAAAAAATAACAATTAAGCATTAGAAAACAATGCCCTAAAATAATGATTAAGCATTAGAAAGATAATGCCCTAGAGCCAGGTGTGGTACTTCACTCTATAATTACAGTACTTGAAAAAGCAGAAACAGAAAGACAAGATCAACTCCATAGTGAATCTGATACCAACCTGGGCTACATAGGATATTGTGTCGAAAGGGGAGTGGACTGGAGAGATGGCTCAGTGGTTAAAACCGTGAACTTGAACTCCAGGGGGTCCAGTATCCACAAGATCTATTCCCCGCCCTCACATTGAGTAGCTCAAAACTGTTCTTTACCCCAGCTCCAGGGCATCTAATCCTTCTGGTTTCCCCCCCCCCAGCTTTCCCTGACGTCCCCAGGCATCTGCAGTCATGTGCAGACACAAACGTATACACACAATTGAAAACTTAGCAAAAGTATGTTTTTAAAGGGGGGGGGAGGTGAAAACGGCTCAGTGGGTAAAGGGCTTGCCACCAAGCCTGACAACCTGAGTTGTACCCCTAGGGTCCTTATCATTGAGGAGAAAACTGCTTTCCCAGATGGCATCTTGACTTCTCCAGTTTCATTGTGGCATACAAATATCTCACCACAGCCTCACTCAAAATAAATTAATAAAGGTTAAAAAAATTGAAAAAAAGGAAGGATGGGAGCTTGTTAGGTTTGGGTTACTTGAGGACACTTGGAGGACGGAATTGGGGTTCCCTGAGGGATCAGGAGGAAGGACGTGGGGGCAAATATGTTCAAGATACACTATTTATGTATGTGAAATTTCCAAAGAAAGAAAATGAATGTCATAAAGGAATATTTAGTCCCAGCACTCGGGAGGCAGAGGCAGGCGGATCTTTGTGAGTTCAAGACCAGCCTGGTCTACAAGAGCTAGTTCCAGCGCAGGCTCCAAAGCCACAGAGAAACCCTGTCTCGAAAAACAAAAAAAAGGAATATTTAGTATTTGGGGAAGATCCTTACAAGAGTTTGTTACAAAGTAGAAACAAGATATTGTGCAGGTAAGTAAATACTTCAAACCCTTAATTACATTAAAATAAATGAAAAACAACATGAAGAAACTGACACAGTATTCTGAGTATCTATCCAAGGTGCCGTGTGTCAGGTACGGTTTATCCTTGGTTTACTTTTATTTGTATTATGAAAAGGTTACACACATTTGTTAGACCATTAACATTTTCTACACTTGAGCAGCTCTGCCATCTGGTGGCTAACTTAGGGATTACCTTTACAATTTTTTTTATTATTATTATTGATTAGTGTGTGTGTGCATGAATGTGCTGAATATCCTCCCTGGAGAGCAGAAGATAACTAAGAATTGATTCTTTCCTTCCACCACATAGGTCCCAGAAATTGAACTCAGATCATCAGTGTTGGCAAGTAGGTACCTTCTGTCCACAGAGCCATCTGCTGACCATAGAACTGTCTAAATATAATCTGATATACTGCTATCCAGATTGAAGAGTAGATGCCACTGGGGAGGGGGTGGTGGCTAATCCCAGGACAGAACATTTGAAGCTTTACATGTCAGTAGCTGTTAGGACAAGAATCTATGACTCTGTCCTAGAAGAGTGCTAATTTAGAAGTGCAATTGCAACGTTTACACTAGACATGGTGGCAGTATGCTCTCAGCGCCTTTCAATTTTCTCCTTACATTGATTCATTCATTCACTCATTGTGTGGGTGTTTGTGCGCATGCATATGTGCACGCACGCCTGTGTGTGTGTGTGTGTGTGTGTGTGTGTCTGTGTGTACATGAGCCACAGTGAGCATATACATATCAGAAGACAACTTTAAGGATTTTGTTCTCACTGTGGGTACTGAGGATGCAATATAGGTGTTTAGGTTTCGTGGCAAGTGCCCTTAACCCCAGAGCCATGTTGTCATTCCCTAACCAAGAGCTTCTGTTACTATTTCTTTTGCTAGTTGCTATCCTAACATAACAATTTCTCATGTTGCTATAGAGACCTGAGCAACCTGACCAGTTTTGAATTTGGTTTCACTGTATGCATATTGAGACTGGTCACTTCCTTGCTTACTGCTGGGTCCAAGGGTATGTGTTTATTTGGGGTCTGTGACTAAGCTCATTGTACCTGATTTCTCTATGCTGGAGAATCTAAGAGGCTATTATATCTCACTCAGTGGAAGGCAAAACAATGTCTCCACTCAAAGCATGTTGCCATAGAAACAAGAAGGTCGCCCGCTGTGCTTCTTGGAGAATATCAACCTGATGATAACGTTCCTAGTACTTCCTAGCCTACTCCTGCATATAAATTAGCAATAAATACAAGATTATAATTCATAAGAAAAATTACCAATGAGACATGATTAGGAAGTGAAGTCTATGAACGTTGTAGGTGTTGCCTTCCTCAGTGGTATTAACGTCCTTATAAGAGAGTCCCCCAAGAGCCGCTTTGTTTCTGTGTGATCTGAGGTTGCAAGAAGTGATGGCTTGGGCAAGGGATGTGACTCAGAAGTGTACTATTTGCCCAGCACACTATAACACTATAGATTTTTATCCCCACTACTGAATAAAACAGACAAACACAGATGCCCAGAAGATGGAGGGAGCAGGGTGAGGAGTTCAAGGTTACCCTCAACTATATGGTGAGCTCAAGACAGCCTGAGATACATTGTCACCCTGGCTCAGGGGGGACATGGCATTTTAGAAACTGGCACTAAAGTAGCATTCAGATCAAAATACTAAGAATGAAGAAGTCGAGAAAAAATTGAAGCAATTAGCTGAGGCATCCGGGGCCTTATCAGATACTACACGACATCTGGCACAGCAAAGGTAGATTCAATGGTGGAGGGGGAAGTCAAAATCATTGTGAGGCCCAATTGGTTCATTTTCACATTATGGAACCCAGATGATACCTTCAGAGAATTTGTGCTGTTGGCTTGGTTTGATTTATTGAGACAGGGTTTCATGCATTCCAAGCTGGCTTCTAACTTAATATGTAGGACATGGTGACTTTGAACTCCTAGTTCTCCTGCCTCTACCCCCAATGCTGGAATTATAAGGGTACACCAATATACCTGGCTTGGCATTATTGTTATTTTTTTAAAGGCAGGATCTCACCCTGTAGCCCAGGCTAGCCTCAAACTTGTGCTGAGGCCTGCTGGCGGCTGGGATTATAGGTGTGAGTCGCCATGCCTGGCTTTCTTCAAACAACTTTTTAGACTTCTTGGCCCATTTGAATTAAGAGTTAAAAATGGAAAATTAACAGTTTGAATAAGAACGGCCGTTATATTTGAATGCTTAGTCAGCGGGGGGGGGGATTATTTACTATTTGAGATGTCAACTTGTTGAAGTGCATCACTGGGGGTGGGCTTTGAGGTTTCAAAAGCCCTTGCGTGGTGCGGGTTCTCTCCCTGCTGCCTGTGAACCAGTTCCAGGGCCATGCCTGCCTGTATGCCACTATACTCATAATAATAATAATAATAATAATAATAATAATAATAATAATAATAATAATAATAACAGATTAACTCTCTGAAACCTTAAGTAAGCCTTCAGTTAAATGCCTTTTTGTATAAGAGTTGCTGTGGTCATGGTGTCCCTTTACAGCAATAGAACAGTGACTAAGACAAACAGGAACATTGAAGATTTCAAATGAACATGACTTTGAATATAACTGTGCATAAAGTATTTGTAAATAGCTCATTAGAGTCTCTATTTGTCCTAGACCTTTGAGTTGTTTTGTTTTGTTTTTCTTTGGACCGGCCTGGAACTTAGTACACAGCCTAGGTCGGCCTCAAGTTCTCAAAAGTCCTGGGATTTCAGACCTGAGTCATCATGTCTTGAATGCGATGGTACACGCACAGATCTATCTACACGTGAGACAGAAGTGAAGAATTCTTTACACCCATTGTACCAATGTTACTATCTTGTTTGAATGCTATTCTACAATTCTATAATGTGTAGCCTTGCTGTGGAGGGGAGGACTAGATAACAGAAGAGTCCAAGGCACCTGCTCATGCCATCTTTCAACTTGCTCTGAAAGTTTCTTGAAACACATGTCATCCTGGCAGTCAGGAGGCAGGGACTGGAAGAACAGTACTTTAAAGTCACTCTCACTCCCATAGCGAGTTTGAGGACAGCCTAGACTACACAAGACCATGTTTGAAAAAGGTAAAAAGGAGTGTGTAAGTTGTGCAAACTCCGAAGGTTCTATAAAAGAAGTAAATATAAAATCTAAGCGAAAATCCTCCCCCTAGCCCAATTTGGTGTCAATAAATTACCAAAGGCTCTTTGGTGGAAAGTGTGTGGGAGAAAAGTCCTGCAAAGTACTGTGGAGAGAAAGCCCTAGAGGGAGGAAGGCCGAGGAATCCAGACCCGCTGCAGTTTGTCTGTCTGGACATCTACCTACACTGGGTCCAGTGAACAAAACGTCAGGCTGCTTCGAAGATCAAAGAGTTGCTGTCTTTTGAGACAGACCTTTGTTCTCTACATGCATAGCTTAGCTTAGAAGGCACCCAGCATCTAGTGAGTTGTTTTTGAACTCCACAGATGTGGAATGATGGCCCACGGGCTTAAAGGTTGAACTGTAGCCCCTCAAAATCAAATGTGGATGAGTCTCAAGCTGTGGCTCTCTTTGGAGATGCTGGCAGTCATTAGGGTGGCCCTGTCTGGTGACTGGCGAGGAGAGAACAGCAACACACCAAGACTGTGTGAAAACAAACCAAGGAGTGTCTGTAAGAGAGATTGCCTCTTCTCTACTGAGACCTTCATCTTGGACATGCCATCCTCCAGATGTGCACAAAACCAAACTCTAGATGGCCGTAGCGGCTCATGTCTAGAATGCCCGCACTTAGTAAGCTAGGGCAGGAAAATTGTGTGTTTGGGGCAATTCAAGCCCCAGAAAGAGGTCAAGGCCAGCATGGGATGCTTAATAGGAATTTATTTTTAAAAATTGCATTGTTTAAGCTACTTGGTCCACAGTACTTGGATGTTCACTGTGTTAAATTGATACACGCAAATTTCTTAGAAGAAATGGGAAGCAGAGGTGTAAGATCACCTGAGTCTCCATGAAGATGCCAGGCTCTAGAGCCTGGGCAATTTCTACTCCTGGCTTATGCTAGACAGATCAGACCATCTATTCTCTGGGGATTGGGGAGCAGGTTCTTTAGGAAGATTTGTCATCATGAGGTTTGGCCTGTCTAGGTAGAAAATCGTAAAAGCTCATGCTAACTCCTTCCAGACCCTGAGAAGGAATGAAGGATGTGATTTGGGACCATTTCATTCCGCTATACGCTCTTCCCTTTGCCTAGGGTCAGCAATAAGAATAGATGCCAGGTGTGTGTGGTGGTGCATGCTTGCCATCCCAGCCCAAAGGAGTCTGAGGCAGAAGGATTGATGCAAATGTTGAGGCCACCCTGGGACACTTGGCAGTTCCAGGCCAGCTTGGGCTATATAGGCAGTGTTTCCAAAAGCCTAAATAAGAACTGGGGAGACAGCTCAATCAGGAAAGTGTTTGCCATGCAAACAGAAGAACCTGTGTTCGCTTGCTAGTGACCATGTAGAAGCTGGGCATGATGCTGCAAGCTACTAATCTTAGGAAGACAGAAACAGGCGGTAACCCTGGGGGTTGTTGGCCAGCCAGCTGAGACTAATCAGTGAGCCCAGGTCCCAAACAAAACAAGGCTCTGATGGAACAACACTAGAGGTTGACCTCAGGCCTCTACAAGTTCATAACCGCATTTGCACGGGAATGCACACATGTGTACTCATGTACATGAACACACACAAGCACACGTATAGAATCCATAAATAAGTAAGAACAACTGTCCGGTATCTTAAGGTGAGCAGCTAAGCCATTTCCCATGCCTATGCATTGGGATTGACTAAAATGGTCTGGCTGTGGTGGCGCACACCTTTAGCCTTTAATACCAGCACTGGGGAGGCAGAGACAGATGGATCTCTATGAGTTTGAGGCCAGCCTGGTCTACATAGTGAGTTCCAGAACAACCAGTGCTACACAGAGAAACCCTGTCTGGAAAAATAGAAACAAACAAAGATAGACTAATCTGAAGTGGCCTGTATGGATGTTGTGAGGGCAGGGTTAACCCTTGAAATAAAATCTCATTGGAGGTCTGGGTGGCAGTCAAGGAAGATGGGAGTTTTTCCTCTTCATTGCTGTTCAGATTCTGCAAATCCCCACCCCCAAATATCGGCAGTGCCCCCAGAGGCACCTCTATTTCTTGTCAATATGGAAGCAAAATTCTTCATATGGTACAGTCCCCAAAACTTCCTCAAAAATGCCGCTTGGATAGCTGGATGTGGTGACTCATGCATATAATTCCACCACTTGGAAGCTGAATCAGGAGGAAGTTGCAAGGGTTCAAAGCTAAACTTGGTTGCATGATTAATTCCGGGCCAGCTTGGGCTCCAGAGCAAAACCCTGACTTCTTCAATGAAAATCAACAAACTGGGCTTGGAGGGGAGTCCAGTTTGACAGAGTGTTTGCCCTGGGTTCAGTCCCCACCAACCTCACAAAGCAGGTATGGTGGTACACGTCTGTAATCCCAACACTCAGGATGTGGAGGCAAGAAGATCAGAATCTCATGGGCATCCTTAGCTACACAGACTGAGCTTACATGAGAGACCATGTCTCAAAATAAGCAAGAGAACTAGAGAGATGGCCCAGCAGTTAAGAACACTTATTTTGGCAGAGGCCCTAGTGGTGCGGGACAATTCTGTCAATCATGTTTGAAATAAACGCTGATTGGC
>JAQHUG010000432.1:1214559-1238143 GCA_028555095.1 Dicrostonyx torquatus | reverse complement strand
TTCTTAGGTTTTACAGGGATATAGTCAACTACGTTTGAATGCCAATTTGTTGTAGGAGGTTGCTTGTTTGTTCCCGGCTGCTCAGCCCCAAAATAATCACACAGAAACCATGTTATTTGCAATACTGTTTGGCCAATAGCTTAAGTATATTTCTGGTTAATTCATATCCTAAATTAATCCATCTCTATTAATCTGTGTATCGCCACGTGGCTGTGGCTTACCAGATAAAGTTCTGCCCAGCATTTGTCTCTGGCAGGGGCTACATAGCTTCTCCCAACTCTGCTTTCTTTCTTTTAGCATTCAGTTTAGTTTTCCCAGCCTAGCTCTACTCTACCCTATCACAGGCCTAAGACAGTTTCTTTATTAACCAGTGGCATTTACAGTATACAAAGGGGAATCCCACATCACTCAGCTGCCTAGTGAACCTTACCTCAGAAACATTTTTTTAAGCCAGGTGTGATAGCAGACATCTGTAATCCCTGCCTTTGGCAGAGTAAGGTCAGAAGGAAAGCACCATGAATTTTAAGCCATCCCCAGCTACACAGTGAATTTCTGGGCTACAGAAAACCAAAAACAAAGAAAAGAAAAAAAAGAGAAAATAAGAGAGACAAATTGGTTTCTAGGCACTAGAGGTTGAGCCTCAACACATGAATTTGGGTGTGTCTGGGCAATTCATGTAGATCTTGGGTTTCCTACCAAACAGGGAAGGAAGCTGATGGGTAGTAGGTGCTGAAAATGACAAGGTCTAGCTATGGCAGAAGGAAGAAAGGCCTTGATCATTCCCTGTGGACTGGAATCCCTATTATCACAAAGGTAAGAATGATAGGGGAGGACCTTGAAGGACAACAAGAGGCTTAATCACTACTACCTCAAGGGCACTGCACATTTTTGCAACCTAACCTGGTAAAAGAGTAAGCAATTGTAAGATCATGCCTTTGTAGAGAGATGGGGGGGCAATAAAAAGAATTAGAATCCTAGACAGCCCAGACTACATAGTGACCTTGAGGCTAGCCTGAGCTACATATTGACATAATGAGACCTTGTCTCAAACACTCAATGGTGCTGGAAGGGGAGTGGAATGGAGGGAAACACAGAGATACAGATATGGGCAAAGATAGAGACAAACAGAAAGACAGAGACAAACAGGGAGAGAACTATCACCTAGGATCAGCTGGGCCCTGGTGTGAGACCTTGGCAGTTACGGGCTATAAAGTGGGTGTATCTGTGGCTTAGGTGTGGAAAAAGTGGAGGGACCAGTAAAGTGAAAACTAGGGACATAAATAGGTCAGAAATTGCACATGGGGACCAGCAAGAGGGTGGAGCTCAGGAAGACCGGAGATGAGTGGGAGAAGGTGGGGTGGTGACAGCCAGCAGGGCTCAAGTGGGGAGATCTAGGGAAGAGATACAGTTCATGCTGGTTAGGCAGCCAGGGAACCCTGCCAGCTAGTCAAAGCCTTCTCACAGACCTGTACAACCTCACCATGAGGTTAAAGATCACCTCCACCACCAGTTCCTCTATGCTCAAGGTTTCTTCTCGAGGGTCTCTGAAAGTGCTTACACTTCTCCACCATGAGTGGCTTCCAAGCTATTTTCTCCATATCCTCTGCGTGCAAGAGAGAAGAAACTGTGTGGGCCTGTGTCTGAAACTGAGACAAAGTCTAGAACCTTGGGTAGTTTGTTCAGGCAGTTTGAGCAGACAGGACTCATGGGCACAGGAGCACTTGTTTGTCACTCAATGTTCAGTTGCTTGGCAAGGATCGGTATAACGGCATCACAAACTATCTGGGTAGCTACTTTAAGTTAAGGAATAGTGGAGTAGGGAAGACAAACCAATAGCCTACAATTATTGGAGTGGGCACGCCAATGCTGATTAGAGAGTGGGGAAGGAGTCATAAGTTGTACAATGCAAGGATGTGGAAATGTGGGTTCTGGTGTGCAGTCAGGTAATCTTCCTCCTGGCCTTGCTCCCCAGGAAAGTGCAGAGATGTCCCTTCACCAGGAAACAACTGTGAGCAGGTACACCAGCTTTCACTGAGGTCATGTTATGGGTTGAAATGCGCTACCACAAACAGTTTTGTGTGGACCCCTAACCTCAATATCTCTATGTTTGTCTACATTTCACGATTTTCTCTCTCTCTCCCTTCCTCTCCCCTTCCTCCCTCCCCCTCCCTCTCTCTCTCTCTCTCTCTCTCTCTCTCTCTCTCTCTCTCTCTCTCTCTCTCTCTCTCAGTTTCTCTCTCCTTCCCTCCCTCTCTCCCTCTTTCACACAGGGTATCCTGGATGTCTTGACCTTGCTAGTGGAAGGGGAGTGGAAGAGACCTTGACCTCACAGAAATCTGTCTACATTTGCCTCCCAAGTGCTAGACTAGAGATGTGGATCACCATTTCAAGTCCAGCAATAGGGTCTTTATTGGGTTAATTAAGCTAATTTAGGTCATTAGGGTAAACAGTAATTTAACACGAGTTGTATGCTTATGAAGGGATGAGAGAGCCACACAGACTGGCATGCTCCTGTTATCCTGTCACTGGGAGAAGGTGCTGGGGCAGAGGATCAAGCAAGGTCAACCTGTGCTGCATAGTGAGACCCTCTCTCAAAAAACAAAATAAACAAGTAAATGGTGTTGGCGAGATAGCTCCATGAGTAAGAGCACTTTCTATACAAGCGTAAGGACCTGAGTTTGAATCCCTAGGAGCAATGTAAACAATCTGGGTGTGGCTGCATGTACCTGCAACCCCATTGCTATGGGGATTGCTAGAGCTTGCTGACTGCCAGCCTAGGTGCAGGTTCAATGAGAAATCTTGTCTCCAGGGAATGAGTAGAGAGTAATCTAGCAGCAACACTGTGGTAGTTTGGATGTCATTGGCCCCCATAATCTCATGGGGGTGGCGCTATTAGAAGGTGTGGCTTTGTTAGAGTGGGTATGACCTTGTTGAAGGAAGTGTGTCACTGTGAGGGTGGGCTTTGATGTTTCCTATGCTCGGAATACCACCCAGTGAGTTAGTTGACTTCCTGTTGCCTGCAAAATGTAGGACTCTCAACTCTTTCTCCGGCACCATATCTGCCTGCGTGCTTCCTTGCTCCCAGTCATTATGACAATGGACTGAACCTCTGAAACTGTAAGCAAGCCACCCCCATTAAATGTTTTCTTTGTAAGAATTGCCATGGTCATGGTGTCTCTTCACGGTAATAGAAACCCTAACGAAGACAAACACCCAACATCCTCCTTTGGTCCCCCTAAATGTACACTCACACACATACACACAAAAAGTAAATTGAAAAAGACATCTAGGTGAGATGTCACACACTTACTGGGACATAGAGATAGGAGATATTTCTAAGCTACATATTGAGTTTGAGGCCAGCCTGGGCTATATTAGATTCCCATCTCGGTCTCAATGCATGTTTCTAAACTATAAATTAAATAAATAAATAAATAAATAAATAAATAAATAAATAAAACAGAGAGGGGGGAGCAGTAGGAGGGGACTGAGACGGACTAATTAGGGTGACTAGTTAAGAAGTCCATAATCCAAACAACCCAGGAAGCTAAAGAAAGAGAATGTCTCAAAGAGAGGGAGGGAGGAAGGGAAGGAGGATGATTAGGATGCTAACAGACACAGAGGAAATACCTTGTGAGCAGATAGAAAGAAGGTGAAACCTCCAAATCTGTAAGCCAAGGCGAGCGGCCTCAGGGGAAACCAACCCTGCTGGCCCCTTGACCTTGAACTCCTCTCTACTACTGTGGGAAAAGCCAAACAAAACCCACTGTTCATTATGGTCCTAAGCTGTTGGTACTATTTGAATGTGAAACGCCCCCCCCCACACTTTCTCTTGTACTTGAAAACTTGGTCCCCAGGTAGTAGCATAGTTTTAGAAGACTTCTGGAGCCTGTCTTCACAGAAGTGGGTCACCCGAGGCCTGTCTTGTGAGGCCACAGTCCTGCCCTGGTTCCAGGACACTCTGCTCAGTGGTATAGCTGCATGAAAAATAGCAGCTGCAGGATTCTGTACCCACAAATAGGGGGGTTCTTCTGTGCTTCGCCAGTCATGATGGATTAACTGGGGTCCAGGCCAGCCTTCAGACCCCGCTGCCTCTGCCTCCTGAGGGTTGAAACTGTTGGAGTTCAGGTGTTCACACCCATGCTCAGCTGACTAAAATTCCCTAGCCATGAGCTAAAGCAAGGCTTTCCTGCAGGCGTTTTTGTCCACCTGTTGAGAAACGATTGCTACCGCAATTGCTCCGTCTGGGATTCTTTGCTACAAGAGCCCAGGTGGGCAAAGTCTGCACAGTTGGACTAGCAACTGGAATGCTGTGACTTACAGAAATCTGTAGTGCTGGCCGATGGGCACGACATGGCACTCTTAAGAGAAAGACAAATGGGCAAAACTGGGCACAGCCATGTATGCTTGTAGTCCCAGCACCCCAGGAGGCTGAGGCGGGGGCGGGGGGAAGGGATTGCTTGAGCCCAAGAGCTCAGGGCCAGCCTGAACATCACAGCAAGATCCCAATGTTGTAGTTGGTTTTTTTTGTTTTTTTTTTTTTTTGCTGTGATAAACACAACCGCAAGAAACTTGGGGAAGAAAGGATTTATATCAACTTACACTTCCAGGTGACGGTCCATCACTAAGGAAAGTTGGAACAAGAGTTCAAATAGAAGCAGAGACAAGAACCATGGGAAAAGGCTGCGTGACTAGCTCCATGGCTTGAGCCTAGCTGGCTTTTTCATGCAGTTCAGAACCGCCTGCAGGAATTTTGCCCACACTGCTCTGGGCTCTTCTCTGTCAATCAGTAATCAACTCAGTTCCTCACAGACATTACCACAGGCCAACCTAATCACGGCAATTCTTCAAATGAGGTTTCTCTCTCCCAGGTGATGCTAGGCTGTGTCAACTTGGCAATAAAAACAAACTAGTACATCCTGTTTCTTTCTTCGTAAAAGTTGTAATGACACTTCTCATTTGTTGAGTGGGGGCACACATGTCTCAGCAAGTTTGTGGAGGTCAGGGGACAACTTTTGGGAGGCAGGTGTCACCTGCTGCCATGCAGGTCCTGAAGATCAAACTCAGGTCATCAGGCTTGGTGCCAAGTACCTTTGTTCACTGAGCCCCAAGACCCTGTTTGAAGAAAAAAAAAACCAGCTAATATCCCAGACATTTAAAGGACTTTCTTAGATCAGTAATGGTTTAGATCAGCCACAGCAGGAGAAAAAAATCATGATCAATTTCTAAACTTACTTCTGTTCACATACCCAGAGCACAGCAATTAATGGAAAGCCCATTTCCCATTCCCAAGGAGATCCATGCATCTCCCCTAAAACCCTCCTTGTTACTTAGCCTCCCTGGTGTCTGTGGATTGTAGTGTGATCATCCTTTACTTAACAGCTAATATTCAATATAAGTAAGTACATATCATGTTTATCTTTCTGGGTCTGGGTTACCAGACTCAAGGAGTTTTTTTTCCCCCATCCATTGACTTGAAATTTTCATGATGTTGTTTTTTTAACAGTCAAGTAATACTCCATCATGTAAATGTACCACATTTTCTTTATCCATTCTTTGAGGGAAATCTAGGTAGTTTCCAGTTTCTAGCTATTATGAATAAAGCTAAATAGATTTTGCAAATGGACTAGAGGTGGGTGGGGATGGGAATAGGAAGGGTCACCCTGGGGAGGAAAGGATGGAGGGAGAGAATGCAGGGAGAGATGACTGGAATTGGGGGGTCACTTGGGGAGTGATGTGGAAACCTAGTGCAGTGGAAACTTCCTGGAACCTATGGCAGTGGCCCTAATGAGGACTCCTAATAACGGAAGATATGGAGCCTGAACCGGCCATCTGCTGTAATCATGCAAGGAAACCAACCCAGCCCCAAAAGCTGCGGCCTACAACCTGTCCTATCTGCAAAGTATGCTGGGACAACAGTGGTTCAGAGCTTGTGGAAGTAGGCAATCAATTACTGGTCTAACTTGAGGCTCACACCCAGAAGAATTCCATGCCTAACACTGCCTGGACGGCCAGGAACTGGAAGTCGGGTGGCCCAGAGAGTAATGATATTTTGCTATACTCATAGATCAGTGCCTAGCCCAGTCGTCATCAGAGAGGTTTCCTCCAGCAGCTGATGGGAGCAGATACAGGGACCCACAGCCAGACATTAAGTAGAGTTCAGAAAACTCTTTGTTCCCACAGAAGAGGGGGAGCAAAGAAAGATTGTAGCAGCCAGAGATGTCAAGGATACCAGGAGAACATGGCCCACAGAATCAACTAAAAAGGGCTCATAGGTGCTTACAGAGACTGACATGACAATCACCAAGACTGCATGGACCTGAGCTACGCCCTCTGCGTGTTATTCTTGTTTAGCTTGGAATTTCTGTGGGACTCCAAAAAGTAGGAGTGGGGCTGTCTCTGTCTCTTTTGCCTGTTCTTGCCTTCTCCTCCTACTGGGTTGCCTTGCCCAGCCTTGATATGAGGGTTTGTACCTAGTCTTATTATGCATCTTGTTATGCTGTGTTTGATTGATATCACTGGGTGGCCTGCTCTTTTCTGAAGGGAAACAGGGGAGGAGTGGATCTGGGGGAGGGGGATGGAGAGAGGAGAACTGGGAGGAATGGAGGCTGTGGTCAGAATGTACTCTATTAAAGAAGAATAATTTTTTTAAAAAAAAAAAAGAAAATATGTGTAAGAAGAAAATCTGGGAAGGCTGTGTACCCTTGGAAAGAATTCTTCGCATCACTGACAGAATACATAGAAAATATTCCCCCAATGCTTCCTTCCAGAGGTGCAGTGAGAAAGAGTTGAGCTTAGCCGGTCACTCACTAATGATAGTCCTCATAGACATTGTAGGACCCCACGAACCAGAAATGGTGCACATGCCTCTCTAAGCTTAACACTTGGAAGCCAAAGCTAAGAGAGTTGTGGCAAGGTTGAGGCAGACCTGGGCTACATAATAAGGTCGTATCTCTAACAACTGCAATAATAACCAAAAGATAGAGACTAGACAGTAGTATATAAGTCAGAGGAGCCACCAACATCTGCAAACCAGATGTCAAGTTTAGGCAGTAAGTCAAAGGTTAATACTCAAGAGAGTAGAAGCAAATGCATTTCTCATCAGTTTAGTTACACAATTGCTCTATGTGTGTCTTTGTTTCATTTTGTTTTGTTTTGTTTTGGAGACTGAGTCTTGGGCAGCAGTTAGAGATAGCCTTGAACTCACTGTATAGGCCAGGTTGGCCTCTGACACGTGGCAATCCTCCCTCCTTAGCCTCACGATGCCTAGATTTGTTGTACAATTGTTTAAACTCAGCATGTGATGGTATTAAAAATGCTCACATGACTCAAAGCTGCTAGGTGCTCCGCTAAAGGAATCTCAACACTGTCTAGAAATATGTTGGGGGTTGGCACTTTGTGGAGACAATTATCACTTTCACAATGATCCCTTGGCTTCTGTCAATAGCAGAACGACAGACTGTACAACCTGGGTGTTGACTTCACTCGCATTCTTTCCAATTTTACATTGTTTTGGAATGGTGCCACGTTCTAAGGTGACCCAACTAGCTAAAAAGTACCACAACTTTAAAAAAAAAAAAAGCAGTCTGTTCATTTAAACCGCAAGAAGCTGGATAAAACAGACTCCTTGCAATAAGAGGATTGGTTTAGGCAATGTTTTCATCCAAGAAAAAAAAAAACGGATTACAGTGGCTATGCCATTTTTGAAAATTCCTATCAATTTATCAAAATTTCATTGCGTTTTTGAGCACCCAGTTTTTAATGCAGGAAATCCTCAGGCCCAGGGAGTCCTGAAGAGACTCTCTTGGTGCTGTTTCGGCAGCCCCTGTGTGAGTGGGCTAAATTAGAAGATGTCCCTGGTTTTCTAGTCTTTATAAGTGGACGCCGAGTGCAGCTATCGCTGTGTGAATGTTCTTAAGAAAGGAATGTTAGTATCAACATGAACAGAATTCCTGCAGCTTTATTAAGTCATATCCCGTGCAGATACTTAGCAAGAAGCTTATTTAGGTTGCTGTAACTAGGGCTACAACAAACATCTGTGGAAGGTTTTTCTTTTCATCATGAAGAACAAATTTTGTTCTGTACATAAACTGAGTAGCCTCCCCCCCACCAATATTTTTAACGAAAGAGCTTACTCTTTAGCTCAAGTTGGTCTGGAACCCATTATCTGCTGCCTCAGTCACCCGAGTTGACAGAATTGCAATTATGAACCATCATACTTGACCAAAAAAAAAATTTGTTTTAAAGCTGATTGCATGTGAGCCAGACATGGTAATGTAGCCTGGTAATCCCAGTACTTGGGAAGATAAAGAAAGAGAATTCAAAGTTAAGGCCATGCTCAACTACATACACAGTTTAAGGCGAATCTGGGCTGCTGTATGAGACCCTCTCTCAAAATAAATAGCTAGATAACAAAAACAGAAAAGTTAGATGAATGCGCATAAGATTCTTTGCAAATAAGACACCATTTTCTATAGGAGGTTGATTATCCTTGAGTTTTGGTATTCATAAGGGTTCCTGAAATCAATTGCCCATAGACACCAAGGACAAGCATAGTTAATTGCTACATGACCTGAGACAAATTACTTCTCTGAAATGCACTCGTCTATGAAAAGAAATGCAGGGCAGGTGATGTAGGTAGGAGTTCTACTACTAAGCTCTACTAGCATCAGACACAGTGCCAGTCTGCTTTAGGACTGCAGAAACAAAGAAAGATCCTCGTTCCCACCTTAGTAAGAAGGTGATTCCCTTCTCTCTCTGCTGGCCTGGGAAAGAGAAACACCGCATAGCCACAAAACCAGATCACCATTTCAACTAGGATATTGGGGCAGAAACCTGTGTTTTCTATAGCAAGGACTATGAGCTTGTGACTGGCCCTAATAGTTGCTACTCCTATGAACTTAAAATGTGGAGTATTGACAACTCTCAGTAAGCCATGTAACCCACTAGCTCAGAAACCTAGTTCTAGATGGAGGAATAAGAGAAGGTAAAATCTAGCCACAAACATTTTCTGTGACTCTAACTACTCCCAGGTTTGAGGCAGCAAACACATATGATGTGATTTTTATGTCTTCCTGAGACTCCAAAATCCAGTTGTGAAAGAACTGGTTTGTAGACAAAGAAAGAAAAGTTAACTCTTTGTGCTAGAGGCAAGAACTAAATCCACATCCTGCAGGAGTGGTCAGGAAAGTTTTCACAGAGGATAATGCCCTTGGCTTTGAAATGTGGGTAGGATTAGAACTGGCAGAGAAAAGAATGAGAACTTCTTAGGGAGAGAAGAAATGGCCAAGTAGAGAAATAGAGGATGGATTACAGATGGTGAAGTAGTCTGAGTAAGCACAGGGTGTGTTACAGGAGGCAGTGGGGCTATGGGAGAAAAGGCATGTTTGTGCCCTTGAATATCACATAAGGTTAGCAGACTCCATCCTCTTATGTTATTTTGGCTTTATGAGGAAGGCTCTTACTATGTAGTCCAGGCTGGCCTCAGATCCAGATCTTCTTAGCTCCGCCTCCAGACAGTTGGCACTACCAATGCTTGGTTTGTCCTTTAGGTTCTTTTTTTTTTTTTTTTTTTGGTTTTTCGAGATAGGGTTTCTCTGTGGCTTTGGAGCCTACGCTGGAACTAGCTCTCGTAGCCCAGGCTGGTCTCGAACTCACAAAGATCCGCCTGCCTCTGCCTCCCGAGTGCTGGGATTAAAGGTGTGCGCCACCACCGCCCGGCTGTCCTTTAGGTTCTTAAGGTAAGGACTGTATAATGGATTCTTTGAGCATCCAATCAAAGACATGGTGGAAAGGAATATTCCTGGTGTTGTACAAAGAAACACCAAAAGCGAAAGTAATTCACCAAGGCAATTTTTGCTTTTGCAGAAGGGCATGCGAAGACACAAACCAGGCAAGTATACCGGGATGGGAATTCACTCAGTTTTTGTTCTAAAACAGGTGAAAACTGTGTCTCACCGCATTCATTGGCGAGAGCTCAACCTCACAATGTGATATGATTGACTAATTCACAATCAGCTCAAAGGGGAAGGGTCTGATGAGAGTCAAATGTCAGGAATGTCTGGAGTCCAAGACTTGGCCAAACATGCACATATGCATGAGTTTTACAAGACTAGAGGGGCTTATTTGAGCAGTGGCCTTTGGTGGGTTAGCCATTTTTGTATGGCTTTTGTCAACTTGACACAAACTAGAGTTATTGGGGAAGAGGAAACCATAATTGAGAAGATGCCTCCATCAGATTGGCTTGTAAGCAAGTCTGGGGTATTTTCTTCATTAATAATTAGAATGGAGAGCCCAGCCCACCGTGGGTGGTAGCATCCCTGGGTAGGTTGTCCTGGACAGTATAAGATAGCAAGCTGAGCCAATCACTAAATAGCATTCCTCCACAGTCTCTGCATCAAGTCCTACCTTGAGTTCTTGCCTTGGCTTCCCTCGGTGATCTCCGGTGATTGGGTCAAGGAAGCCAAACAAACCTTTTCTTCCTAAGTTGCTTTTGTTCATGATGTCTCTCACAGCAATAGAAGACAAACTAGGACAATAGGAAAGACTTTCTCACATACATATGGTAGGGCACTAGGTTAAGGATGCTAAATAACCACACCCCTTGCCGAAGAGACATGAAACAAGAAAGAAGCTTGCAAACCAACTTATGAATTTCATTAATGTAAGGAAGCTATGTTGCCAGCAAGGTGGCTTATGATTGTAATGCTATCCCTTGAGAGACTGATGCAGAAGGATTGCTTCTAGTTGGAGGCCAGTCCAGGCTACAGAATGAGTTCCAGGGTAGACTAGGCTACAGAATGAGACCCCTTCTCAAAAATACAAAATAAGAAGTTGGGCATGGTAGTGAATTCCTGTTGTCTAGCACTCAGGACTTGTTAGCAGAGGGATCAGGAAGTTCAAGGTCATTCTCTACCTCACAATCTGTTTGAGACCAGCCTGAGCTACATGAGACTGTCTCAAAACATAAAGTCTGGAATGAATATACAGAGAGGCTATAAACACAAAGTGGACTTCTTATCCATTTCTTATAAATTAGACATGTTCTTAAATATTAAAGATTCTTTTCAGGTTCAGTAGAGAGACATACTGAGACTGATTTCAGGTGATCATCTCCTTTGCAGTTTAATGGCATGGTCTTGTGGGACTCCTGGCAGAGGGAGCAGGAGCTGTCACCTGCTCCTGGAACCCTTCCCTCGTGCTGTGGTACTGCATCTAGCCTTATTAGGAGAGGAGGTGCCTAGTTTTGCTGCAACTTGATATGTCGTGGCTGCCTGATATACGTGAGAGGCCTGGACTTTTTCTGAAGGGAAGGAAGAAGGAGCGGATGGGAGGGGCTTTGGGGGAGGAGAGGAGGAATGGAGCAGAGACTATGCTCAGGCTGGGAAAAATCAATTAACTGATTAATTAATTAAAAAAAACCTCAGAACTTCAACTAGTGACAGCTAGGGAAGCTAGACTATGATATAGAGCCAGCAGAAACCCAAAGAACAAAGGGAAATCTCTGCATGTATAGACTTTAAGGGCAAGGTCTCTGAACTTGGCCAATTAGTGAAGGTACTACATAGGATAACATGGCCATAATTTAGGTAACTAATCCTATTGACCCAGCCTATCTTTGGGCTGCCACGTGTGAGGAGTTTAGCAGCTCAGGGAAGGTACTGACTGATCCCCTCTGCAGGGGCAGCCTCTGTGAATCTAACAGATGTGTAAAAAGTGGGAACCCCAACAATTTGGTTCATCAATTTTAATTGGCTTTATTTGTAATCCTCAAACAAAGCAGTAATTTCTCCCGTAAAAAGAAACAAAAATAATTAATGCCCCCATGTTCCTGAGGAGTTTGGTTTTGCAGACAAAGAAAGCCTTGGAAAAAAACAGAAAGAACAAAAAGGGCATTGACCATTTCTAAGTTCCTTTCCTTGTAAGGCAGGAGACTGAAAGGCAGAGGAAGAGTGGTTAACATCTGTGGCTAATTCAGGTGACTTCTGTGCAGAACTGAAAGCAGAGGGAACTTCATTATCTTCCAGTTGCAATTGGCTGCTCTGAGAAATCTACATGTTATCTCTTCAACCCTGAATTTTGCAAAAGCCCAATCAGTGGCTTACTTTCTTTGTTGTTGCTGTTTTTAATATTATATTTTAAAGAAATAGATCTAAAATCTTATCCTGTTGACAAATGCTCCATCTGAAAATCACCAATAAGGTAATGTATGCTCTTTTTCTTATACTAAATTATAGAGATCTGACATGTGTTTCTATTTCTAGTACCTACAGTCCAAGTGCCCAGTAAGCAATTGTCTTAGGGTTTCTATTGCTGTGATGAAACACCATGACTGAAAGCATGGCTTACTCTTTAACACTGTGGTTATCACTGGAGGAAGTCAGGACAGGAACTCAAACAAAACAGGATCCTGGAGACAGGCCCTCATCCAGATACCACTGAGGGGTGCTGCTTACTGGCTTGCTCCCCATGGCTTGCTCATACTGCTTTCTTATAGAACCCAGGACCACCCCAGCCCAGGAGTAGCACCACCCTCCGTGGACTGGCCTCCCTTATCAATCGCTAATTAAAAAATGTCCTACTGGCTTGCCTGCTGGCTGAGCTTAAGGAAACATTTTCTTGACTGATGACTCTAGCTTGTATCAAGTTGGCATAAAACTAGCCGTGACAGCAAGTATGTGAGACTGGCGGTTGCCATGTGGGATAGTAAGACCCAAGTGATTTCTTGCCCTCCACATGGCCCGGGGCCAAGAGCATGCTTTTTGACTAATTCATATTCCAGATATTAATGAGTAAGCACCAAAACGACATAAGCACCAATCACGCTGCAAATTTACTGTTATTTGCAAGAGGGCTTCAAATATTTTGACCCTCTTTAGGTTGATAGAAGCCTTAGCTGTTGCTTGGTGACAAGTAAGTCATGGTTGGTTGTCTCCTTGGAAACGCAAATGTGAATGGGGGCTAGCTCAACAGGCAGACAGTGGCCTGCAAAAGAAATGACCCTGGCGAGGGATTCAGAAGCCCTGGGTTGCTGCTTCCTACTGAATGCTCCTGTGTGTGTGTGTGTGTGTGTGTGTGTGTGTGTGTGTGTGTGTGTTCTTTGGAAATCTAACCAAGCAGAGCATGAACCTGCTTTCCTCTTGCTGAGTGTTCTTTCAGAGGGATCTTTCAGAGTTGAGCTGCTCTCATGTGACAGAACCTCCTGTGGGAGCCTTGTTAGTGTGCAGGATCTGATGCAGGGGTGCAGCAGAGGAGGGGGAAGTCTGAATCTGCCTTTATAGCTAAATAAATTATTTTCACCTTGGTAACAACGGAACTTCAGGTGGCATGACTCCATTTTTGCCTTCTCTGTTTAAGGAGCTTAGTTGAAAACAATGGCTTCCTGCAATATTTAATATACAGAATTGTCGGTCTAGCCATATACAAGAGAAGCTGTGAGCCAGTCACTAAAGCAAGAAACAGGATATTTGCCACTTATATAGAAAAATGGACAAGGGGATACGTTACTTGTTTTGCAATGACCTTTAACATAGTAACTTGTCCCAGAATGAACAGCAATGGAATACAGTTCATTACGAGTATTAGTAGCAGTGGTGGCGCATGCTTTTAATCCCAGCACTCAGGAGGCAGAGGCAGGATCTCTGTGAGTCTGAGGCTAGCCTGGTCTACAGAGCGAGTTCCAGGACAGCCAGGGCTACACAGTGAGACCCTGTCTCGAAAAGTCAAAAAAAAAAAGTACTAGTCTCTCTTCTCTCTTTATGGAGAAGCAAATGAAGGGTACAGAAGGCGGCTTCTCACACACCAGAAGTCAGCCTGCAATATACAGTGAGTTCCAAGCCATCCTGAGTTATAGTGTTAGAATCCAGAACCAATGGAGGAGCAGTGAATTGAGGAATGGGTAGAGGGAAGGTGGGGGGGGGGGGAATTGGGAGGAGGGGGAGGGAAACTTTGCTTGGGATGTAAAAACAAAAAAAATTAAAAAATAATAGTAAAGTACAAGAGGAACTGAATGTGGTGGCGCGCGCCTTTAACCCCCAGTACTCGGGAGGCAGAGGCGGGCGGATCTCTGTGAGTTTGAGACCAGCCTGGTCTACAAGAGCTAGTTCCAGCGCAGGCTCCAAAGCCACAGAGAAACCCTGTCTCGAAAACCAAAAACACCGGGCGGTGGTGGCGCGCGCCTTTAACCCCCAGTACTCGGGAGGCAGAGGCGGGCGGATCTCTGTGAGTTTGAGACCAGCCTGGTCTACAAGAGCTAGTTCCAGCGCAGGCTCCAAAGCCACAGAGAAACCCTGTCTCGAAAACCAAAAACACCGGGCGGTGGTGGCGCGCGCCTTTAACCTCAGCACTTGGCAGCAGAGGCAGCCAGATCTCTGTGAGTCTGATGCCAGCCTGGTCTACAGAGTGAGCAGAGAGAGAAAAATAAAAAGGAAACGTATTTCCAACAGAGTATAGAGTCCCTCTCTTCTATGGAAATGTGAGCACTGGGTTTATAAGGGTCTCTTGCAACAAAACCAATGGACCTTTCAAAGAAAAATAACAAATTTTAAAAAAAAATTTCTGGGGCTGGGGAAATGGTAAAAGTGATTGCCCCATGGCCTAATGGTGTTCACTATCCAGAACTCACAGTAAGAGAAAACCAAGTGCCAAAAGTTGTCATCTGATCTCTCTATGGCACAGTTCTGGGCACACAAATAACAATAATATTAACCAATAATAATAATAATAATAACATATGAGATAAAAATGAAGGAGTAAAAATAAATATAATTCCTAGTAGCAAATGATACTCTAGACTAGAAGTCCCCATGTAAGCAATACCGTTGTTCATTTAAAGTGTGTTTTGCTTCTTAGTAGCTGAGTGAAGGGAAAAATCACCTTGACACTGGCACTTAAGAGAAACCGAGGAGGGTACAGACAAAGATGCTACAAGACTTCTGCAATTGCATGCGCTGCCATAGGCCTGTCACATTGGCTGAGGCAGGGAGATCTCGAAATCCAGGTTGGCTGGAGATACGGGGTGAGGGCCTGTCTCAAACAAAAGAAAACAAACCAGGAGCACTTATTCCCAGAAGTAAGTAAAAAGACTCTTTAGATTAGGTACCAATGAGCTTATTGTTTAAAGGGGGATTGAGACAGGGTCTCTAGTCCAGGCTTCCCTCCAACTTATTTTATAGCTGACATAATAGCCCTGGGCTCCTTATCCTCTTGTCTGTGCCTTCCTGATGCTGAGCCACATATGGAACCATTCCTGGCTTAACTGTTATTGCTGTTGGTCTCAACAGAGAGGTATCCAAGCAAAACCTGTTGGATGGGCTTGTGGTGAGGACACCCACTCTTCACTGTATGCCATTTTGTAATTGGAATTTACTTAACAATGTGCGTATATTCTTTGCAGGTTTTTAAATTTTGTTTAGTTTTTTTAAAAAAATAATTATTTATTTATTATGTATACAATATTCTGTCTGTGTGTATGCCTGAAGGCCAGAAGAGGGCGCCAGACCCCATTACAGATGGTTGTGAGCCACCATGTGGTTGCTGGGAATTGAACTCAGGACCTTTGGAAAAGCAAGCAATGCTCTTAACCGCTGAGCCATCTCTCCAGCCCCTTGTTTAGTTTTGAGATAGTCTTGTCTCATGGAGCCCAAGCTCTCCTCAACTCTTTGTTTATAGGTGTGTGCAATCATGGCTAGCTACTTCATTTTATTTTTAAGAAAGATCTGTTGTAAAAAATAATCATAGTTACAGGAATCAAAGTTAATTTCTATTTGTTTTGATTTTCTATAGGAATGTATTGATTTTGAGACAGAATTCCAAGTCTCTGACCGGCCTGAAACTTGCTGCACAGATAAAGATGGCCTTCAACTTCGGATACCCTTGCCTCCGCGTCCAGCACACTTGAATACAGGTGTGTACCACCACACCATATTTGTGCTGTGTAGGTGCTGGCCACCAATCCTAGGTCCTCTATGAGAGCAGCAAGTGCTCTTGTCCACTGAGCTATCTCTCCATCCTCTCTCCTCCTTTCTTTGAGACAGAGTTCACTAAGTTGGTCAGACTTGCCTAGAATCCATTCTGTAGCCCACATAGGACTTGAACGTTCATTCTTCCAGTCCCAGTCTCCCAAGGAGCAGGACCTGCAGGCCTGCTCCACCAGACCTGTCTCCAAATGGATTTTAATCGAAGAAAAAAAGACTTAGAAAGAAACATTGTAGTGAGAAACATGAGCGTGTGTACATGAAAGCTTTTGCACATTGCTTATGAATAAACATTTTTATAAACATTCTGGAACATTCTGAAATAATCTGTTATTAATGCCACTCTTAAGGAATGATATGCTAGAAAAGTTCCTCTCTAAAGAAGTAGACATTTTAAAAAAATATTTATTCCACATTATTTTATGTCCATTTGGTATGAAGGTGTCAGATTCCCTGGAAGTGGAATTACAGACAGTTGTGAGCTGCCACATGGGTACTGGGAATTGAACCTGGGTCCTCTGGGAGAGCAGCCAGTGCTGTTAACCGATGAGTCTTCTCTCCAGCCCCGTTGATTTGGTCTTTATATCTTCACATACCCGTGTAGATGTGAGAGTTCATGACAAGGGGAGATGAAGGATATTGATGGACTAAGGCTGGTCACATGGTAAGTGTGTGATAAGGAAGTTATTCTAACCCATTCAGGATTACTCAGTGCAATTTCAGAGGTCCTGAAGTGAAAGGGAAGCAGGAAAGCAGGGTCAGAGCCAGATAAAGATCTGAAGATGCTGTAAAGAAAGGGGTCTTGACCAAAGAGTGAAAGTGATGAAGAATCGGAAAGGCAAGAGCACAGATTTTCCTCTGGAGCCTCCAGAAGCAACTCCCCTTTGCTGCCCTATTGATTTTATCCCAGTGACACAGATTTGGGACTCTGACTCTCCAACTGTCAATAGCAAACCTGTGCTTTCAGCCTCTGAATTTGTGGTCATGTGTCACAGTAGCATCACGTAACTAGATGAAAGGGGAATGAATTTAAGAGGATTTGCTGGAACACTTGTGTGCCTGATACAGTCTTCTGTAGCAAAGGATAGCCTTGAACTCCTCGGCCTCCCGAGTGTGGTGCTTTCATCAGCACATCCAACTCTCTCTGGAGAGCATATACTCGGTCACAGAACAAGTCTCAAAAGACAGAAGAATATTGAACTATCCCTGTGTATCTTATCAGACCACCACACTGGTGACTTCACATTACACCTAAGAGCTCTAGAAGAAAAAGAAGCCAACTCACCTAAGAGAACTAGACGGCGGGAAATAATCAAATTGAGGGCTGAAGTCAGTAACATAGAAACAAAGAGGATAATACATAGAATCAATGAAACAAAAAGCTGGTTCTTTGAAATAAATAAGATAGACAAAGCCTTTTCCAAACTAACTAAAAGGCAGAGAGATAATATCCAAACTGACAAAATCAGAAATGAAAGGGGGACGTAACAGATACTGAGAATATCCAGAGAATCATTAGGTCATACTTCAAAAACCTGTACTCCACAAAATTGGAAAACCTGGAAGAATGGACAAAGTTATTGACAGATTCCACATACCCAAATTAAATCAAGATCATATAAACAGTTTAAATATACCTATAATCCATAAGGAATTAGAAGCAGTCAGTTGAAAAGTCTTTTCAACCAAAAAAATATTTTAACAATAGTGTGTAAGGTTGGGGATATAGTTCAGCAGGTAAAGTGTTTGCCATGCAAACATAAGCTCAGAGCACCAGAACTCACTCCAATACAAGTTAGGTGTGGTGGCCTGCTTATAATCCCAGAGCTCTGTATATGGAGGCCAGATCCTCAGAGCAATCTAGCTAGCTAGATTAACTAATTGTTGAGATCTAAGTTCAAATGAGATAGTTTGCAATTGAGGACGACACATCAGCCTCTGGCCTCCACAAACTTGCACACACACATGTGCATAAAGAAGAGTCTAAATTGAAAAGCGTGTGCATTCCAGAGAAAGTTGGATATGTCGATGAGAGCCTGTGATACCACATTCAGTAGGCAGAGACAGGGGATCAAGAGTTCAAAGCCATCCTTTGCTACAGAAGACCCTGCATCAAACAATCATTTCAGCAAAACATCTTACTCTGTTTTGAAGAGAAAAAGAAACAAAGTTACAAAATCAAAAGAAACAAGGTTACAAAGTCAAAAGCCAAGTGATGACTGTATATGTATAATTTCATTAAACCTCTGGAGCTGAGAGAGAGAGAGACAGAGACAGACACACACACACACACACAGAGAGAGAGAGAGAGAGAGAGAGAGAGAGAGAGAGAGAGAGAGAGAGAGAGAGAGAGAGAGAGAGGAGAGAGAGAGAGAGAGGTGGATGGGGCTCTGCCACCCAGCCTTGCCACAACTGAAGAATTTTCCCTTTTTTCTGATATCAGTATTCAGTTTTGTTGACTGTATTAGTTAGCATACTCTAGAGAAAGAAAACAAATAAGATATAACTATAGATGGAAAGAGGTTTATTTGAATGAATTGACCCTTATGATTACTGAGGCTGACAAGCGATGAGATATGCAGGATGAAGCAGTGAGCTGGGGACTCAAGAAAATGCTTTACTTTTAAGTCAAAAACAGGGAAAAAAAACAAAGCCAAATATCCAACTTCAAAGACCAGCAGACAAGAATTCTCTCTTGCACGAGGTAAGTTCAGCCTCTTTCTTCTTTGTAAGCGTTGACCTGACCGGAAAAGCCCACCCACATTATGGGGGACAACCTGCTTTCCTCATTCTATTGATTTAAATACTAAGCACAGGCCAAAAACACCCACACAGACACATCTAGAATGTTTGGTCAAACATTCTCAACCCTGTGACCCAGCCAAGTTAACACATGAAGTTAACCATCACAATGGCTAAAAAAAGGGTTGAACATCACTGACCTAATTTTAAAAAAAAAAATCCACCATTTTACTAACGACTAATCTGAAGCCAGTGAGGGAGCCTTTGATCTTCTCATTTTCTGAGCTATATTTATTTTTGTTGATCCATTTCAAGGTGCAGGGCTTCATTTCCTTGTAGAGGTGCCAGAAGAGTCCATTTCCTTGTTTTGTCCAACTTCTGAAGGCCCCTACAGTTGTTGGCTCTCCACCTTCCTTTCTGGTAAGAGAGGAAGGTTAAGTCCCTTTTGTATCAGACCACTACAGCAGACTCTCCTGTCCCTCCTTTCACTAATGAGGTCCCTTGTGATTAGATTTGTCCCACTTGAACAACTCAGAAGATGCTCTCAATTTCAAAGAGGTAACTGATTGATTAACAAGATAAACTCCATCTAACTTGTTTTTAAGGTGGGGTCTCACGGAGCCCAAACTGCCTTTGAACTAGCTGCAGAGCTGATGATGACCCTGGAGTCCTGACTTCCATATCTCCACCCGCCATTACAGGCATAGAACTCCCGCGTTTTCATTTCTAAAGGCATTTTTTAATGCCAGGCATAGTGGTGCACACCTTAAATCCCAGCACTCAGGAGGCAGATGCAGGCAGATTTCTGTGAGTTCAAGGCCAGCCTGGTCTATAGAATCTAGAATGAGTTCCAGGACAGCCAGAGCAACACAGAGAAACACTGTCTCGAAAAACAACAAACAAACAAAAAGATTTTTTAAAAAGATTTATGTGTGTGCCTGCTTATCTGTATGTGCAGCATGTACACGCAGCACACATGGAGGCCAGGAGAGGACATCAGGTCCCGTGGAGCTCAGGCGGTTGTGAGCCACTCAACCTGTGTTCTGGGAGCCAAACTTGGGTCCTCTGCAAGAGCAACGCGAACTCTTAACCACTGAGCCATCTCTCCAGCCTAATGCTTTTCTTTATTTTTGAGACAGACTGTCCTGTGGCTCAGGCTGGTCTGAAACTGTGTAGCTGAGATTACAAGCATGTGCCACCATGCCCAGTTTATGACATGCTAGGAATCAAAGCTAGTGCCTGCTAGTGCAAGCATTGTACCAACTGAAATATAAACCCAGCCTGTTCTACCTAGATCTTATTCCTCCCTACCTTGTAACAACTTACACACAGAAGCTGGGTACGATGGTTAGTGCCGTCAACTTGACAAGATCGGGCATTACCTAGGATATAAGCCCCTCACACTTTCTGGAATCTAGGCCACTGTTCTAATAGGGTCTTACTCTCCTGAACCAGCATTATCATCTCAGAATTTCTTCTTTCACTGATTGTCCTGTCTAGACTAGAGA
Organism: Dicrostonyx torquatus; assembly: GCA_028555095.1. NCBI lineage: Eukaryota > Metazoa > Chordata > Mammalia > Rodentia > Cricetidae > Dicrostonyx > Dicrostonyx torquatus. The sequence goes on along the minus strand of JAQHUG010000432.1, from coordinate 1,217,919 downwards.
GTAGTCATATCTCTTACAGCCTAGATTACAGAACCAATCTGACCAAACTTCCCATTATCAAATAACATACTGAGCCACATTCTAAGAAGGTGCTGTATACATCAGGGCCTTTCTACTTACTGTTTTCAGTGCTGGGAATTCTGTCCCCCCTCCCCCCAGATTATGGCACCCTTTCTCTCTTCCTTCAATCTCTACTGCTTTCAAAATTATCATATGGCCTGGCACAGAGGTGCACACCTTTAATGCCAGCACCAGGGAGACAGAGACAGGTGGGTCTCTGTGAGTTCAAGACCAGCCTGATCTACAGAGTGAGTTCCAGGACAGCAAGGACTGTTACACAGAGAAACCCTGTCTCGAAATAAAAAAAAAAAAAAAAAGATTGCCATACAAAAACACCATGCCTCTGACCAATTCGTGTCTGCCTTGCTTTATTTTCCTGCTTAGTATTTATTTATCATGACCTCATACACCATATATGATTTTCCTCTTTTAGAGTTTATTTTTATTTGTGTGTGTGTGTGTGTGTATGTGTGTGTGTGTGACTGTATGCCACATGTGTGTGAATACCTATGGAGGTCAGAAAAGGGTGTCAGATCTGGAGCTGGAGTTACTTGATGTAAGTTCTGGGAATCAAACTCAGGTCCACTGGAAGAGGAACAAATGCTTTTAAGTATGGAGTCATCTCTCAAGCCCCATGAAGTTGCTTCTTTGGGATTTGTCTGTCTGTCTGTCTGTTTCTTTGCTTAGGTTCTAGAAATCGAACCTAAAGCCCCAACATGCTTGGCAAATGCTCAACCTCGCTTCATACCCAGCCTTTCTATTTTGAAAAAAGGTCTCATTAAGTTGCACAGAGTGGCCTTGATCTTACAGTTATCCTGCTTCGGCTTTCCAGGCTTGAGCCACCAGACACAGCTTACCACTAGAATGATGCCTGTCAAAGTGGATGTTTCTTTCACTGCAGTGTCCCCATCATTGAGGACTAAGACTAATATTAACTAAGTGCTCAGTAATGTTCTGAACCTTCTCACTAGTCTCCTGCCACACATAGTTTCAATGTATAGTATATCGAGTTTGGATATTCATTAGGTCTTCTATGCATCCCTTCCAATTGCCCATTCTACAGTCAAAATGGCCTTTGAAAACAATAGACATTTTACCTTGGTGACTTGGGTGCAGGACCATAATCCTAGCCCTTGGGATTCAGCAGCAGAAGATCACCACAGGTCTATGAAAGTTCCTGGCCAGCCCAGGCTATACAAGGAAACCCTGTCTAACAACAAAACTTCAGATCTTAGTTGTTTGTATGGTTGGGTTGGTTTTTCGAGACAGAGCTTCACCATGAAATAGTCCTGGTTGTCCTGTAACTCACTCTGTAGATCAGGCTGGCCTTGAACTCACGGAGATTCACCTGTCTCTGCCTCCCTAGTGCTGGGATTAAAGGTGTGCACAACCACTGCCCGGCTTGTTTGGTTTTGATATAGGGCATCCTTATTTATCCAAGGCTGGCCTTGAACTCCAAATAAACCTCCTGGTTCAAAGTTCTGGGGTTACAATCACGTGCCACAATATTCATTTTCTTTTTGGTTTGGTTTTGTGAGACAGGTCCTCATTCTGTAGTCCTGGCTGTCTTGGAATGTACTATGTCATACAGGCTAGCTTCAAACACTCAATAATCCTGGGAGTCATTTCAGCTACCTGTAATTTATTGCAGGAAGCAAAGAAATTTGCCTTACACCAGCTCATTATGACTATACTCCTTTACTGGTATGAAGTGGAGAGGCTGGAGAGATGGAGAGATAACTCAGTAGTTAAGAGCATTAACTGTTCTTCCAGAGGACTCAGGTTTAAATCCCAGGACCACATGGCTGCCAACAAGTGTTTGTAACTCCAGTTCCAGTGGATCCAGTTGTCTTCTGGTCTCCCTGAGCACCAGGCACACAGGCACACAGGTAGTCAAACCAATCATATGTGTTAAATAAGTAAATGAAGGTTATAAAAACGAGATGGAGGGGACATTAGTTTACCTCTGGGAGACTAGGCAAGTACCAAATCATTGCCTGGAAAAAGGTCTCAACTCTTCAAAATGTATTGCCTTTTAAATTATGTGTATCTATACGTCTGCATGAGCATTCTAAACACCTGCATTCCATAACTAACCTCTGGGCCATATTAGGGATGTTCTTGGTGGATTAATGGAAGTTCCTGGTAAACAGAAACTGGCCTTTAGGCCTCTGTTTGCCCAGCCAAAGTCCTTCTGTATAGGACATTCTTACCAGTACTGTCATTGGGCAGGGAGAGGTGCTGCTTTGGACCTAACAGTGCTTTTAAAAAAAAAATCAGGATCTCACACATCACAAACTGGCCTCAGTCTTGCCATGTTGTAGCATGATTAATAAAAACTCAGAGACAGAAATTAGGGTTCAACCTGAAGATCAGAAAAGCAAAACAGCCAGCCACTGGCTCCTACTTCAGTCCAAAATGGCGATCCTGCCTCCAGGAATCTCAGAATGAGACTGAGAGCTGTCTCCTCCCATTTTATAATCCTCTCTAGTTCCAGGATTAAGGGCATGCACCACTACTGCCTGGTTTCTATGGTAAACTAGGGTGGCTACTGGGATTAAGGGGGTGTGTGATTGCTGCCTAGTCTGTAAAAGTGGCCAGTGTGGCTGTTTTACTTTTCTGATCCCCAGCAAGCTTTATTTATTAAAATACAAACAAAATGCCACTTCACTATGTAGCTCAAGATGAGTTTGGACTCCCAGTCATCCTGTCTTCCCCTTCCAAGTACCGGGATTACAGGTTACCCAGTTGGAATTGCCTTTTGAGCCTCGCTAACTCTGGAGCTAGTACAGGTGAGCTGTGTGTTGTTCGCCTCCCACTACCTTGATATACCTTGTCAATAGATAACACCTCTGATGTTTCTGATTTATGGGATGATTTATGGGTTGACTAGGAGACTCTTTGTGGACTTGAAGGCACTTTTGTTAAAATCACAAACTCTTCACAAGTGCAGTTGGTGACTTCTTGATGGCAGAAGGAGGTTAAGTCCACCCTCAGATCATGCTAATACTGTCATTTTTCTGAGCACATATTCCGTAAAGAGCCATAAAGTTATATTCCACATGTACAGACCACTGATGACCTTTAATTACCTCGCCACATGCCTGACCACTCTACTTCTCTGCTTCTTTTTCTTTTTCTTTTTTTTGTACTTGCATTTCTATTTCTGTTTTTTTTTAAATTTTTTTTATTACTGTTAAAAGAAAAATTTACATTTACTCCCCTTGTTCCCGGCCCTCCCGCTCCCCCACTACCCCACCACCCTCCCCCTGCTTCTTTAAGATGGGGCAGGATACCCTG
>JAQHUG010000432.1:1174249-1213408 GCA_028555095.1 Dicrostonyx torquatus | reverse complement strand
TGAACATGACCTTAATTATCTTTGGCCATTCGAACTTCTTCTGCTGAGAATTCTCTGTTCAGATCATTACCCCATTTTTTAATTGGGGAATTTAGAATTTTTATTTACTTTTCTTTAGACAGGGTTTCATGTAGTACGATAGATTAGCCTCAAGCTCTCTATGTAGCCAAGGATGACTTAGAACTCCTGTTCATCCTGCTTTTACCTCCCAATAGCTGGGGTTATAGGCATGCACCGCCATACCCAGCTCTTTATCTCACAAATTCCCCTAAGCCCTATCTTCAGGTTTGAGAGTCTGGCCTTGCAAATAAACCTTTTTTTTCTTTACAAAACTCATTGTTTTGGTAGTCGACATACTATGAGATGAGCAAAGTGGGCTCAGATAAAGACATGTGCTCCCTTCAGTGTCTTCCCGTGTGAGAACTTCCCTCTACCGCTTTCTTGTCCTCTGAGACAAACTAGGCACAGCGTTTATCAAAGCTTGACTCTGAGGCTCCCTGAAGTAGAGAGCATAGAGTTTTTGAGCTGTAAAGGCTCCCGAAGGTGTTGACCTGTTGTAAGGAGGTCGCTTGCTTGTTTCCTGGCCACCCAGACTCCAGAAATAATCCCACAGAAACTATATTATTTGAAATACTGTTTGGCCAATAGCTTAAGCATTTTTCTGGCTAACTCTTACATCTTAATTTAACCCATCTCCTCCACGAGGTCATGGCCTACCAGCAAAGTTTCAGCATGTCTGTCTCCAGCAGCATCTCCATGGCTTCTCCCTTACTCCTCCTTCTTTCTCCTACCATTCAGTTTAGTTTTCCCTGCCTAGCTAAATTCTGCCCTGCTATAGGTCCAAAGCAGTCCTTTAATAACCAATAGTATTCACAGCATACAGAGAGGAATCCCACATCATTGACCTTCCCTGAGGACAGAGTCTAATAGGTCTAGATGTGACTGACTTGCTGATATGGCAGATGAGACATTTTGTTCCCTTTGCCTTTTGATGTGCTCTGAGATAAAGGGATGGCAAGACCTATGATGCATGCCTTTAAAGGCTAGGGGAAAGATTCCAGGAGATAGAGAGTACCACAATAAAAATAATAATAGCTAATACTTACAGAAGGATAGGTTAGATGCAGGAGTCTTGAATGAGGTAGCCCCTATAATTACCCCCAGTTTACATACAGAGAACCTGAGACACGAGAAAGTATGTTGAAGTACACTGAATGCTCAAGAAACTAGGATAAAGATGTTGAGGAATATGGGGCTGGAGAGATGGCTCAGTAGTTAAGAGAGTATATTGCTCTTGGAGGGGACTGGAGTTCAGTTTCCAACAGCATACATTGGGTGGCTCGCAACTGCCAGTCTAGCTACAAGGAGATACAACACCTCTGCCCTCCTCAGGCAGCTACATACATGCGCAAAGAATCACACACAACACACACATACACATAACTAAGAAATAAAATGAATCTGGTTTTTAAAAGAAATTTTGAGAGATAGAAATACAAATACATCTCTGAACAAGTCACATCCCAAATTGAGCCTATTTTTCTCATCTGTAAGGTGAGAAGTTTGTACTTCAAATGCACCCAAAATATCCAGAGAAAGCTTCAGGAATTGCACCAGGCATGGAAGTACATGCTTATAATCCCAGCACTCAGAAGGCCGAAGCAGGAGGATTGCAAGTACTAGGCCAATGCGGGCCACATGGCAAGACCCTGTCTAAAAGCAAACACAAACAGGAAGTGCAGCCATAGACCTCGGGTGAAGAATACTTGCTGCTCTTTCAGAAGAACCAAGTTTAGTTCCCAGCTGGAGTTGCCTCTAACTCCAGCTCTGGGCATTCTGACTCCCTCTTCTGGCGACCATGGGCATCTGCATGTGACATACATACATACATACACACACACACACACACACAGACACACACACACATATGCGTGTGCATGCGTGCGCACGCACACACACACACACAGGAAGAGGAGAAATAAAAAAATTAAGTAAATCATTAAGAAAATCACAAAAAAATGGAAAAGGCTTGGAATGTAATTTGTTGATAAACCATAAAGTACTTTTGAAAATTCTAATCAATTCATGGATCATACTTTCTACAATAGCTCTATTAGATTCACATGTTGAAGCATACATTGACAAATTGCCCTTTAGTTTATGTTTATTTGACAAGCATTAATGCTTCAAAGTGTTGTGAATATTTCCTCTTTAGAATGCAATAAAAAGGCCAAGGGACATTCTCAGTAAATCTGCTTAATGCAGATTATAATTTAATAATATATTTATAGCTCTTTTGCTCTGCCTCGCTGAAATATTTAATGTGTATTTTCCTGTGAGATGAACAGAATAGTTATCCCCCATGCCACACACCCCAGTACTGGGGACTGAACCCTGAGATTTGTACATGCTAAGGACGTGGTCTCTCACTGGGCTAATAATGATCGGGTCTCTTTTACTTTTCATTTTGAGATAGAGTCTGACTCAGCTTCCCAGGCTGCCCTTGAATTCACTTTGTAGGTTAGGCAGTCCATGGACTTGGGATGCTCCTGCCTCATACTCCCAAGGACTAGGATTAAAGGCAGACACCACCATGCTTGGCTTCTGTTTTCTTTTTGTTTTGTTTTGAGACCAAGGCTCTATGTAGTCTTGGTTGGCCCAAAGTCCCAATGAGTAGCAGGCTGGCCTCAAACTCACCTATTGCTGCCTTCTGAGTGCTAGGTTTAAAGGCACATGCCACCACACACAGAAATGACTTTTTTTGAGCACCGCTTCAGTGACAGACACTATCTAGTCAATACACACATTATAATGCCTTTTACACTCAGCCCTCTTGGGGTTGAAAGTATGATCTTGTCTTCATTTTGCACTGACAGAAACAGGTTCAGACTGAAATAATCTACAAACAACAGAGTCAGATAGTCATTTTCTATGCTATCTCCCAAATTTCCCTTTACTCATGGAGTGGACTATTTCACACATACACACACACTCATTTGAATTTTGGGGGAAATGGAGGGCATGCCCAATTCTTTTCTGTTGCCTTGCTTGCTTGTTTGTTTTTTTGGGGTACTGACAACTAGACATAGACCTTTTGCATGCTAAGCAAACAAAGTACTGCTTGGCTTCATGTTCAGCGATCTTTCTACCGTTCTACGGAGAAAATCTTGCTATGTAGCCATGGCTGGCCTGGTACTCACTATATAGCCTAGGTTGCCTGCAAACTCACAGCAATCCTCTACATCAGAGTCCTGAGTAGCTGGGATTGTAGGCCTAGGCCATCAGGTTAAGCTTTGGCAGATTTCATAATGACATCCAGGTGTGAAAGGAGACAAAAATAGAAAGGAAATAATATGCAATTTAGAGGAAGTTTAAGAAAAATGAACCTGTTCCCTTTTCATCCCCTCCAGCCCTGCCACTTGAGCACTTATATTTGGAAGAAAAAAAAACCCTGAGAAATGGCACAAACTATTAGCAGGAGCATGGAACACAAATGACTGGGGTACAGTAAGTTCCCCGAATATTTGAGGAATCTCAAAGGCTTATAGCTTTATTCCATACATGCGCCAGTGTTTGAAAGGAGGACAGGGTCACCTTGAACCCTTGAAATATCACCAAGGTAATATTGGCAACCAAAACAAGATTCTAATAATAAGAACCCCTAAGCAGTCATGTTGCTCTTAACGGCCTCAGTGGCCCATATAGCAGCTTCTCAGATAGGAGCAATGCGTGGGCCCTCTATGTCAGGAAGAATCCACCGAGCGCCTTAGTGCTGATGCTCATTTTAACATTAAATATATAGCATCATAAAATGAGATATAAACTCCTTATGCTTCATGCCGTTAAACAACTGTAATACCAGAAGGATTTTGCATGTTAAATGTAAACAAATTAAAGAATCAATACAACTTGAGTTAACAATATACAGTTAGTACGCTGGATGGCATTTATCTGTTGAAATAAAACCCCATTCTCCAATGTGAATATTATTATGTGCATTGTTAAAAAAGCATTTCCTTTGAATCGATTTGATATTGTCTGCTGTCATGTAGAGTAAACATTTATGAATTGAGATTGATCTTTGTTCTTTTTTTTTCTTGGATCCAAAATAGTACTCTTTGGCACTACTAGGATTATAAATGAGATGCAAATTCTGTTGCTGACTTCACGGCAGTACAGGATTCTGAACTGATCATCCTGGGATACAATTGAAGGATCAGTTTTGCAGACACAGATGAAGAAGAGTATAAGTTTTGGACTCTGGCAGATCTAAAATTGTGTTCTGACTCTGGCTTTTCCATGTTCTAGCTGTGTGTGCTTGGGTAACTTACCTCTCTGTTCCTCCGTTTACCTTTTCTATAAAATGGGGGAAAATAATAGCACTTTAATTTTGCCAACCAGGTCAGCAATGTGTGTCCATGGTAAAGATGGTACCAAGACGAACAACCTGAGTTTAAACCCTGGGACTCACACAATGAAAGAAAAGAACTGGATCTCTGTGAGTTCGAGACCAGCCTGGTCTACAAGAGCTAATTCCAGCGCAGGCTCCAAAGCCACAGAGAAACCCTGTCTCGAAAGGAAGAAAGAAAGAAAGAAAGAAAGAAAGAAAGAAAGAAAGAAAGAGGAAGGGAAGGAGGGAGGAAGGAAGGAAGGAAGGAAGGAAGGAAGGAAGGAAGGAAGGAAGGAAAAGGAAATAAGAAAATGCAATTTTCAAAACCAGCCAGCTGGTATGTTGGTACACACCTTTACTTCCAGCACTCAGGAGGAAGAGGCAGGTAGAACTCTACAATTTCGGGGCCAGCCTGGTCTATATAGTGAGTTCCAGGTCAGCCATAGCTACACAGTGAGACCTTGTCTCAAAACAAACAAACAAGCAAACGCAGCCAACAGAAATAGACAGCATGACCTACTTTCTCGATATGTGCAATGTTTTAAGAGTGAAACTCTAGAGAAACTAGAAGTCACTCAGTGTCACTTCACAGCTCCTCTGTAACTTGAGAAACTACATGGGCAAGCTGCAAAAAGGCATCCCTCTGCCCCCCACTCTGCCCTCCCGAGATCTGCATCTACTGACCCAGGTTCATGCTTTAGAGTAGAACTGGAGATGGGGTTAAGCCCATAAAGGAAGACAGGAAAAAAGGCAAGGTAAATAAACAGTTGGGAATGAGTGGAACTCGTGCCTCTAGACAGCTGATGTTATCTAAAGCCCACCAACAGGGCCTGCTTATTTGCTTCCTGGCTTGGAATGAGTCCCTTGATTCCTGAGGCCCCCAAGGTTGAAAATAGCCCAGCCACCTGCCAATGGCTGGTGTATTTTTAGGTCTAGCAGGACTGGAAACCCAGATCTGTATGCCTGGAACTTGAGCCAGGCTGCTTGGTGGGTCTTTCACCTCCATTGGGTGGCTTGGCCTGGCTGCTAGATATAATATCACACTGGAGGATAGAGCTACTAGAGCAGACTGGAATAGAGGAAGGAAGGTGTGTTTGTTTTGGGAGCGTGTATGAGAGGTTTGAGCTGGTGGGCACATGGTAAAAGAATATAGACAAGTTTCATAAATGGCAGGACCCCACAACAAACAGAAACCATAGAAGAAGACTGTTTCAAAAATGGTGTTGGGACTTGGAATGTAACTCACAACACTCACCTACTGTACAAGGGCCTCGGTTTGATCCTCAACACTACAAAACAAACAACCCCAACACACACACACACACACACACACACACACACACACACACACTGTGCTGACTAGGCCTAACAGCGCAAGTCTGTAATCCTAGCTCCTAGGGAAGCTGGGGAAAGAATATTGAGAATACAAAGATTTCCCCTGCCACAGGAGGAGTTCAAGTCCAGTCTTGGCAACTTTCCGAGACTGTTTCAAAGTGAGAAGAGGAATGGGTATATCTCCCAATGACAGGTTCTTTTGTGTATCAAGCATGTGGCCCTGTGCTCGACTCCAAAAACCACAGAAAAATTTCTAACATGACAAAATAGATTGGGAAAATCCATGACAGAGATACTGTCTCAAAAGAAATCAAATGAGAGGCTGAGGGTACAGCATAATGTTAGAGCACTTGTTTAGAACATATGAAACCTAGATTCAATCCCTAGTAATTAAAAAAAAATACTAGACAAGTCATCTCATGCTTATAATCCCAGCACTCTGGAGGGTGAGGCAAGAGGATTGTTGAAGGCCATTCTGGGCTATATAGTAAGTGCAGGCTATCCTAAGTTACAGAGTGAAACTTTGTCAACAACAAGAAAACAATGCTGAATGTGGTGGCACACAACTTGAATCCCAGCACTCAGGAGGCAGACGCAGGCTGTGAGTTCAGGGTCAGCCTGGTCTACAAAGAGAGTTCTAGGCCTGCCAGGGCTATATAGTGAGACCCTGTCTCAAAGCATGCTAGAGCAAAAATGTCTTTATCTTTTGTACTTGGTAGGCAGGCAATATCGTAGCCCAGTCCAACGCATTTGAAATTATTCAACATTACGTTCTTGTCAAATTATATTAGAATAAGCCAAGGATTCTGCTCTCTAAAAAAAAAAAAACCAACAACAACAAAAAAGACAGGATCTCATGTATCCCAAGTTGGCCTTGAATTTACTATGTGGCCAAGAACTGAACTGTTGGTCCTCCTGCCTCTATCTTCCAAATACAGAAATTACAGGCATCTACCACCAAATACCCCAGTCTTTTTCTTTTCATGCTACTGAATAATAATAATAATAATAATAATAATAAGAAGAAGAAGAAGAAGAAGAAGAAGAAGAAAAAGAAGAAGAAGAAGAAGATTATCTTTGTCTCACTCTCTCGATAATCTAAATCCTTCTTTTAACCCAAAATGGCATCCCATGTATATGGAACACACACATCCAGATAGAGAAGAGATGAATAGATGAGATAGTAGGACAGGAGAACCCAGGCTAATAAGAAATCCAGAAAACATTCCTCTGCGCTGGTTTTGGTGGCCTGTATCACCAGCACTTGGAATACTGAAGTAAAAGGAGCACATGTCAGCCCAAAACTGGCTAGAGTTACAAAGTGATAGCCTAGGCAAGACCTTGTTACAAAATGAAAAATAAATGGCCTGGGGTGAGATCACACCTTTAATTCTAGTGTGTGATAGGCTGTGAGTTCAAGGTCAGCAAGAGTTATATAGTGAAAGCCTGTCTCAAAACAAAGAAGTAGAGATGGGAATTTAGCTCATATCATGTCTTGGTACTCAGTCGTTGTCTTTGTTAGGGTCCTATTTCTGTGAAGAGATGCCATGACCACAGAAAGTCTTATAAAGGAAAACCATTTAATCAGAGTGGCTTACATTTTCAGAGGTTTAGGCCATTATCATCATGGTGCCACGTGGTGACGTGCAGGCAGACATGGTGCTGGAGACACAACTGACAAGCCTACACCTTGACTTGCAGGCACCAGGAAATGGTCTGTCTCGCTGTGTCTAGCTTGAACAAAGGACACCTCAAACCCCAACTCCAAAGTGACATACTTCCTCAAAAAAAAAAAACCCAGCTGGAAAACTTCAAACTCTTTATCTTCATGTCTGATGTCAAAACGCTCTTCAGAGCTCCATCTCCTTTTGCCTTTGTTGATAATAACACACTTCTTTCTCTTGGATTAGTTTCACTCCGTTAGCAACCCCTTTCTTCTACCCTTCAATCCAGAACTATGTGGCCAAAGGTGCCAATTTCTACTGCTTACTGGGACTGGAACATGGCCCCCTCATTCAGTTACATCTTCACTAACTTTCTGGTTTTGCTGGTTTCCTTCACTGTCTAAGTTTGGCTCTCCTGGAACTGACTTGGTAGACCAGACTTCTCTTGAACTCAGAGATCTTTCAATAACATCCTCACCAGCTTTCTGTTTTCCATGATTTCCTGCACTGCCTAAGCTTAGCTGTTCCGGAACTTGCTCTCTAAAGCAGGCTAGCTTCAAACTGAGAGATCCACCAGCCTCTGCCTCTGGTGTGCCGGAATTAAAGGAGTGCACTGCCACACCTTGCTCTAAGTTTTTCTTTAATTCCTTTTCATAAGTTGGAAATTTAACTGGTTGGGATATTGCCCTGAAGTCACCACTCCCTTTAAGATATTTCTCAGTCTGATTATTTCTTTGACTATAGGACTCAGCTCCATTCCACTTTCCGATGTTCCTTTTTGCCTCAAGTATCTTTCCTTACTCAGTTTACTCCTTTTCATTTTATATCTCCATTAAAGTTACCACTAATAACTACATGACAGAGTCTATACTAGGCTGTTTTGAGATTTCCTCTCCAACATAATTAACCCAAAACTCTTTCCTTTAGCCTCAGGCAGACTCTTCAGACAAGGGGAAAAAGCAGCCACTTTTTTCATCAAAGTATCACAAGAATAGCTCTAGGCAACATGCTAAAATTCTTCTCCTCTGAAACCCCTTGAGGCCCCCCCATGGTTCAAATCATTCTCAGCACCATTGTTTTCCATGTTCTTACTAGTGCGACTCATTAAACAGTGCTTGAAGCACTCCAATGCTTTTCTAACCCAAAGTAGTAAAGTCCATATTACTCCTAACAAAACCATGGCCAGGCCTGTCACAGCAATACTCTACTCCTGGTACCAACTTCTGTCTTAGTTAGGATTTCTATTGCTGTGCAGAGACACCTTGACCACAGAAACTCTTATAAAGGGAAAACATCTCATTGTGGTGGGTTGTCGTTTCAGAGGTTTAGTCCATTATTGTCATGGTGCCACATGGTGGCGTGCAGGCAGACATGGTGCTGGAGATGGAGATGAGAGTCCTACATCTTGACTTGCAGGCAACAGGAAGTGGTCTGCCTCACTGTGTGTAGCTTGACCATAGGAGACCTCAAAGCCCAACCGTACCGTAATACACTTCCTCTAACAAGACCACACCTCCTAATAGTGCCACTCCTTTTCAGGGGCATTTTCTCTCAAACCACCACAATCATCAGTACCAAAAAAACAAAACAAAACAAAGCAAAACACAAAAGATTCCCTGGAAAAAAACTATAGAACTAAAAGTCATTGTGCATAAATGGTCACAGCTTTTATGTGGTTTTGGTTTTATGAGACAGAGTCTTAAGAGTCCAGGCTTTTTTGGAATTCCTTGTGTAGGCCAGAATTATCTCACACCAACTATACTGTTGACTTCAAACTTTCAATTCTCCTGTTTCTGTCTCCTGAGTTCTTGCTTGGCAGGTGTGTGATACCACACCTATCACAGCAGTCTTTTTAAAAGATGTTTTATGTGTACGGGTGTTTTGCCTGTCTTTATGGCTATGTAGTACCTGCAGAGACTAAGGGAGGGCATCAAATCTTCTAGAATCTCAGGTTGTTAGTCACTGCGAACATGTGGCAAACTGAATGAACCCTGGTCCTCTGCAAGGGCAGCAAGTTGTCTCAACTGCTGAGCCACCTCTTCAGCCCAGTCAATTTTATTTGTAATTGCTTCAAACCAAACTCAGCACAAATGTTCATCAACTAGTAAATATATAACCTGTGGGATAGCTATAGAATGAAATAGTTTCCAGTCATTAAAGGGAGATATTTGTTGGACTTGGTCGTGCACACTCTAATTTGAGCATTTTGGTGACTGAGATGGGAAAATTGCAAGTTCAAACCCAGCCTGGGTGACAAGAGGAGACTCCAGCTCAACAAAGGAGAAGGGACCAACTATTATGCATACGGAAACCTAGATTAACCTGAGAGTAATAATGGTGAGTTAAAGAAGGCGAACACATCAAAAGCGCATTGCCATGTTTGTCTACAACTCTGGGAAATTCACAATGTTTCATATCTGCAGAAAATATGTCATCAATGGATGGGTGAGAGGGAGGAGGAATGACAAAGGGCACCAGGAACCTTTTAGGGCTGATGGCTATTCACTCTCTTGATTATTGTGGTTTCATAAATGTTGCATGCATCAAAATGCATCAATTGGAGCTTTAAACAAGTGCAATTTGTGGTATGTCAGTTCCACTTTAAATAATAAGGTTAGTTTTTTCTCAATTTAATTTTAGATCTAAAGGGCAAAGAGGAGGAAATTGTGGTTATGGAGTTGGGGGAACGTTTGATGGGATGCGAGGGAGAATGTTCCAAGCAGTGAGAACACTGTGCAAAGGTCCTGAGTAGGGGAATACAGGACATACTTCAGGAGTCCAGAAATGTCCTGTTGGGATTGAGTTGAGAGATCAAAGAGAATCATTGCAAGGAAATAAGACTGCAGAGGGCTGAAGAGCCAACAATATGCAAGACCTGCTAGTCATATCTTCTCTTGGCAAATACCTGCGTGAGTCCTCCCTGGACACCAAAGCTGTGCTAGGTGTATGGGAGTAAAACTCTTTGGGAATTCTCTTTGAATTTTAGGGTATCTTTTTGAGCCAGGTATAGTAGCACAAGCCTGTCATTGCAGCATTCAGAGAGATGGAAGCAGAAAGACTAGGAGTTCAAAGCCAGTCTGGGCTGTGTGAAATTCTATCAAGGAAGGAAGGAAGGAAGGAAGGAAGAAAGGAAGGAAGAAAGGAAGGGTGGACAAAAGAAAGGACTAAATCAAGGAAGAAAGAAAACCTACAGATTCCTAGTCTCTCAGAGCTTCCATTCTAAAAAAAGAAAATAGGCAACAAATAGCAGTCAAATTAAAGTATCTAGAGGATGAAAAGTGAGCCAAATGTGGTGGTACATACCTTCAATCCTAGCTCTCAGGAGGCTGAGACAGAGGCATTTTCCTGAGTGTGAGGCAAGCCTGAGCTGCTAGACCTCATTTTCAAAACAACCAAGTGAAGGATGAGAAGTTCTTTGGAAAAATGCAAAGGCAGCACGGGGTCCTGGGAACGTGAGCTGCAGAACAAATGCGTGGGTGGGACAGATCAGGAGCATCTCCAAAGTATGGAAGTATGTTCCTTATTCTAAGGGCAATGAGAATCTATCAAAGCAGTTTAAACAAAGCTGTGCTGTGTTGGAGCCAGCTGTGGTTTAAACAAAGTTGTGCTGTATTGGAGCCAGATGTGGTAGTACAGTCTTGTATTTTCAGCACTCAGGAGACTGAAGCAGAAGAATTGTAGCTGGGCTACAAAATGGTAACTCACAACTGCCTATAATTCTAGCTCCAGGGGAATCCAATGTCCTCTGCTGGCGTGTGTGTGTGTGTGTGTGTGTGTGTGTGTGTGTGTCAAAAGTTGTGACATAATTTTCTTTTGAAAAAGACCGCACAGGGCTGGGGAATGTTGCTCTGTCATAGAGAGTAAGACTCTGGGCTTGATCTCTAGTGATTAAAAACTATAGGCGATCTTTAGTGGTCTGGAGAAATGGTTTAGTTAGTAATTTGTCTGCCATGTAACCATGAGGATCTGAGTTCAGATCCCCTCTGCCCACGTGAAAATGTGTTAGGTGGTGTGTGTTTGTAAATCCAGAAATGGGGGAAGGTAGTCCTGGGCCTTGTTGACTAACTGGTCTAGCCGGTTGGTGGGCTCTAGGTGCGGTAAGATAAACTGTCTCAATAAAAATAGGGTGGCCAGCAACAGAGGCAGACATATGACTTCTCTAGTTTCCACACATATATCCACATGTATACATATGCCACATTAACCCTACACACACACACACATACACACACACACACACACACACACACACACACGACAGAGACAAAGAGAGAGAGATCTTCAGACCACTATGAAAAATAAAATCATAGGTGGGAGAAGCTAAGAGGATGGTATAACAATGTTCAGGTGAAAAATAATCTTGCCTCTGAGAAAAACAGCATTGGGCAATGAATTTGAGATGGGTGGAAGAAATGGATGACTAGGACTGGTGACTGATTAAATATAGAGTTTAGAGAAAATGGACCAGTAAAGCAGGACTCCCGGGGCACTGACTTGCATAACGAGATAGGCAGTGGCATCATTCCCCAGGATAAGGCACACTAAGGGAGGACCCTGTTTGCAAAGATCATGAGCTTGATTGGGAATGTGGTGATTGAAATGTGTTCCTGATGCCCAAGTGGAGACATCCAATGACTAGATGCGAGTCTGGAGGTCAGAAGAAATAGGGAGACTGAAGGAACCGATTTGGGAAACAACACTTTATAAGTGATATAAGCATTGAGAACAGATGAGGTCAACAGTGCCTGGAAAGACCATTTTGTTTCTCCACTGTGTTTGATCTCAAATTTTATCCCCCAGAGTCTTGGAGGTTAGACTTAGAGCCTTGCCCAGGCTAAGCAAGTGTCTTGCATCCTCAGTTCTCTTTTTATTTTTATTTTGAGACTGGTTCTGACTAAGTTGCCCAGCCTGGCCTTGAAGTCACTCTCTAACACAGTCTGGTCTTCAGCTTGCCTCCATCTCTTGAGCAGGTGGAATTATAGGTGCTGGGACTACAGGTATGTGTTGCCATATCTGGCAAGAAACAGGATCCTCAAGGTACAGGCATTAGAATGCAAAGCACACTCAGGGATGGGAAAGAAGGAAAATACGCAACTGCTGAAGCTTTCTCTCTTCTAGGTTAGTCCTGACAGACTCTAAGGAGCAGACTTGGGCCTGCCTCCAGATTTCAACTAAGGTTTCAAAAACAAACAAATGGAAGTCATGAAGCCAGGGGTGGCAGTGCACGAACTTAATCCCAGTACTCAGGAGACAGAGGCAGGCAGATCTTTGTGAGTTCCAGACCTACAGAGTGAGACCCTGTCTCAAAGAAAAAGGTCATGAAAGTATCACATCCTGTGGTCCTGTGGCTGGCAGGGACAGGATCAGACAGATGAGGAAGAGCCGCTGGCTTTGGTAATTGTTAGATTACAGGACACTTCAGTTAGTTCTGACATATCAAAGGAACCATTCCTAAAAGGAGGGTGTCCTGGCAATGACCCTGGGGCTTGACCATGCTGGGCAAGTGTGCTACTGCTGAACCACGTGGTCCCCACCCAATTCCATACCTCCTATTTTTTTTTGTTTGTTTGAGGGTTTTCTTTGATTTTTTGTTTGTTTGTTTTTTTGAGACAGGGTTTCTCTGTGGCTTTGGAGCCTGTACTGGAATTAGCTCTTGTAGACCAGGCTGGTCTCGAACTCACAGAGATCCGCCTGCCTCTGCCTCCCGAGTGCTGGGATTAAAGGCCTGCGCCACCACCGCCCGGCTTCTTTGATCATTTTTAAAACAGTTCCTCATTGTACAGTACTGGTTGGCCAGGAAGTCATTATGTTGACCAGGCAGGTCTCAAAGTTCCAAAGGTTTTCCTGCCCTTGCTTCCCAAGTGCTGAAATTGTAAGTGTGAACCAACATACCTAGCTAGATTTTTGTCCTTTGGTCTGGGACAGGTCTCATAGAGCCCAGGCTGACTTTGAACTTTGCATATAGCCAAGAATGAACTTGAAGTCTTAATTCTCCTGTCTCTCCCTGCGAAGTTCTGGACCTGCAGGTGTGCACTCCCATGCCTGCCTAGCCCTTCATTCCTCTTAAGAGGTGGATATAGGGCTGGCTCAGCAAGTTTGGCATTTACTTATCTATTTTAGACTTTTACTTGGTTTACAATTCATTACACTTATTTGTGTGTGTTGTGAGGTGCACAAGACATGATGAGAGTGTGGAAATCAGAAGACAACTTTTGGAAGTTGGTTTTCTCTTTCTGCTACATGGATCCTGGGAATCCAACTCAGGTCATCAGGCCTGATGGAAGACATATTTATCTGCTGCAAGGTTTCCTGGGCTGAGCTTGAGCTTCCTCGTTTTCTCGAATGGCATAAGGACACCATACCAGGCTCATCTCCATCTTAGAAATAAGAAAACCAGGGCTACCATGAGCAAACTTGACTAAGGTCGCACACAGCTAGGATGCGGCAATGATGAAGTGGTAACCTAGAACTGAATGCATCCTCTCCAGGCTCTTCATCAGTGCCCTGTAGTTCAGGACTCCTGCCTCCTGCCAGACACTTTTGGAAACAATACAACTGGATTATAGGGCCGGTTACTTTGAAGTATGAAATCACATGGACTGAAGTGGAGTATAATTATACACAAGCTACATCTTAAGTACGTGTTGCTGAAGGATCTCCCTGCCTGGCTTACTCATCCCAGTCAGCAAAATCAGCTGTGTCTCTTTGAAGAAACATGCCAGCTGCGCTATGCCCTCTGTGCTTTCCTCTAAAGTACATCCGTTTGTTGTTCTCCCCCTAGATATGTCTTCCAAGTTTGCGTACAGAGAAAATTGAGAAGTGGGTAAATGGGATGCATCCTAGGTCATGGATGTTTCCCTACTCCTTTCTCCTTCCCCCTCATGTGTGTGTGTGTATGCCTACACATGTGCACACACATGAGACATGTACTGGGATTAAAGGCATGCACAGTTTGATTTTTTTAAGAATATTCATATGATTATTTTTAAGTTGGTGTGTGCATGGATGAGTGCATGAGCCATTAGAGGCAGGACATGTTGGGTCCTCCTGGAGCTTGAGTTGCAGGCATTTGTGAGCTGCACAACATGAGTGCTGGGAACCTGGGTCGTTTGTAAAGAGGAGGATGCACTCTACGCACTGAGCTGCCTTTTCAGACTGCACAGCTTGAACTGGTACTGTCTTGGCATCTCCCTCATTTCAGGCTGTTCCTTTCTAAAGCCTCCATCACCTGGGACCTTGCTCTTCCCATTTACCATATTGACTTTCCTCCTATTTGGCAGGCCATCAGGCTAACCAAAAATTTTCTATCTAGAAATGTAGATGGCATTCAATAAAATCAATGTATCTTTAAGGCTCATATTTGTACTTAGCCTTTTGGGACGCAGTGTGGACAGCATATCAAAGGACAACACTAAAATTTCATCATGCATCCGAGATGTAAACCTGGGTGAGGTGGCTAACACCTGTAATCTTTAAACTTGGAAGGCTGATACTGGGACTGTCAAATTCAAGGCCAGCTTGGAATTTCCCTGCTTGGAATCTCCCTGCCTTTCAAAAAAGGAAAATAGTAGAAAGCTATTTAGAATACAAACGGGACCTCTACAACAAGTACTGGCAAACTGAGGTAAAAGTGGCCTGGTATGGTGGTGTACACCTTTAATCCCAGAAGCAGGTGGATCTCTATACATTTGTGATTAGCTTGACTTGTATAGTGATTTCCAGGACAGCCAGAGACACATAATGAGATCCTATCTCAAAAAAATGTGGAGCTATTTACCTAATATGGAAAATGATGAGCATGTCTAGATTTCTTGTAGAAAAATGGCAAAACTTAGGATTTGATGTGTAGCAGAACCAAAATGACATGTAGAAATGTTCAAGACTAGAGGGACAATGAAATATGGAGAAGTATTACCTGGAACCCATGTTTTGAGTATTGAGATAAGAGGAGATTTTGGAGTTGACCTAAAACAGTATCTGGGTCACAGCATAATTATCATGGACTCCACTTGACTTTGCTTTTCTTTTGAGACAGGCTTTCCAAAGACCTTGAACTCATTCTGTAGCCCTAGCTGGCCTCAAACTTGAAGTGGTCCATATACTTCAACCTCCCAAGTTTGAGGATTTCAGATATGCAGTAACCATAACATGCCTACTTTATGCAGTACTAGTGGATTGAACCCAGGGTTTCTGAGCTACATTCCCAGCACCTCCCACCTTCTGATGCTGTACAACAAAGTTAACCAGTTTCTGTAACCCTTGGACTTTCTTTAAATTCCTGAAATCTGTGTAATGGACTGAAGGTCTTCTAGTCGCTATACAAACATACATTATCCCGTCAGCTCAGTTAAGCAATTGACCATAGTTTCCAGAGGTCATTAGCCCGTGCTTTTCTGAAAGTCCATGTGCTTCATAGGCTTCATTCCATAGCCATTTTGTACAGCCAGCAAGAATTCCAAACTGGACAGGATGGTGCTCACCTGCAATCCCAGCAGAGAGAGACCCTGGAAGCAAGAGAATCAGAAGTTTAAGGCCATGGGTGACAGAGTCAGGATGATTGCCCATGAATCTGAAGCCAGCCTGGGTTACAGAGTAAAGCCTGCCTTAAAAAGACAAAAACAAGGGCTGGGTGCTGTGGTGTACATCTTTAATCCCAGAACTCAGAAGTCAGAGGCAGGTGGATTGCTGTAAATTCAAGGCTAGCCTGCTCTACTAGCAAGTTCCAGGTCAGCCAGGACTACATAGTGAGATGGTACTTCAATAAATGAATTATGAATGGATAAATAAATAAATAAAAAGGTTTGGGCTTGAGAGATGGATCACCCGCTAAGAATACTTGTTGTTTGCACAGAGGACCAAGGTTTGATTCACAGCACCCACGTGGTGGCTCACAACCACCCACAACTCCATCCCAAGGGATCCAGTGCCCTCTTCTTCTGACCTGCATGGGAACCAAGCATGCACATGGTATGCACACATACACATATAATAACATAAATAAGTCTTTAAAAAGTTGACAGATGAAAAAGAATTGCTCTCTCTTTTATCTCAGTCCTATGCCCAGGACATTCGTCTTGTCTTAGTCAACTTTATTTAGCAAAAAAACTTGAAAAGCCTACATAAACAGTGTTGTAATTCGACAGATACAAACAGTACAGGTGCCCTTATTGCCACAGCAGAAGATGAAAACCATCCTTGTCTTTTCCCACAGACTCTAAATAATTCACAGTTCAAATCATAGGTCCCCCCTTGCTATCTCTAACACTACCCGCAACTTCTGAAGAATGAGATGTGTTTCTATTCTTTACAAAACAAAACAACATTTAAAGAGTCATATATACATAGTGTGAACATATAGCAGACAATTTAATGAGAATTAAAAAAATAACTGATAATTGTTAATATGTATAAAGGTGTGGAGTGACTATAAAATACAGGACAATTTCTCCTATGGTTTGATTCTGTAAGTTTGGGCAAAGAACCAGGCAGGAGATTCAGATGGTAATGGCCATGCTATGGGTAGATGTCCTACAACTGCTGGGTATATAACTCTCTCTCACACACACACACACACAACATCATGAATAATGACATGAACATGGTGTGTGCTTGACATCAAGCTAAGACATATAGGTTCAAATTTGTACTTCGGCTGCCCCTAATAAGTTCCTAGTCCAGTTGGTGAAGTAGACAATGAACTGGCAATTTGAACAGTCAGCTCTGTGTAAGTCCACCCATATACTATATAGACTATATAGGGCACAGTGAAAAGCACCAGCTCTAACAGGGTGGGTAAGACTAGGTCTAGCCCTTTTCACACGAAAGACAAACAGGAAAATGATGACAGTACTTAAACACCATCAAAGAAGGCTGTGAGCACTCTGGAGAAATGATCTAACAACACTAGTTAGTCAGAGCCATTGTAGCACTAAGAAAAGTATGGAATATCACCAATTAGTTTGAGGCAGTAAAGATCCTGTTTAATCTTTTGACTTCCCTAGTACGTTAGCTAGATTAGCTGCGATTCTTATTTCACCTGGAGCCAGGTTCTAGAACATTGGGAGCAAGGATAAGGAAGTGCAAGGGGATTTTATCCAGATTAACTGTTGGCATAATTTGACTGCTTGCTTGCTTGGCTGGAGACTCCTTCCAATCTTTGTTTCATCTCTCTCTCTCTCTCTCTCTCTCTCTCTCTCTCTCTCTCTCTCTCTCTCTCTCTCTCTCTCTGTGTGTGTGTGTGTGTGTGTGTGTGTCTGCTTTATCTAAGGACGTTTTCAGAATGAATCCTAAATGAGCTTGTATTGATATGTGATTAACTGCTCATAGAAGAATCTCCCACACTTGCCTAAGGATAAGATCTACCTGGTGTTACTCTGAATTGTATGGTCAACCTTATTTTTCTCTTAGTAATTTGCATTTTGTGGGTCTGATGTACGGTCTGGAATCTGCTTTTTAAAATGTCATTCTTACCCTTAGGCAAATTTGGAAAGTCATGGTCTAACTGCACTGTCCCTAAAAATAGAACCACCATATAACCTAGATAGACCACTCTTGAATAAAGAAAATGTGCATATGCACAATGGAGGTTTGTTCAGCAACCAAGAAAAAATAAGATTATAACTGTGAAAAAATAAATGAATAAATGCACTTGAATATTATTATATTAAGTGAAATAAGCCAGACTCAGAAAGATAAATACGGTACGGTTTCTCGCTTATGCTGATCCTAGATTTAAAAGTGTGTGTGTGTGTGTGTGTTTGTGTGTGTGTGTGTGTGTGTGTGTGTGTGTGTGTGTGAGAGAGAGAGAGAGAGAGAGAGAGAGAGAGAGGACAGAGAGGATCAGGTGCGTGTGTTAGGAAATTAAATAGTGGATCATGAGAGAAGAGGAAGAGATTTAATTGGAAAACAGGAACTGGAATACTTGACATGAAAGCAGTAGGGGAGACTGCTTATGAGGGCAAAGGGAACAAGGCATAGGAGGAGAGAGCTGAGGGAGGGTGATCCATTAGAACAGAGAATGATACATATGAAGGAAAATGCCATAATTAAGCCCTTTATTTGTATGCTTACTTAAAAAACAAAATATAGACATTAAACAATGGTATTGTCCCCAAGGTTTGTAATAAAGCACATATGGCTAAGTTGTAGACCATTAAGAATTTTAATGACAGAGTCGGAGAGATAGCTCAGTGGTTGGGAGCAATTGATGCTCTTCCAGAGGACCTGGGTTATTTCTCAGCATCCATATAGTGGCTCACAACCACCTGCTACTCCAGTTCCAGGGGATCTGAGCCCCCTTCTAGCCTTTGCAGCCTGTACACAGTGCACAAAACTTCACACACACACATACACACACACATATACATATATACATAAGTAAAAATAAATCTTTTTTTAAAAATTTAAAGATTAAAGAATTTTTTAAAGAAAAATTTAAATGACAAAACAGATATTATGTTTGGAAACATCATATAGTTTATGATATAATATACACTGTACATGTTACCATAATAGAACCTCCTACAAGCCTGTAAATCACATAGATCAAGGATCTGCATCTCTGTTTTGGGGTTATGGAAACCTTGCTGTTGTAGAACATAGTCTCCAAAACAAAACAGCTACTATCTTCAGCAGATCAATTGAACTTGTTAGAAGAGACCATCACAACCAGGTTTGGAGACTTTGACATTCCCTCAAAGGAAAACGGGCTGGACTGGGTCACTGGGCCCTCACCTGAGGTTCTAACCATTCTACCCAGCCATTTGTGTGTGTGTGTGTGTGTGTGTGTGTGTGTGTGTGTGAAATTCTGCCTTAATTACTCTTGGCCTCAGTGATCTCTAGAAGAGCTAGAGTTCACAGGCTGGGGAAGGTTAACTAAGGGATGCTCCCTTATGCAGCTGAGAAGAAGCCATTGTCCATGCTAGTGTGGGATGCCCTTCTGTACGCTATGAATATGTCTCACTACCATTGGTTAATAAAGAAGCTGATTTGGCCAATAGCCAGGCAGAATAGAGCCAGGAGGGAAAGCCAAACAGAGATACAGGGAGAAAAAGGCAGAGTCAGGGAGATGCCAGCAGCTGTCAGGGAAACAAGATGTGAGGCAGCAAGCCATGAGCCTTGTGGGAAAATATAGAATAATAGAAATGGGTTCATTTAAGTGGTAAGAATTAGTTACTAATAAGCCTGAGCTAATAGGCTGAACAGTTTGTAATTAATATTATGCCTCTGAGTGGTTATTCGGGAACTGGCGGGCAGGAGAGAAACACCATGCTGTGTGAAAACTTTCCAGAGTGACTGCTTTGGAGTCACCCACATACTTGTAGACGAGCCCTCCTTCATGCTCTATAACTAAGCCTCATACTCCTTGATTCCCCAGGTTGAGCTTTAGTGGAATCACACTTTGGTTTGTTATTGGGGCCTTATAAGGAGGAGGCAGGCTTTGTTTACACCTCTCCAGAGAAGGAATTTTCTCAGCATCTGCCATAATAGCCTCTATAATACAATTAGAAAGCAACAGCACCTTTAATGATGGGAGAACAACGAAAAGTAAGGCGCCTATTGTTAGATCACAGAGGCTGCCCTTCTAGAGGGGATCGGCCATGCTTTGCATCCTATAAGGTATATTCTCTAAGACTGCTAAGCATGTACCAGCCCCAGAATAGTGAGGGCCACTAGGATTAGCTTCCTAAATTAGGGCATTGCATTCTATCTAGAACTTTGATTAATCTGCTACACTTAGAGGTCCCCACCCTCTAAGCTCAAAGACCACTTACCTTCTGAAATCTACAACTGTAAGGCTTTTGCTTTGTCCTGTGGGTGGCTGCTGGATGGTCATCATATTCCAGCTTCCCCTCTTTATTTTAATGCCCACTCTTGCAAAATACGTTTATGTCACAGACAATGCACATAGGGTTTGAGTTGGTATCGAGCCCAGGGATAGCCTGAGCCAAGAGGAATCGAAAAGACTCCAAAAGCTAGCTAGTGTCTTGACACGGAAACTCGGCTATTTTCTAGGGCACCATACCCTTTTCTTCACTGGACTCGCATGGGAGCTGCACCAGCTATGTCTTCCACAAACACATATTGTAGCAAACCAGTCTGACCTGCAAGAGGAGTACAAGCTCTGGTCCTTTTGCAATGCTCTGCTGCCTAACCAGTTTGTGTTTGCAAAATGACACTTGGTCAGGTCAAGATGAAGAGACAGCCTAGTGAAGAGAGAGTGACTATCATAATAAGCCTTGCTTGGAATCCTTTCTGGGCCTACTTAGGGTTTCTGATACAGTCAAGATGAAGTACTGCATTTAATTAAATTGTAGAAGGGGCATTGTGCTGGCAGCTGTGCCCTATTCTGAGGTATTCCTATCCTGGGCAGAGTAGAAAGAAAGATAGAAACATGACCATGGAACCAATGTCAGGAAGATTAACAAAACAGAATAAGCAGTGTCCTTTGGTGACAGAGTAGGAGTCAGTGGCTCTTAAGGAATAATCTGCTGGACTTGGTGGTGTGTGCTGTAATCCCAGCATGGCAGAGACAGGAGGATCAGTGTAAGTGAGAACTATCTTTGTCTCCAAAGTGAGTGTCAGGCCAGGGCTCCATAGCTGGCCATGTCTCAGACAAAGACAACAGTAGGTTCTTAGGTTCTTATGGAAGCTTTAGAACGGTTAGTTGGGAAAGTGACATTTCCCCTGGAACCTGAAAGATAGGGAAAAGACAGATAAGAGCATTACACACCAAATCTGTGAGTAAAGGTATCACTTAGGCTCTAGCCTCTGAGAGCTACTGGATAGCTGGTGACTTGGGTAAGGCAACCAGGAAGAAGTCATTGGGTCTCATACTTGTTGGAAGGGGACCGGTGACTATTGCATCTTATTCTTCCTTTTTGAGTAAAATTTAGATAGCATTTTTCAATTTATTTTTGAGACAGGCTCTCTCTATGTAGTCTTGGAACTCACTATGTAGACCAGGCTGGCCTCAAACTCACAGAGATTCCCCCTGCCTCAGCCTCCCAAGTGCTGGGATGATTAAAGATCTGTGCCATCAGTCTAGCAAACTTTTCTTTAAACACAGGTGTTCTAGTTAAGCCCAGAAGCTATTGTCTCGATGAAACACCATGACCAAAGCAAGCTGGCAAGGAAAGGAGTTTTTTGGCTTGCACCCCATATCACAATTCATCATCAAAGGAAGTCAGGACAAGAACTTAAAATAGGGCAGGAACCTGGAGGCAGGAGTTATTGCAGAGGCCACGGAGGAGTGCAGTTTACTCCTCATGGCTGCTTGTTTGTTTGCTTACTTATTTTGTTGTTTTTGTTTTTTGAGACAGGGTTTCTCTGTGTAACAGCCCTAGCTGTCCTGGAACTAGCTCTGTAAACAGGCTGGCTTCAAACTCACAGAGATTCCCCTGCCTCTGCCTCTGAGTGCTGGGATTAAAGGTGTACACCACTTCCTCCCTGTTCTCAGCCTGCTTCCTTATAGAACCCAGGACCACCAGTTTAGGGATGGAACCGCCCACAATGGGGTGGGCCCTCGCCTATCAATCACTAATTAAGAAAATGCCCTAGCTGGGTGGTGGTGGTGCATGCCTTTAATCCCAGCACTTGGGAGGTAGAGACAGGCAGATCTCTGTGAGTCTGAGACCAGCCTGGTCTACAAGAGCTAGTTCCAGGACAGGCTTCAAAGCTACAGAGAAACCCTGTCTCAAAAAACCTGAAAGAAAGAAAGAAAGAAAGAAAGGAAGGAAGGAAGGAAGGAAGGAAAGAAAGAAAGAAAGAAAGAAAGAAAGAAAGAAAGAAAGAAAGAAAGAAAGAAAGAAAATGTCCTAAAGGCTTGCCTGCCTTAAGGAGGCATTTTCTCAATTGAGGTTCCTGCCTCTTAGATGACTTTAGCTCGTGTCAAGTTGACATAAACTAACAAGCGCATTACCCCACCACATAGGGTCTTGCTATGCAGACTAGGTTGGTTTGGAATGCAATCCTTGGGATCTTTTTGACTTTGCCTCTGGAGTGCTGGGATTACAGCTTGTTCCTCCATGCCTAACTGCAAAGTCTGTCTCTGATTGGCTATGAGACAAGGTCTCATGTGTAGCCCTGGCTGTCCGGGAACCTGCTATATAGAACGGTTTAGACAAAAGTAGCAGTGGAAGGAATAAATCCAAATTGGGGGCTACCCTAGCAACATGAACTGGATCCTAAACAGTCTGCCGTGCTGATGATGGAGTGGAGATACAGGGCTGGTCATCAAGACGTGTCTCAAAAGGAAGAGTCACAAGCCTTGGGTACTCATTGAGTGTATTCTGGGTTGGGAGAGGAGTGAATGAGACAGATGTCAATGGTCACCATCAAATGAAGGCAAAGAGATGGCTCTCTGAGAAAGTCCCTAATCGTTTCAGGGAGAAGAGGAAGAGGAGGAGCAGCCACAGAACAAAGAAGGAAGTAGTTTGAAGCACTGAGAAGGAAGAAAGCCCAGAAGCCAGGTGGCAACACCGAAGCCCCGCCCCCATTAGACCCCGCCCCCGGATCCGCCTTCTCTCCCTCTTCTCACCCACCCTCCAGTTGCGACTCATCCTCCTGGGCGGGGAGAGGTGGCAGTCCAGTCCTCCCGTATCCCAGCAGGCAGTGCAGTCTGGAGCCGCTGACAAAGGAGCTCGGAGCAGTCGCGGCCGCTTTGCGAGAAGCCACTGTTACTGAGGTGAGAGTCCCCCAGTGTCCGGTCACCCACTTCCTCTGACTTGGGGAGAAACGTGGATCTTACGTGGCCGAGCCCCCGCCTCCCCGTGTAGACAATGCCCAGGACCGGCAGCCAGAGCTTGACTCCGTGACTGACAGCAGGGCTGCGCGGTGCCGGGCTGCGGTGGGTGGCTGGGACCAGGCAGCGGGTCCACCACTCTCTGACTGCTGATGGCCCTTCGGCAGGGTCGGGCCAGCGGATGTGTAGCTGCCCCTGCCTGGGCGAAGGCAACCTCTCAAGCTTCCCGCTGTCTGCCTGGCGGAGTTCAGTTGCCCTGGGGATGCGGCTCCAGGGACAACTCTTTGGCGGACATTGCCTGGAGGGCTGCGGGAGAGAAGTCGGTCGACTACTCTGTTCGGGGTGACACTGTCCTCGCCCTTCCTGCAGTTCAGCCAGTCCCCCCACCGAGCAACTGAGAGGAAATGGTTGGGGAGGGGGGAGAGGAGGGCTGGAGCCAGGCGTCCCGGGATGGCTTTGCCTGAAGGGACATGAAAGGAGGGTGGAGAAACCGGGAGGGTTGTGGTGGAAGGAAGCAAAAGTCTTCTTGGAATTAGAGGGGGGTACATGGCCTGTATCCTTACTGCCCCGGGACCTCTGCACGGATCCTGATGGTTGCACCAGCTGCTCAGCTGTAAACAGGCTCACATGACCGGGCTCACATGGAGCTGGGCAGTGTGAGGATAGAGCTGTGAAGGCTGGGTCCCAAGCAGGTGGGGCTGATGTCTTAAGGAGGAAGGTTTCAGTCTCTCCCTAGACCTCAGCCTTTAAAGTTCTGTGGTTCCCCTTTGAGAAAAGTAACTGACATTTGTCTTTCTCCTGCTGAACTAGCATTGCTGCCCCAGTGGAACTGAAGGAAATTTCACTTGGGAAAGCCACAGGGCCAATATGAAGTGGAAAGGGTCCTACCTAGCATTTTTCCCTTTAAGGAAACGAAAAGAAAGTAATCCCGAAAAATTCAAGGTCCTAAATTTTGCCTAATAGGCAGTCCTGTTCTTTTGGAACACATTTTGTTCTTAATGCGAATTCCAGACAGGAGAAAGTCTACTCTTTCGGGAAAGGCACACATGGGATTTAATACATGCTTAGTGATGAAAATCTTGTCCACACTTCCTGTAAGGATTGGGAAATTCCTTTGCCTATTGAATACTACACTCAGGAAATTGAGTAAGGGGTAGACACCCAGCTTTTCGATTACACATGTATTTGGTACAGATAGGTGATGAGTTGGGAAAACAGGAAACACGACCAAAAGTGTCTTTAAAGTTGACAGGCTATACACTCAAACAGGATGTGGGAGTAAACTGGTTTCTGAAGACTATGTGGAACTCGCAAAGCAACACAGGACTTCTGACATGCCAGGGTACTTGAAATTTTTAGAATTTTTCAAATCTGTGAGAAAAGGTTGTGATAGATTCCCTGTACATGTAGTATATAATCAAGTGTAATTAATAGGCAGTATTTCAGTGTAGAGTAGTGATCCCTTTATAGGCAAAGACAGGAAATAAATACTTCACCTAGCTTCTTTGTTCATGTTTATTCTTGTCAAATATTATATATATATGTGTGTGTGTATATATATATACATATCTATATAGATATATATATATATATACACACTTTCTCATGGAGGTCTTACATTCAAGCCCACTGTCTGGAAACAAGAAACTACAAAATGCATCGCATTCCTTACTAAGCCAATAAAAAAATTACAAGCTGAGTGTGCTGGCGTAGGCCTTTAATCCCAGCACTTAGGTGGCAGAGGCAGGCAGGTGAACTCTGTTGGGTTGGAGGCCAGCCCAGCCTTCATAGAGTTCCAGGACAGCCACGGCTACATATGGGATGTCTCAGAATACAGCTACTCTTCCCTTTTTAAATTTATTTATTCATTTATTTATTTTTTTTGTTTTTCGAGACAGGATTTGTCTGTGTAGTTTTAGTTGTCCTGGAACTCACTTTGCAGACCAGGCTGGCCTTGAACTCAGACTGCCTCTGCCTCCCTCCCAAGTGCTGGGATTAAAGTTGTGCACCACCACCGCCCAACTCCCCCCCCTTTTTTAGTTTTATTGGTTTTTTTTGTTGTTGTTGTTTGTTTTTCTGAGACAGGATTCCTCTGTGTAGCCCCAGTTGTCCTGGAAGTAGCTGTTGTAAACCAGGCTGGCCTTGAACTCACAGAGATCTGCCTGCCTCTGCCTTCCAAGTGCTGGGATTAAAGCTGTGTGCCCCCACTGCCTGGCTCCTTTTTGGTTTTTAAAAAAGGTTTAAAATAAGCTGGGTAGTCTCCTGAGCTCAAGGCCATTCTGGTCTACTTAGTGAGTTCCAGGACAGCCAGAGCTACCTAACAGGAAGACTTTGTATCAAAACACAAATCAAAACCAAGAAACAAAAGCTCCAAACCAAAACTAAAACAACCCCCAAATAAACAAAAACCACAATAAAGCAAAAAGGGGGGGGGGGTTAACATAGAAAATAGAGAAAATTTTAATCTCTCCTAAAATGAAGGCAACCAATTCTAAAGGCTGTCTCGTCCCCTTTAGCAGTCTGGAGTGTATTTACTTACAGTAAATATATTTAAGTCCTCGATCTCTTCATCTCTATTATGGGCCTTTCGTTTTAAATTCTGTGGACCTCTCTGGCTCTCAAGTTACCTAAAAGTGCACAGTTTGAGGTGGAGGGCTTGAGACAGTCTGGACTATAAACTCGAACTCAGTGTAACCCAGGCCAGCTCCAAAGTCTAGACAATCTGCCATAGGCTCCCAAATGCTGGGAGTACAGGTGTGAGCCGCCATGCCTGGCCAGTGTGCAATTTTGGACAGAGAGCTATTTTTGGACAAATCTGTTGGCCAAATAAGGCAAGATATTGGTAGCAACTAGAAAGCATGGAATAGCAAGAGGTATCCAGAATCATGATAAAAATAGGAATTGTATCCTGCAAGAGTCTTGAGGCAGGTGGATCTCTGTGAGTTCGAGGCCAGCCCACTCTATAGTGTGAATACCAGACCAGGCCGGTTAACCCAAAAGACTCTCAGGAGGTAAATTACTCTTATACGCTGACCTGTACCTGTCTTGCTTTTTCCTCAGGTAATTGAAGATGGCCCCAGCTAAATCATGCTCCCAAATTAGAAATAACATCTCTGCTTGGCTTTTTTGACCTTCAGGGTGTAGCCCAAAGTCTAGTTCTTTCACTCAGTTCTTGCTTCCTGCTGAATTAATTAGCTGGGTTCTGTGAGTTTAGTGGCACAGTTAGGAAAAGAGGAAGGGGTTGACTGCTTCACTTTGATAGTACTTGACTTTGATCAGCTGAACCAGTGCCTGGTGTTTAGCTTTCTTGGGTTCAAAATTTGTTTCTCAGCACGTTCTAATATTATCACTGTCAGAGATTAGTTCATACCAACTAAATTCACAGAAAATAGGAGTATGTAGCCCAGTGGCTTACAGTGAGTTACAGGACAGCCAGGTAGACCAGCAGGCTCATGTACAAACCTGAACAGCCTTTACTCTTGACTATAAAGAATCATGTAGAAAATGCTCTCAGCCTCCCTTTTTCTGGGGTCTAGAAATTGACAAAGTCAGCAAGACTATAGCTTTTATGTAAAAGCCACTTCAGTGACACATCTGTATGACTGTACATTGGTCACCTGATTGACCTTTGGTCACTTGAAACATCTCTTAAATCTGATTCCATTCCTACTGCCGTAGCTTCTTCGGCTTACGTCATCTTCTCATGCTTTAGTCATCCAACAGTATTTTTTTTCTTGTATCTACGCTGGAGTCGGGTGTTGGAGTTGGGTAGTCAATGGCCTCCACTCACCCGCCTCTACACTCATCAGGTCAGTCCCTGTGGCTTAAAGCTCCTTCAGAGGAGCTGGGCGGTGGTGGCGTACCACCTTAAATCCCAGCACTAGGGAGGCAAGAGGCCGGCGGATCTCTGTGAGTTCAAGGCCAGCCTGGTCTACAAAGCAAATGCCAGGACAGGCTCCAAAGCTACAAAGAGAAACTCTGTCTTGAAAAACCAAAGGAAAAAAATCCTTCAGAGGTTTCACATGGCCTGCAGCAGTGGCTGTCAACATTGGTGAGTGAAAAGCAGGTCCAGACTCTCAGACTATTCCCACTATTCCTGATTCAGTTGGTCTAGGGCAAGGACTAAGAATTTCCATTTCTGGCCAGGCAGTGGTGGCACACGCCTTTAATCCCAGCACTCAGGAGGCAGAGGCAGGTAGATCTCTGTGAGTTCGAGACCAGCCTGGTCTACAAGAGCTAGTTCCAGGACAGGCACCAAAGCTACAGAGAAACCTTGTCTCAAAAATAAATAAATAAAAAGAATTTCCATTTACCTCCAACTTCCCTTCCCAGTTTTCCCTCTTCTTGTTACTCACTGTGAGTACAGTACCCCTATCCCTTTTATGCCTCTGCACATTCTTGCAATTTATTCCTTTCACTCTCCATATAGGCCATCGTTTTTTGCTCCCAGAGGACACTGTGTCAACTGGCATTTCAATATATGTCCTAATACCACAATCGCATCATATTGTAAAAGCCTGTTGAATGTTTTTCTTGCTAGCCTGGGGTTTTGAAGGGTGAAAATATTGTTTTCATCTTTTCTTCATATTCCCTGCCCTAATTCCTGATCTATAATAAGGTATATGATGATAGTCTTACTTCCTTTTGTTTTGAGACAGGGTCTCACTGTGTAGCCTTGGCGGGCCTGGTACTAGCTATGTAGATCAGGCTGGCCTCTAACTCAGAAATCCTTTTGCTTCTGCCTCCTGAGTGCTGGCCTCAATGATGTGTTCCCCCAAACCTTGAATTAAAGATCTTCAAACTCCACGTGCCACATGTAGCAGCCTATGTTCTCTACCCACCGAAATGATTGAAAGATTTTTCTTTGCACATCTTTGTAGTAACCAAAGACACTAGAATGTTGTAAATTGTGGAAATAATACGTTTATTAAAATGGAGTTGTTTTTTGGCTTAGAGGGGTTTTGTGTGTGTGATTTTCTGGGTCTGTTGTTATTGCTGTTTTGTTTTTTTTTTAAGATCTCACTATACTATGTAGACTTGGCTGACCTAGAATTTAATATGTAGATCAGGCTACCCTCAAAATAGTAGAGAGCTGTCCATCTCTGCCTCCTGAGTTCTGGAATTAGAGGAGTATACCATCACACACAGCCTTATTTTCCTGTTGAGACAGAATCTTGCTATGTAACTCTGGCTTGTCTGGAACTCGCTTTGTAGACCAGGCTGACCATAAGCTTGTAGTAACCCTTCTGTCTCATTATATATAAGTGCTGGGATTGCAGGCTTGCGCCAACATACCCAGCCATATAGTTACAGAAAGATATTTCTGTAAGGCATTTCTTTTTGTGTGTTACTTGAGATCAGTTCCAGTGTTTTATGCTAGGCCAGATCTCTACCACCAGGCCACACTCCCAACTCTTTAAAAAGTTTTGCTTGCTTGTGTATTTATTTATCCATTCATTTTCTTTTTTGAGACAAGGTTTCACTCGAGCCCAAGCTGACTTGGAACACTGTAGCCCAGGTTAGCCTTGAGCTCACCAGTCTTCTCCCTCAGTCTTAGTGCTGGGATTATAAGTGTATATTACTAATTTCACTTCATTTTGAGACAGGATCTTACTTTGTAGCCCTGACTGGCCTGAATACGCTATGTGGGTCAGGCTAGCCGTGGATTTACAGAGTTCTACTTGCCTGTGCTTCTTAAATTCTGGGATTATAGGAATGCCCAGCCACTAATTTTATTTTGATATGCGGTCTTGCTATGTGGCCCAGGCTGTCCTTGAACTTTTGATTTTCTTATCCCAGCTTCCTAAGATGCTGGACTTTATAGGCCTGTTCCACTGCTCCTGACTAGGGTGGTTTTTTCTTATACTCTTTTTGTTTGTTTGTTTTTTAAGACAGGGTTTCTCTGTGTAACAGGCTGGCCTAGAACTCGTTTTGTAGACCAGGCTGACCTGGAACTCACAGAGATCCACCTGCCTCTGCCTCCTGAATACTGGGATTAAATGTGTGCACCACCACTGCTCAGCTAGAGTGTTGTTTTAAAATCTTGTATATATACTACTCAGCTTTCATTTTTGAATGTGGATTAGCTTATGATTTGTAGTAGTCCGCTCCACCAGGAAGATAACACATTATACCAGAACCCTAAAAAAAATGTAAAAAGATATGCTCTTGAATAATGGACATTAAAATATAAAATTAGCATTATGGTATCACTTGGGCATTAAAAATTCTGATATGTGATGCTGGAATTCATATTTTGTTGCTAAGTTTATAAGGACAAAGGGCTCTTATACTAAAGAGCCTAAAGTAGTGAAACTGATCGTTCTTACCTAATCTGCATTTTTCTTGGATTTTGGCTAAGACTGTACCCAGTGTGGAGGACTAAGATAGCCCCTGCACTCAGATAAAAGGGGCCTGGCTTAAAGGTGGAGCTGAAGAACAGAATAAATATCTGGGGTCAGAGGCATGTAGTTTAAGTAGCTGGCCTTCTGTGACTAAGCAGATGGGTCACTAATTCCTGGTGGGTGGAGGCTAGACTTTAAATAATACTGAACTGTTTTGTTAAGCTTTATTAATTTGTTTTATGTGTATTTGTGTGTGCCCGAGTATATGTATGTGCACTCCATGTGTGCTGGTGTCTATAGAAGCCAGAAGACGACATGGGATCTCATGGTGACTGGTTGTTATGAGCCACTGGATGTTGGTGATGCCAACTGAACCGGGGTCCTCTGCAAGAGCAGCAAGTACTCTGACCTCTGTGTCATCTCTCTCTAGCCCCGTTCTTAACTGTTTTTAAATTTTGAAGCACAGTAGTACAAGAATCCAGAAGGACTACTTACATGCTTCTGATGGGCTCCATTTTCCCAGAAGGGGAGGTGATGAGAATGTACTTTTAATATCGTTTCCATGCTTGCTAATAATCCCAGTGTTTTAAATCTACAGTGTTGACGTCATTTGAAATTCCCCTGTCTATCCCAGTGTCTTGTCTGTCCCTTCCTCTCTTCAGTGCAAAGTGAGGAAAACAAAATGATCAGAACTGTGGGCAATAGTGTGGACCAACAGCAAGGAGTACAAAGTTTCCATGTTGCCAGAAATGGTGGCAACCAGCTGTGATCCCGGCATAATCAGGAGAACCTCTAGTGACTGCAAAGCTGGCATGGGCTGCATGGCAAGACCCTGCCTCAAACAACCAGGATAAACCAGTGTTGCCATTGCTTTCTGTGGGAGAGTAGTTTGTAAATTGGTCACAAGGTGGTATACACATATAAGGCTTCCTTTCTAATTTTACTCAGGAATGTTCTGTACCTTTAGGAGAGGGTCAAGGACAAGGCGGATTCCCACATCTCTTCTCAGCAGGGCTGCCTGTCTTTATGGTCGGGGCCATGTGCAAGTATCACGATTCATAAACACCGCTGGCCCAGATTGACTCTGAGGAGATGAAAGGGAAGCAGAAAGCAGGGGGAGAAGAGAGGCAGCTGGGAGTGTGGATTCCTTCTGCTTTCCTCTCACCCTAGCCTGTGGTCAGCAGCCACCTGTCTGTATGCAGTGCTGTCTTAGGGTTTCTATTGCTGTGAAGAGACACCATGACCACGGCAACTCTTATAAGGGAAAACATTTAACTGTGGTGGCAGCTTACAGTTCAGAGGTTCAGGCCGTTATCATGGCAGGCAGACATGGTACTGGAGAGGCAGCCAAGTGGTCTATATCTTACAGGCAACAAAAAGTGATCTGGGACACTGGGCAGTATCAAAATCCCCACAGTGACACACTTCCTCCCACAAGACCACACCTAATAGTGCCATTTCCCTTTGGGTGCCATTTTCTTTCAAACCACCACAAGTGCCTTGGACTAAGATTCCTTGCCTGCCTTTTCTGTAAACAGCACATTCCACACGTGCCCACGGCTGAAAGAACTGATTATTAGTGGACACTAGGAAATCCAGTGACCTCAGTGTCTTCTCAGTGCCTGCCCTGAACTCGGGTCTATCATGAATTCACAACAAGATAAAATTGTGATTAGGGCTACCGTGGAACTGAAAAGGCCAAATATAAAAAATACTGAATTCATACAAGTAAACATTAAAAATACAACACTGGTGCCAGGCGTGGTAGCACAGACCTATCATGGTAACACTTGAGAGATAGAGGGAAGAGGATAAGGACTTAAAGACTAGCCTAGGGTATGTGAGACCCTCCCTGTCTCAAAAAATATATATATAATCCCTATACAAGGCCCTTGGGTTCAGTATCAGCACAGGAAAAGTAAAAAGAAACCATAACACAGTGTTAATTTAAATTTTATTTAGGACAGGCTACTTGACACTAGGGTACATATAGCAGAGTTTTGGGGATAGGACCTTCTAATTGAGATGCAGAGAAGATAAATACTATGAAAGAGTGAGTGGACAATGTAATTCTGCCTTTAATAATAACCTGTGCAACTCTGGGAAAGTTTCTTAACCATCCTGGGCTTTTCTTATCTGTGAGGCACTGACACACTTTGCCTTGGCACACACTAGACTTTTGGACAACACCTTTATAAACTGATCTGCCGGAAAGTTTTTGCCAGCTTAGTATATAATCTTTCCCCTGGATCTTTGCACTTTATCATGTTGTAACGTGGAGTAGGGCAAAGAGAAAGTGTTAGTCTCCCGGAAAGCCTTCCATCAAAGGTGAGTGTGTGCCTTCTGCTGACCTGGTGCTAATTCTTCCCTTATCACCCCTGCTTGGAGTTGAGGAGGCAACTTCTTTCTATCTTAGCCAAGTGATGAATGGGAAAAGGGATATGAAAAGAAACGGTAAAGCGCTCAAAAGCGACTAACCACTTCTTGAATGTTGACAAGGAGATGGCCTGTTAGTGATTCATGGTGAAACGAGGGCATCTTTAACTCACGAAGAGAAAGCCTTGAGGTGCAAAGGATAAAAATGTCTTCTAAGCCTTTATTCGAGCTAATAAAATTCCTCCTCTGACCTGTGCCAACTGAATTCTCCTTAAAGTTAGAACAGCGACTTAGCACCTGTCTGTGTGGTTATTTTTGACTTCACAGGAAGGTTTGTGAATCATCTCATATTCCTCTCGTTGGTTGAGATAATCTCCTTCTGTAGTCCTCCTGCCTCAGTTTCCCTACTAGGATGGCCTTTGTCACCATACCTGCTTAAAAGGCTTGAAAAATACATATTTTTCTTTTTTATTTCTTTACTTACGTAGCACATGCTGGTCTGGAAATCCCCGTGTAGCTGAGGCTGGCCTGGAATGCCTCATCTTCTTGCCTGTGATTCAAAAATGCTGTGATTACAGGCATGTATCATCACAGCCCAGTTTATCATTCCTTCTTTTGTCTCTACTTTCCATACAAATGATAGTATGTCCTTTGCAAAGTGCTCCATGCTTTTCTTATTCAACCTACATCTTCTTTGGGTGGAGATGGGGTGGTGCAGGAGATTCAATCTAGGCCTACCACTGAGCTTTATCCCAGCCCTCTTTTGCTCTGGGAGCTCCCTTGCCTTCAGCCAATGGCTTTTAAGATACCAGCCCACTGGGGCGTGGTTTTCATTTTAAAAAGCGGCTGCAGCACTCTGCTGGCTCTCTTGCTTCCTGGGCCCATTCTGACTGCTAGACTCTGTTTCCTGTTTGCGACCAGAGGACTGTGGTTTGGGACATTGATCTGTAAGTTTTATCCCCTCCAATAAAATACCCCTATTAAACTGGTGTAGGATTATTTTGCGTCTTTACTCTTTTTAATTTTTTTTCCTCCCTCTCTAACTTTTTGTTTCTGGTCAGACTTTTATTTGGTACTAGCGATCGAACCTGGGACTTCATACATGCTAGGCAAATGTTCTGCTACTAAGCTATAGGCCAACCCACTTTTTGTTTTGATACAGAGTCTCATTAAGTATCCAAGTAAATCTTGAATTTGATAGTCTCCTGTTTTAACTTCCTGAGTAACTGGGATTACAGGTCTATGTTAGCAGGTCCAGCTTTATCTTACATTGTGAGGCTTGATTTATTATGTCCAGCTATACAAAGAGCTTTCTCTATTGTTTGACAGGTATCTTGTATCCTGATGAATGGCTATACTACACTTTAATAAGTCCCCTATTAATGGACAGCTGGGCTGTTTCCAGTCTTTTGCTACGAACAACTAGTTTATAGTGAGTGCCAAGGTCTTTACACATAAATCATTTCCTTTAATCCTTGTTGACAGTCCATATAAAAGCTTTCACATATGTAACTTCACCCTTAGTGGTGGTGGTGGTTATATGTTCTAGAAATATTCTAAATTAAAGTTACTGGCTCTGAAGATATGAATGTTTCATTCTAACAGGATAGGAACTGTTCCAATTTATATCCCTATCAGTAATAGAAGAATGTGCCTGACTTCTGGTTTCTCTCCCCATGTGCTAACAAGGTTTTTGTTCCTAATCTGATATCCTTTTAAACATATACCAGAGCATGGCTTTAGTTTGTGTTTCCCTTGTGAGGTTAAATTAAATAGCCTTTTGAAAGCTAAGTCCCTTTCCTATAAAATAATATGCTTTGTGTGTGTGACAGGCTCTCATACAGTTCAGGCTGGTCTCAGAATTGCTAAATAAATAAGGCTGGCTTTGAACTTCTGATCCTCTTGCCTCCACTTCCCAAGTGCTGGGATTACAGGCCAGCTGTGTGTACTTGTAAGGGTTTATGTAACTAAATTTGTCAATATTTCTGGGTTTTAGTTTCATGTCATTGTTAGCCTGAGAATTTCTTTCTTAAGTTTCTATGGTTTCTTCTAGTGCTTTGACTTTTCTTTCCCTTGTTAACACTTAAAACTTTAATCTGTTTGGAATTGGCCATGATATTAACCAAAGGCTAAATTCAACTTTATTGTTTTCTAGATGGCTCCCTAATTTAACCAATACTTACTGATTATGTCTTCTATAAATCAGAGCTGCTACCTTTTAATCAGAAACTCTTTACCTCTGAACTGAGTTTTAGAATGAATCAAGGCATATATTACTTAGTCGTGTCAAATTTGGATCTTCCTAATAGCCACGTTTCTTTTTTTGTTTGTTTGGTTTTTGTTTTGGTTTTTCGAGACAGGGTTTCTCTGTAGCTTTGGAGCCTGTCCTGGAACTAGCTCTTGTAGACCAGGCTGGTCTCAAACTCACAAAGATCCACCCGCCTCTGCCTCCCAAGTGCTGGGATTAAAGGCATGCGCCATCACCGCCCGGCATAGCTACATTTCTTAAGAATCAAATTACGGAACTTATTTTATTGCATTCTATTTATAAACATACAGCAAATGTCTGAGAGTGCATTATCCAAGTAGCAGTGTGTGTGGCTTAGAGCAAAAGAAAGGAATTCAGAGCCTTGTGTGTGTGGTGGTGGTGGCTTATACAGGAGCATTGCTGTGTGACTGAGAACAGATTTACCAGAGAGCCAGTCAAGAAAGAAAGTGGGAATAGGGGGTGGGGTGGGGGCAGTGGAGAAGGATAGAAAGGAAAGAAAAATCGATTTGGAGAAAATATGTTAAATTATAATCACTTGAGTCAGATGCTTTTCAAAATATTCTTTCACTTGTGGAAATCTTGTGGTATAGTGGAAAGAACACGTGACTAGAAGGCAGGAAGCCTGATGATATTGGGTTTTTTGTTTGTTTGTGACAGGCTGGTCTATTCGTAATTAAATATCACTATGACCAATAATAATAGGAAACACTTAGCACTTAGTATAGTCCAAGCAACACTCTATCTAAGAGCTTATTAATCATTCAGTCTATGTGATTAATAAAAGTCTGAGTAATCTGTTATGAATTACACAAACATTAGATATTGTTACTCATAAAAATGTCAACAGGCTCGGTCAGCTTATTGAAAAACCAAACTCAGGACCAAAGCCAACATTGTCATGCGCTATGTATGTGCTCTAAAGTGATGGATAGAGAGCTGGGGCTCAGTGCCTTCCTTCCCTTTGGCCTTCAGGTTTCCATGCCTTTGTCTGAATGCCCTCCTCCTGGTACTCACGTGTACACGTTCCTGGTTTTCTTTTCTTGAGACTGGGTCTCACTTTGTAGGCCAGTAGGCCACAGACTTCTAACTGTGGATCTTCTTGCCTCGTCCTCCAAAAGCATGAGACTCCAGGTGTACAGCACAATGCCCGCCCCATTTCCAGACTTGAATTTCTTTCTTCCTTCTTTTTTCTGTTTTTGGAGTTTCTGTTCTTGTTTTGTTTGTTTTTGAAACGGTAGCTTACTTGTGTACCCTGCCTGGCCTCGAACTTACTATGTAGTCCAGACTAGCCTCAAAATGAAAGAGAACCACCTACCTGTGCCCCAGCACAGACTGTCTTGATGGCACGGTGTGTATGACTCCCATCCACGTTTTTACATATGATGGTATTATATCCTATTTTGGTGAAAGTTCAGAAAGCCTAATTAAGGATCAGAGCCCTGGCAGCTGATAAAACTCATGTGTTCATTGGTTATAGTCCTCTCTGAATGTATACGAAGCTCAACTCACGGTAATGGCTGAGAGCTCATTTGAAAAGGGTGTTCTGCAGAATGAAAACCGGACATTTTCTGAGTTAGATTTGCTGCTTTGTTGGGTTGGTTGGTTTTAAGAGGTAGGGCTTTTGTTGCACAGAAAACACGAGCTTCAAACTTACAAGCAGTCCCCTTTCCTCAGTCTCCCAAGTAAGTGCTGGAGTACAAGTATGCATTACCATGCCTTGCCCAATTTTCAGTGTCGGGGGGGGGGCGGTGTCTGGAAGCCTTAATTTTTTATTTTTATTTTTTCCTGAGGCAGAGTCTTATGTCTTCCAGGCTGGATGCAAACTTTCTATGTAGTTTGTCTTTAATCTT
Source organism: Dicrostonyx torquatus (assembly GCA_028555095.1). Classification (NCBI taxonomy): domain Eukaryota; kingdom Metazoa; phylum Chordata; class Mammalia; order Rodentia; family Cricetidae; genus Dicrostonyx; species Dicrostonyx torquatus. Next base: position 1,177,438 of record JAQHUG010000432.1, on the reverse strand, counting down.
TAATCTTCCTGCCTCTGCTTTTTTAAAAACTTTGATTCTTTTCTCATACTTTACATCCTCGCCTCAAGTTTCCTGTCCCTCCGTTCTTCCCAGTCCGTCCCCCCACTCCCTCTCTCCCTCAGATCAGTTCCTCCTCCATTTCCCTTTAAAAAAAAAGCAGGCCTCCCAGGGATATCCACTGGACATGGCACAACAAGATACAATAAGACTGGGCACAAACTCTCATATCAAAGCTGGATGAGGCAACCCAGTAGAAGGGAAAGCGTCCCAAGTGCAGGCAAAAGAATTAGAGACACCCTCCCCCCATTCCCACAGTTGGGAGTCCCACAAGAACACTTAGCTACACAACTATAAGGTATATGCAGAGGACCTAGCTCAGACCCATACAGGGTCCATGCTTGTCACTTTGGTCTCTGTGAGCCCTGCTTAGTTGATTCTGTGGGCTGTGTTCTCCTGGTGTCCTCCAATCCTCCCCCTCTTCTTGGTTTCCCTGATTCTGCCTAGTGTTTGGCTATGGGTCTCTGCATCTGTACCAACAAGTTGCTGGATGACACCCCTCTCACAATTGGGCTAGTCACTGAAATATGAGTGATTGTAGCAGAATATCATTAGGAATCATTTTCATTGATTTTTTTTTCTGGTCATGTTTGGTTCTATCCTGAGTCTCTGGACTGTCCTGTGTCTGATTCCTGACCATCCCAGCAGTGTCAGACATGGGCTCCCTCTCATGGCATGGACCTCAAGTTACACTAGTCATGGGTTGGCCACTCCCACAACTTCTGCACCACCATTGCCCCAGCACCTCTGGCAAGCAGAACAGATTGTAGGTCGAAGGTTTTGTGGCTGGGTTGATGTCCCAGTCCCACTACAAGGATTCTTTCCTGGTTATAGAAGAGAGTAGTGGGAGAGATACTGAAATTGGGGGCATTGTGTGTGTGTGTGGGGGGGGGTAGGGTGTGGAAGCCTAGTGCTGCGGAAACTCCCTGCCTTTGCTTCTTGAATGCTGGGTTAGAGGTGCGTATCTCCATAGTTGGTTTTATGCAGTCCTGGGAATTGAAGCCATTGTTTGGTGCATGCCAGGAAAGCACTCTATCAACTGAGCCACATCCTCAGACCATGTATTTTTATGTTACTTTTAGGAAGTTTGCTAAATAAGAATATTGATTACAATGAGATTAGGAAATGAAAGCGGAAACATCACATTGGACAGACAGGCAGGCAGACGTCTGCCCCCTACAGCTACCTGGACCACATTCAAGAGGCCGAGAAGGAATCTGAAAGAGCCTCTGAAGCTGGCAAAAAGGCAGCTCTCATGAAGCCTGTGCAGCCTGACATACGAGCGGAAGAACAGTAGCACTTATGGACTTTGAATGTTCAAAGAAAACGCCAAGGACTGCTTAGCAAGTGTACTCAGCTCCTGGGCATCTTGGGTGTCTTGGTTACAGTAGGAAAAAAAAGATTAAGAGAACCTTCTTCCCCATACTTTACACAGCACTAAATAAATCGTTATTAATGTCACTGTAAAAGTGATTCTTAAGTTTTCTACATGAAATACTGGAAAATTTTAGGGACTTTTTTTAAGAGAGATTTTACTTTTTAGTGTAGGTGTGTGGGTGTGTCATGTGTATGGAGGTGCCTGAGGAGGCCGAAAGCAGGCATCAGATCCCCTGCTGCAGGTGTTGTGAATCATCTCAGGTGGGTTCTGGAAACTAAACTCCAGTCCTCTAAAAGAACAGCAAGTACTCTTAACTGAGCCATCTCTCCAGACCCATGTTTGGTCCCAAGCACCCACATAGACCACCTATAACTTCAGATCAGACAGACAGATAGACACACACACACACATACACAAATAAAAGTCAATCTTTAGGGGCTGGAGAGATGGCCACTCTTCAAGAGGATCCTGGCTTAATTCCCAGCCTCCACAGCATCTCAACTGTGTAGCCCTGGCTGGCCTGGAATTCACCATGTAGATAAGGCTGGCCTGGAGCTCACATGAGATCTACTTGCCTCTGCCTTCTGAGTTCTGCATTAAGGGTGTGTGTACCACACACAGCCTACTTTAACCTTTTCTTTCTTTTTCTTCCTTCCCTCCCTCCTTCTCTCTCTCTCTTTTTTTTCTCCCCCCCCCCCCCCAGTGTAAGAGAGAAAGAGAGAGAGAGAGAGTCAGGACAGCTTGCCTGACTTGGTTCTCCATAAGCATCATGGATGGAATGTGGGCCATGAGGCCTGGCTTGGCATCAAGAAGCTTCACCCACTGAGCCATCTTGCTGGTCCCTAAATATGCTTTTTTTTTTGTGGAGTGACTACAGATTACTGAAAATTGATATCATGCAGTTTCTTTTTCTCCTTTATAGATTGCCAAAATGCTTTGGAGTTTTTAACTGACTCTAAGAAAGTCCAAAATAGATTTGAGACTGTAAAGACAGAAGCTGCAGCAAGGGGGATTCAGTGCCAATGCATCAACAAAAAAGACAACCAGAATTAGTGGAAGGAAATCTTCCTGTTTTTGTGTTCCCCACGGAGCTAATATTCTATGCGGATGATCAGTCAACACATAAGCAAGTGTTGACTCTGTACAACCCCTATGAGTTTGCCTTAAAGTTCAAAGGTGAGTCTCCTAGCTTCTGAATTTTTAACCAGTTCCTACTAAGTTAAATGAATTGATTTAATCACACTAATGACATTGTGACTTTTTCTTTCAGTTTTATGTACGACTCCAAATAAGTATGTCGTCGTTGACGCCACCGGTGCAGTGAAGCCTCAGTGCTGTGTGGATATGTAAGTGAGAATCACATAGAATGCTCTCAGTGTGTGGATATGTAAGGCAGACACACGTAACATGCTCTCAGTGTGTGGATATGTAGGCAGACTCATGTAACATGCTCTCAGTGTGTGGATATGTAAGCAGACTCACGTAACATGCTCCTGTGTGTGGATATGTAAGGCAGACACATGTAACATGCTCTCGTGTGTGGATATGTAAGGCAGACACATGTAACATGCTCTCCTGTGTGGATATGTAAGGCAGACTCATGTAACATGCTCTCAGTGTGTGGATATGTAAGGCAGACTCATGTAACATGCTCTCAGTGTGTGGATATGTAAGGCAGACTCATGTAACATGCTCTCGTGTGTGGATATGTAAGGCAGACTCACGTAACATGCTCTCGCGTGTGGATATGTAAG
>JAQHUG010000432.1:1103188-1173874 GCA_028555095.1 Dicrostonyx torquatus | reverse complement strand
TGTAAGGCAGACTCACGTAACATGCTCTCGCGTGTGGATATGTAAGGCAGACTCATGTAACATGCTCTCGTGTGTGGATATGTAAGGCAGACTCATGTAACATGCTCTCGTGTGTGGCTGTGTGTGTTTGAACTTTAAAATGATACCTTCTCAAAGTGATTCCTAAGTAGGGTATTTCTGCTCTTTTTTATTTGGGGCTGAAAGCTTATCAAAATTTAAGACGTTTTTGCCACGCGGTGGTGGCGCACGCCTTTAATCCCAGCACCCCGGAGGAGAGGCAGGAGGATCTCTGTGAGTTCAAGGCCAGCCTTTTCTACAGAGTAAATTCCAGGACAGGCTCCAAAGCTATACAGAGAAACCCTGTCTCGAAAAACCAAAAGAAAACAAAAGTTTAAGAAGTTTCTGAAAGAATCTATATAAGGCAACCAAATACTTACACAATTTGGGCCAGCGTTTTCTTTAATAATTCCTAATTGTTTTAGTTGAGCTCGTGATGTTTACGGTCAAGTTTTTGTTTATTCCTTTTCTTTTCTCTAGTTATAATAGAGAATTTAGCTTTCTTTGAGACATCCTGCTACTATAGCAACATTTGTGAAGCGAATAATACTGCATTGTAGGACAAAAGCAGTTTAAGATTGTCTGAAATGGGTCAGCTAATAAGCCTGAATCTCAACAGAAAGCGAGTGTGTACCTGCTCCTCTGTGAAAGGTTATCCGGCTGCTTCTAATAATTTCATTTTAGAGTGTCAGATGAGCGACTGTTTGCTCAAGCTATTCATATTTAATTTTTACCTTAGAAACTAGTGGTGGCCAAATGAATCCACTGGTCAGCCCTTAATTTAAGCTCCCAAGTCAGCTGTATTTGTCTAAGGCTTCTGTGAGAGGCAGAGCTCTTTTCGGGAATTTTCCTCAGCTCAAAGCCATAGGTCAGTGGTTATTAGCCTGTAGGTCGCAACCCCGTAGTCAAACCTCTAGCTCCCAAAATATTTACACTACATTCATAACAGTAGCAAAATACAGTTAGGAAGTAACAATGAAGTAATGTTACGGTGGAGGTCATCACCGTGAGGAACTGTATTAAAAGATCTCAGCTTTAGGAAGATTGAGAACCCCTTCCACAGGTGATGTGTCTTTTTAAAAACAGAGTTTTGCATATTTCTTTAGGTTGTTACTCGGCACACAATAAACAAGGATATTCCAAAAAAAAAAAGTAGTCTTACCAAATAAACACACATTACCCTTGACCTAATTGTTCTTGCATTCCCTCAGAAGAATTAGGCACAATAAAGGGAAGATTTCTTATTTCAATAAAAAATAAGTAACAATAAGAATTTATTATGTTCATGAGGAAGAAACTATTTTATGTGTTCTAATTTAGGAAAGGAATCTTTAACAGATGTCCAGAAACAAATTCAGTGTTAAAGGCAATTTTCTTTACCATTCTTTTAGTCGAGACTTTGATTCTGGGCTGAGGCCGGAACTCAACAGTAGACTGCTTGCTTATTCCTTGTGTTTGAGGCCCTGGGTTCAATCCTCAGCCACATACACAGAGAAGACTTATTCTGTTTCCTACTGCGTGCGTTCATCTAATATTTCACAACTGCCCATTTTCTTCCTTAGGCCATATGATGATTGGAGGTTTTTTAGTGTCATTAGCAAAGTTTGAGTATTTCGTTATAGTCAGAAAGTTTATTTTTAGTTATAGTCAGATTAATTTTACCCTATTGAAATTTCTGATGTTTGATAGCCCCCCCAAAAAAACCTAAACAGACTTTGTAATTATTATTGTTTTTATTATTTTGCTGTTTTCAGTGTGATTCGTCATAGAGATGTTCGATCCTGCCACTATGGTGTGATAGACAAATTCCGCCTCCAGGTTTCGGAGCAAAGCCAGAGGAAGGCTTTAGGAAGGAAAGAGGTCATTGCCACTCTTCTCCCATCTGCGAAAGAACAACAAAAGGAAGAAGAGGAGAAAAGAATAAAGGAACATTTAACGGAAAGTGTATTTTTTGAACAGTCATGTCAACCAGGTAGGAATGTTTTTAAAGCCTTCTACATTTGCAACTGTAATCATGGCGCTAAGACTAACTACTCACAAGATAACCACTTCCGGCCTAGTCAGCAGATGGAGCTTCAGGGAAGGAAGGGATGCCTGCCACAGTAGGTAGGAGGAGCAGACGATTGGCATCCTAGGCTTGAAACGTAGGAAATGCCATATATCTCCAAGATATATAAACTAAAGAATGTGGGTACCAACCTTGTAATACCAGCACAATTTAGCAATTATATACTATTGTTTCTCTGACTTTCCTATATCCTTTTTCATTTAATTAGTTTGAAGGAGGAGAGAGATTCATTTTGGCAATAGGCCAAGCTTAGTGTGCTGTTCATATTATTTTGAAAAAAAATCTCATTAAAGTTGAAGTTAATTAAACTAAGTAGATTATAATATCCCCTGTGGGCTATTAATTGAATCCCTTTCCATTCCTCATTTCCTTCCAGCTTAGATACTCAGAATTGCTATGATATATATTTTCAACAATGACACTCCTCATATCCAACTTTCAGACATCACTCCCCTTTCTTCCCGACTTGTAATTATTGTCCTGCAATCCCGGTAGAAGAGCAGGGAGATAAAAATTTCTATAGAAAACAAAGGCCTTGGGCTGGAGGGATGGCTCAGTGGTTAAGAGCACTGCCTGCTCTTCCAGAGGTCCTGAGTTCAATTCCCAGCAACCACATGGTGGCTCACAACCATCTGTAATGAAATCTTGCCCCCTCTTCTGGTGTGCGGACATACGTGGAGGTAGAATGTTGTATACACAATAAATACAAAAATAAATAAATCTTTAAAAAAAGAAAAGGAAAGAAAGGTCTTTTCAGAGAGCGATACTTGCATGTGATGCCAGCTGTCTGTAAGCTGAAATGTACAAGTCAGGAGTGGTGGCACAAGCTGCTAACCCCAGTGTGCTAGAGGCTGGAGCAGAATTGCCATGAGGGCTACCTAGTGAAACTCTATCAAAACAGAAGAAGGGCTCAGGAAGTGACCCACCGTAGAACATGTGTCCAGCTTGAGCAAGGCCCTAGGTTCCATCCCCAACAAAAACAAAGGGAAAACACTATTTTGTAAGTATAGTATATGAAATTAAATTAAATTAAAACTAAAACTAATTAAAATAAATTAAAACTAAAAAGTAAATTAAAACAAAGATAAAAAGGAAAGAAATTGAAGCTTATATTGGGAATATTTTACAAATGTACTTGTCATTTTACCAACCCCTGTGTCAATATGTTCATCTTCAAATATTTGTTTTAGAAGGTAGGAAGTGCTCTCTTTTTGGTTGGTTCTGCTGTTTTTCCAGTCTGCCCAGGGAGTGCCTAGACTTCTGCTTAACAACCGGATTACGGACTATGGACTAGGCCTTAGTTTCCTAGCAGTAATTGTTCAGTGACAGGACCATCTTTTATCTTTTGGTGAGAGACATTGGACTGGTGTGGCACCCCAGACCCTTTAATCCCAGCCCTTGGTGGGTGCTGGGAGGTAGAGTTAATAGGATTAGGAGTTCAGAGTTATCCTTAGTCAGGGGACAACTTGTGGGAATAGGTTCTTTCCCTTTTAATTAATTTATTAAAAAATCATTTCTCATTTTACATTCCAATCCCAGTTCCCACTCCCTCCCTCCCTCCCATTCCCCTCACCTTCCCCCCAGCCCACCCCCATCCACTCCTCAGAGACAGTAAGGCTTCCCATGGGGAATCAACAAAGTCTAGCCCTTCCCTGTTATATCTAGGCTGAGCAAGGTATCCCTCCAAACAGAATAGGCTCCAAAAAAGCCAGTTCAAGCAGAAGGGATAAATCCTGGTCTTATTGCCAGTGGCCCCACTGACTGCCCAAGACACACAAGTGTCCCTCACATTTAGTGGCCCTAGTTTGGTCCTATGGTGGTTCTCCTGATGTCAGTCTGGACTCAGTGAGCTCCCATTAGCTCAGGTAAACTGATTCAGTAGGTGTATCCATCATGGTCTTGACCCCTTTGCTCATATTCTCACTCATCCCTCTCTTGGACTGGCCTTTGGGAGCTCAGCCCAGTGCTCTGCTGTGGAGCTCTGCATCTGCTTCCATCAGTTGCTGGATGAAGGTTCTATGATGACAATTAAGGTAATCACCAATGTGATCACAGGGGAAGGACAGTTGAGGCATCTTCTCCACTATTGCTTAGGGTCCTACCTGGGGTCATCCTTGTGGACTCCTAGGAATTTCCCAAGTGCCAGGTTTCTTGCTAGCCCCATAATGGCTTCCTCAATCAAGATATCTCTTTCCTTGTTCTCCCTCTAAATGACATCTTGAAATATGCATGAAAATGGATGGAACTAGAAAAAAAACATTGAGTGTGATAACCCAGACCCAGAACGACACAGTATGTACTCACTCATAAGTGGATATTAGACATAAAGCAAAGGATAAGCAGCCTATAACCCATGACTCCAGAGAAGCCAGGTAACATGGAGAACCCTAAGAGAGACACACATGGATCCCCCTGGGAAGGGGAAATAGACAAGAACTCCTGAGAAAATTGGAAGTGTTAGGGAGGGGAGAGAAGGGAGAGCGGACAGGAAGAAGAAGCGGAGGGGTGGAGAAGGAGAACATGAGGGAATAGGATGGTCAAGATGGGGGAAGGTTCTTTTCTTCCACAGTGTGGAACTTAGGCCATTAGACTTGGCAGCAAGAACCTGTTCACTCAGCCGTCTCACTGACAGTCATCCTCTGTTAGGTAGACTGAGTTTAAGGCCAGCATGAGAACCTGCCGCCCCAAACAACAAAAACTACCAGGAATAACAAATTTTAAAAAGAAAAAAAAAACTGCAGTTTCATGTGCTTAACAAGTTGATTTATACAAGTGTTGCCTGCATATAAAAACAGTTTTATACTTTTTGGATCTTTTCATGTAATAAAAATAAACTGTAAAATTAAGAAAAATATATAAGATACTAGTAGTCAAGGCTATTAGAGATATTTTTAAAAGATAGAGGTGAATATTGGTAGATTTGTCTTAATGACATTAATAATGAACTGCAAAGACTTTGTCACACATTTGAGTCTGCACCTTCTGGCTTCAGAAAAGTGTCTTCTTTATTATTGTTTGTAATAATACAAACTGTTTAGCTGGAGAGATGGCTCAGAGGTTAAGAGCACTGCCTGCTCTTCCAGAGGTCCTGAGTTCACTTCCCAGCAACCACAAGATGGCTCACAACCATCTGGAATGAGATCTGGTGCCCTCTTCTGGCCTGCAGGCATACATGCAGGCAGAATGCTGTTTGTATAATTAGTTAATTAATTTAAAAAGCCTGAAAGTGGCATGAAAGCCCATCAGTTGAGAGTTGACGAAGTTTTGACTGTTGATAAAAAGGAATGTCAGACAGGCATTTACATGGCTCTGTTAGAAGGAAGTTTGTATACTGAGTGGGAAAAGCTGGAGAGATGGCTCATCAGTTAAGAGCACTCGCTGCTCTTCTGAAGAACCCAGGTTGGATGCCAAGCACTGACGTGGTGGCTCACAACTGTCTGTAGCTCCAGTTCCAGGGGATCTGACACCCTCTTCTGGCCTCCAGAGGCACCAGGCACACATGTGGTGCACAGACGTACAAACAGGTGAAACACTCACAATACATAAAATACAAATAACGAAGTCTTTTCAGAAGTGTCAAGGACATGAGTAAAGGGCAAAGGCGGACAGATAGCACGCTATTTCTGTGAAGTTGTAGGTTTTTATCTTTGCATGTGTGAGGTCGTGTTGGGGGTTCTTCTGTGTGGATGCAGGCGTGTATATGACACAGTGCATGTAGGGGCCAACCTCAGGTGTCAGTCTACCTTGTTTGAGGCAGGATCTCTTGTCCACAGCTGTGTCCAGCAGGTCTCTGCCTCCCATCTTGCTGTTGGAATTACAGACAACTTTGCTGTGTCCAGCTTCATTTAAGTTCTAGGGATTCAAACTCAAAAGTCCTCACATTTGATTCATTGAGCACTTCGTTCACGGAGGCATCTTTCCAGCCCCTATTTTACATGTTTATGTGAGCGTTTATAAATTCTGAAAGTTGTCCATTGTGCTATCTGTTGGAAGAGATGATGGAGGACATTTGTTTTCCTTATCATTTTTCTTCAAGACAGGGTTTTGCTCTGTAGTCTCAAGTTACTCCTGATCTTCCTGCCTCTGCCTCCCAAGTCCAATTATAGCTGCATGCTGTCACACTCAGTTTGGAACTTTCAGGCTAGCCTCGAACTCACTAGGAGTCCTGCTACATAACCCAAACTGCCTGCAATTTACTCTGTTGATCAGCCTGGCCTTGAACTTTAAGCAACCTTCCTGCCTTTGTCTCCCAGGTGCTTGGATCACAAGTGTTTGCCATGCACCCAGTTCTTTGAAATTATCTTTCCCATCTTAATTTGCAGTGAATGGTGTAGTTGTCATTCTCCTTAAAATCAATCTTGCAGTGGATGTAAATACAAAGTTATTTTGCTTATGAACTAAGGGTTTTTAAAGTTATTTTTGCTATTGTTTCATCCCAAGCAATCATTACTGTGAAATTTGACTTTGTTTTACCTATTTGGCTTTGGTGACGTTCAATTAAATTTCACAATAGCTAAGGTATTAATAATTTAGAAAAGTTCCACTTAATAATAGAATGAACAGCATTATTTCATTAATAAAACACAAATTGTGTTGCTCTTGGCTATTCCTTTTAATGAAAGGAAGATTAGTGGGGAAAGGTACATGGTAGAAAAATGCTGTTACTGGATTATTAGTCAGGGTTCTCTAAGGAACAGAACTGATATAATGAACTATATCTATTATAGTGTGTATAGTATATGTATATATATATATATGTGTGTGTGTGTGTGTGTGTGTGTGTGTGTGTGTGTGTGTGTATGTTTATGGATTAATTAGGGTGGCTTGCTGTGATCCAAGTAGTCTGCCAATGGCTGTTTCCTGATGGAAGGTCCAAGGATCCAGTAGTTATCCAGTCCTTGAAACTGGATGTCTCAGCTTTCACAGTCTGGCGCTGGTGTCGCAGGGAGAGTGTCCTAGAGAGCTGCCAGTTTCCAGTCCATGTTGGAATCCCAAACAAGTAGATTATAACACCATCAAAGGAATGGGTCAGAATGCATGAACTTGCCAATGAGAGCGAGGGCAAGCAGACAGCACAAGCATCCTTCTTCCAAGTCCCTTTCTGTAGGCTGCCACCAGAGTGTCTGGCCCAGATTTAGGGTGGATCTTCTGACTTGAAATGATCTGGAATTAGGCTGTATCTCACACCTTAAATAATCCAACCCATAAAATTAACTCACAGTATACCTAGCTGCTTGGGTTTTAGTTAATTTCTAGTGTAGGCAAGTTGGAGTCCGGGATTAGCCATCATCCTGGCTTTCTTTAAAAGATGCTTATATACTGTAGATATACACTCAGAACTGTGTCACATCAGGCTTGACAAGAGGGCTGTGTGTGTGTGTGTGTGTGTGTGTGTGTGTGTGTGATTGGTGATTTTGCATGGGTCAAATTCAGGTCCTAATGCTTGTGCAGCAAGCATGATGCCCAGTGAGTCATCTTTCTAGCCCTAATATTTATTTTTGAGAGAGCCTCACTAAGTTGTCCAAGCTAGCCTTATGGTTTCAATCCTCCTGCCTCAGCATCTGAAATAGATGGGATCACAGACCTGTGCCACCATTTCCTCTGAACTAGGTAGCGTTACTGTGTGAGCCACCATGTTTGGTCGTATTTCATTTTTATTGTAAGAATATTCAACATGAGATTAGAGTATGCTGTCTACTATAGGACTATAGGCGGACCTTGAACTTATGATCCTCTGACCTCAGCTTTCTGAATGTTAGGATGATAGACCTTTACCATTAGATCATGTTCTCAACTAGTTTTCAGGTTTATAAGAGTATTGCATTTTGTTTGTTTGTTTGTTTGTTTGAGACAGGTAGTCTTGACCATCCTGAAACTTGCTATGTAGACCAGGCTGGCCTCAAAGTCGCAGAGATCCACGTGCCTCTGCCTCCTGAGTGCTAGAATTAAAGGTATATGCCATTGTGGCCACCCCGAATATACTGTTGCTAAATATAGGTCCTGTGCCTTTAGACTTGTGAGTCTCATATGGTTGAGACTTGTGTGAACTGAATTACAACTCCCATTAGCCTCTTCTCCCAGGTCCTGGAAGCCACAATTCTCGCTGATCCTGTGAATTTGTCTATTTTAAATCCCCAGTTTGTCCCAGTTAACCCATTATGAATTGAGCGTCTTATCTGTGAAAAAAGCATTGAATCCACAATCCACTGCAGGGTGCTGGTGTTTTCCTCTTGTGCTGGCTATGCCGAAGTGCTGCAGTTCACCGCCGAAACCCAGTAGCCTAGCTATCATATCATATGCGAGTAAGCCAAAAACAATCAAATTTCACCATATGGGGTGTGGTTTCTGTTGTGTCTGCTGCATTCACACCAGTATAAAGTTGAGCCATCTTAAGTCAAGACTTCCTGGGGTACCCAAGTAATCCACCAGTGTCCAGGGAGAAAATGGTGACTGTCCATTTCTAGCACACGCTTTTAGAACTGTCTGTGTTTTCTCTTTGGTGCGTGTAGTAGCACAGTAGTCATCCATACAGTCGAGAACCATGCTGGGTGTGCTGGCGCACGCCTTTAATCCCAGCACTGGGGAAGTAGAGGCAGGTGGATGTCTGTGAGTTTGAGGCCAGCCTGGTTTACATAATTGAGTTTCAGGCTGTCCTGGAGAGAAACCAACCAACCAAAGGAAATCTTAAAGGTATTTCTGATACATACTTGATAGACTTTTTTGTCCCGTAGGCTCCAGCCAGGGGCCTGGGAAATTTGTAATCACTGTTCTTTTTCACTACGTCCCATTGCCCTTTAAGTGAGCCAGTGTATAATGACTGAGGGTTAAATTAGAGACATTTGTGTAGGTTCAGCATGCACGCCTCCCTGGGTTAGAGGACTGGTGAAGGATGACAGACAGAGCCAAAACACAGTCCTGTGCATGGTGGCCACTGCCTGTGAAGGAACTTTAGACTTTTGTCTTAAATTGGCTTTAGAAGCAAACTCGGAGATTATCTTTTTTTTTTTTAATACAGAAAACAGAACTGTCTCTTCAGGACCTAGTTTGCTAACTGTCTTCCTGGGAGTGGTATGTATTGCGGCCCTGATGCTGCCTACTCTGGGGGATATGGAATCGCTGGTGCCTCTCTACCTCCACTTAAGTGTGAATCAAAAATTAGTGGCTGCTTATATCTTAGGTAAGGGTTTTAAAGATGCTTTGGTACTGATGTGAGGGGTTACTGATTTCCACTGTTATGAAATATGTATAAAGTTCATACATTCCAGTTGGGCATAGGAGTGTCATTGGGAGGTGGAGGGAGGAGGGCTAGGAGTTTGCAGTGACTAGTTTGAGGGTGGCCTCCACTATAGGAGGTAATGTCTTAAAACAAAAATGGTCTCTCCTTCACTCACGTTCTTCTGTCACCTCTACTTCAATGCCAGTTATTTCTTGTGTTTTACTCCGTATTCCCTGGAGTGCTCTTTTGTTTTGTTTTGTTTTGTTTTGTTTTCTTGAGACAAGGTCTCATGTAGCCCAGGCTTTCCTTGACCTCCTGATCTTCCCGTGCTCACCTCCCTAGTTCCCCTACACCAGCACACTAGGCTTTCTTTTTCACTTTTATTTGTTTGGATGTATTATGTGGCTTCAGGCCTGAGCCATCATCTTCCTTCCCTGTGCTCTTTCATTACTCCCCAACATGCATGTAAGACTGAGTATGCAAGCCAATGTGGGAGCACACGCCTTTCATCCCAGCAGGGAGGCAGAAGCAGGCGGATCTCTTGAGTTCAAGGCCAGTCTGGTCTACAGAGTGAGTTCCAGGACAGCCAGGGCTGTGTAGAGTAAGACCTTGCCTGAAAAACAAGCTGGAGCATGTTTTTACATTATTGATTGGTTATGGTTTCATAAGTGGAATCCCACTGTACTGCTGTGTCTTTGTGGCCCTAAAGCCCTGACATAAATAGCCTGCTGAAGTCTGTTTGGTTTTACAGACACTTTTAAATGGCATGTCTGCTGTTATTATGGCTGATGTGACTGGCTAAAGTAGGAGGTATGTTTGATAGTGAAATTAGCCATGACCAGACGTAAGTGATTTCATTAAATCTATCCAGTGACTGCCTATTGTTGTAAATTAGATTTCTTCTGTATAATATCAACTAAATTCAGATCGACTTTGAGTTCTTGGTGGAGTGCCTGCCTGTGGCACTAGATTTTATTTGCTTGCCGAGCTCCAAACAGTTGTCTGTTGAATGACAAATAGTGTAAAATGTGTTTCTCACTCGCCTCCATTTCTTTCTTTTCAGGTCTTATCACAATGGCTATACTGAGAACATGAGAAAGGATTAAAACTGACTTCTGAAGTAAATTTATCTTAAATATGAATGTGGACTGCCTTTTATCTATCTCACTCCATTAACACACTACAAATTACTAAATGATTTCAAGTAACTGCAAATGTATAATATATATAATTTTATTTGAAAAACTCTAGCACTTTATGTTACAGACAACCATAAGATATTTCTGAGTGATACATTGGCGATTATTTGAATATATTCTTTTCAAATCTTTACCTATTGTGCAAATAACTTTAAATATTATTTTTCATCTTTTTTTGTTTAATTCACTTTGATAAGGGTCATGGGTCCTTCAAAGTTTAAGACCTAAGTGAGCAACTGACCAGCTTAAACATTAAATGACATTTATTGCCTGAACACAAGCATCAGCATTACTACATCGATTTCCCTCTATCATTGCAAGAAGTTGCTGTAGTGTTCTTAAAACAAGTACGTTCCAGTTCATGTGGGAGACGGGTGAGAAAACAAGGGACTTACTGAGGGCTCACACTTAAGAGTCTCACCGAAGACAAAATGTATTGAACTACAGAACAGGCTGTGGGTCAGACCCCAGGCACCTCCTAGAAGTAGACTGGCTTCTCTGTTTAGCCTGAGACTTCTAAGGGAAGGTAGGCATTTTTTTTAAAAATTAATTTGTTCATCCTGGCTTCAGCTCTGGCTAACCTTTAATGTTATTAAGGAGAAAATCACCTTTTGGTTTTCTCCCAAATCCCTTGCTTGCCTGAGTGTAAGTGACTTGCCCTGATTAGGAATGGCAGATGACAGTTAGTGTCCAAGGACATAATTTTTTTCATCTTCAAACTCGAAGCCAAGTAGAGAAAAATCCTAGAATACCTGTGTCTATTTTGTATCAGTCACTGAGACATTTTTTAAGTTTTTATTTATTAAAAAAATTTTAACCAAAAAAGTCCCCTAAGCACAAGTATTTCCATTTCTTTCTAGCATTTTCTGACCTCTGACGTCTGTGCAGCTTTAACTGTTCTCACAGCAACTGATCCTTTTTGTCTTAGGATTTTTATCTGAAAGCACAATGCATCGAGTCTCTTGAAAATCGATTTCTCTTTCAGCTCTTTTTAATACACTTTATGCACCGGTAATGTAGCATTCTCAAGGAATATATGTAAACACAAATGTATGCCTGAAGTTGATTTTTTGCAGGAAGCAACAATACTCTCCTTCCAGAAGCTTTTTTTTTCTGTCTAGTATCTCATAGGAAATCATTGTTTAACGATTTGAAGAGCATCAATCATTTCAGTGGATCATGTCTGTACATTGTATAATGATTGAAAAGCACATAAATGTAATCAACTTTGAACTCAGAAAAACATGTTTGTGAGGCTCTATCTTGTTTCTCTATTCATTTATTGAATTGTGTGTGTGTGCACGTGTGCATGTGTATGGGATAGATAGCACATCAGAAAGAAAAGGCATTACTTTCAAAGAGAAAACCATGGAGAAGACCCAAGCTTTACTGATTTAAACATTTTATTGGCATCACATCTCTGAGGAATGCCAAAGTATTATCTGCCTTCTTTTCTTCAAGTTAGTTCATACCTCTGTGAGTTAACGTGCAAAATAATAACGGTGACACAGCTGGGGTTGTAACTTAGTGGTAGAGAGCTATTGCTTAGAATGTATAAGGTTCTGGGTTCAACTTCCCGTATCATACAAAAAAGAAAAAGAAACATACTGAAGTAAGTGAAATAGAACTCTCTTGAGTTTCTAAACATTCCAAGACAGTTGATTATCTTTTAAAATTATTTTTATTTTCTTTTATCTGTATCAGTTTTACATGTATTAGTTGCCTGTATGTATATGAAGACATGTGTGCTTGGTACCCACACAGGCCAGAAGAATGTGTCATTTTCCCTGGAACTGGAGTTACAGGCAGTTGTGAGCTGCTATGCGGGTGCTGGGAATTGAACCTGGGTTCTCTAGAAGAGCAGTCATTTTGAGAGAGAGAGAGGAGAGTGTGTGTGTGTGTGTGTGTGTGTGTGTGTGTGTGTGAGAGAGAGAGAGAGAGAGAGAGAGAGAGAGAGAGAGAGAGAGAGAGAGAACATTGCATGAGTATGGGTACCATTAGAGGCCGGAGATGGGGGGTTGGGTTGGATTTCCTGCAAATGGCTGGAAGCTGACCTCTGGTCCCTTGGAAGAGCAGCTCTTGAGTCCTGAGTCATCTCTCCAGCCTCTTACGTTTGTTTTATTTGCTTGTTTTTGAGACCCGCCCACACTCTAGCTCTTGCTGGAGCCAAACTTGCTATGTAGCCCAGGCCTGCCTCTAACTCATAGCCACCCTCCTGCCTCAGTCTCCCAAATGCTGGGATTATAGGTGTGAACTACTATAACCGAGCTATGTTTTTTAATCATTCATTTCTCACCCCACTTGTTTTTCTCACCCTCCTTGCCTCTTTTTCAGATGTAGTTTCCTCATTGTAACTCAGGCTGGCTTTGAACTGGCTGTGTAGCTGAAGGTGACCTAAACTGATTTTCCTGCCTCCTACTTCCCCAGTGCTATACCCCATACATGGTTCAATTCAGTTTTAACTTCGTATATAACGTAACAGTCGTGTTTCAAAACCTAAAAGCTAGCCAGGCATGGTGTTATATGTGTATAAGCCCTGCAATTGCAAGTCTGAGTTCAGAGGATCAGAAATTCAAGGATAGCCTGGGCTACATAGTGAGAGCCTGTGTCTGGAATAAATAAGTAACCACACTAAAAACACAAAGTGCACAATGAAAATATCACTCCTCGCTGTCCTTGCCCATCCATCCTACCCAAATGACTACTTCCAGGAGTTTAGACTTACAGGGGCTGAAGAGATGCCTCAGGAGTTAAGATCACTGCTGCCATTTCAGAGGACCAGAGTTTGTTTCCCAATGTGCCAGTTCACAACCATCTGTAGCTGGAGCTCCAGGGAATCCAGCGCCCTCTTCTGGCCTCTGTGGTTACTACATTCATATGGTGCACAGCCGTTCAGATAAAACAGTCCTACAGAAAGTTTAAAAAAAAAAACTTTAAAAATAAAATATACCGCCGGGCAGTGGTGGCGCACGCCTTTAATCCCAGCACTCGGGAGGCAGAGGCAGGCGGATCTCTGTGAGTTCGAGACCAGCCTGGTCTACAGAGCTAGTTCCAGGACAGGCTCCAAAGCCACAGAGAAACCCTGTCTCGAAAAACCAAAAAAAAATTTAAAAAATTACAATTCTTATGTTTTATATGCAGGAATACTAAAACTATATTTTTTTAAGTGTTCAAAGAACTGGGAGTTGAACCAGTCCCGTTTTGGTAAATTCTGTTACTATAAAGAGACGAGTTCACAGACTGGAGCATCACAAGGGAAGAATGGTTTGAAACAATGCCTACCTAGGGAGATACTTTAGACTGGTGTGTGAGCCATTACCTCCAGTCCACTCTGAAACTTCGCTCTCAGTGACTTACAGGGATGAAGGTGGGCGAGTGAGGAAAGGACCCAGCTAGACAAGGGGCTGCCATACGTATTCCAAAGTTCAATGAAGGAGGCGGCAAATCTGTCACTGGGAAAACAAGTGTGATTCACCCTGAAAGCAGCTACCAAACAGGAAACTTGCGACAAGAGACGGGGCAGTGGGTGTAATTATCTGTCACTGCAGGTGTGGCTGTCACCTTAATATTGTTAGGGCTAGCAGAATCCTGTCAGCCCAGTTCACTTCAAAAGGAAGCGGACAAGGTCAGCCTATAGAGCTCGGCGTTTCTAGAGGGATTCTAGGAAGAAGCTCTAGATGTTTTCATGCAGGCAAGCGATTAAGCAGGAGAACTGAAGCCGCTTCTCAGGAGATGGCTGCGGTAGTGCCTGTGCGCACTCAGGGAACCAGACCTGGGATTTAGAAAGCACTCCTGTGAAAAAGATTGACGATTACAAGTGGCCTCAAACGCTCTGACATTTAGAGAGAGCGTGCCGAGAGAGAGCAATTTAGAACGGAAGGACATCGAGGCGGGAGATGCTGTGACTCTTGGGCCCTGGTAGAGGCTCAAAATGGAGGGGTCCACCAGAGGCTCGCCGGGTTAGTCTAGCCGCAGAATGTCAAGTGAGGGATCATTGCTTTAAGAAAATATTTGCTACGCCTATCATCTGGAAGTGATAAACAACATGCCAGAGCAGAACATTAGTCTCCAGGATTAAATACGAAACAGGGCAATGCAAATAGACCCAGCTACGGGATATTAAGGACCACTTCCTACCTCAAAAGTCAGTCCCAGAGAAAGGAGGAATGAACCACATGGCCTAGGGGCTTTCTAGGCCCAAGGTAGCTCATTCAGGCTAGTTCCCTCATTTTGTTCATTTCCTTTCTGGCCGATCACTTGGTTAGCCCCAAGATTTTCAACACGTTATTAGAGACACCGACTCTGAGTTCTGACAGCTTCAGTGCCACTGAAGGGGAGGTGACTGTGGGGAATGGCCTCCGCACTAAATGCATTTTCTAATTAGCCGGGTAATTGCTTTGTGAATCACTGACTTAATGAACACATGAGGTGGCGATGATTCAGGATGTGATCAAGGTAGATGGCAAGACAAGCGTGTTTCAATAAAGTCAAAATAAATGATTTCTTGGAAGGGGGCAGATTTTAGTCCATCGAGGTAGAATAAACAGTATAATTTTGTCTTGAATCAACAAAGTGTAAACTGCGCCAATGTTGAGAAAACTGCTAAATCCTGACATGGAAGGTAGATGACAAAATTAGTGTATGCACGTGCACACAGGCACGTGTGCGCGCACGCGCGCGCACGCACGTTTGCAAATGAAACTCCACAGTAGATGACTTTTGTACAATTGTAAGTCTTGGGAGTCAAAGTTAGGAAATGGATTTACTTGAACATTGAAACAAAAGCTGTTTTTTGAAGTAATGTATTTTGGGAGCCAGACACAGTGACACACACCTGTAAACAAACAACCAGTAGTTGGTGGGTGGAAGCTAGATCAAGAATTTGACAGTTCAAGAACATCCTTGTCTAAACTCAGTTTAAAGCCCAGTGAGCTACATATGACTTCTAGCTCAAAAACACACACCAAACAACACAATATGTATTTGATTTATTTATTTATTTATTTATTTGGTTTTTCGAGACAGGGTTTCTCTGTGGCTTTGGAGCCTGTCCTGGAACTAGCTCTTGTAGACCAGGTTGGTCTCAAACTCACAGAGATCCGCCTGCCTCTGCCTCCCCAGTGCTGGGATTAAAGGCGTGCGCCACCACTGCCCGGCTGATTTTTTTCTTTTTTTTTTTTTTGAGATTGGAATTCTCGCTATACTATCCAAGCCAATCTGGAGCTTCTGGGCTCAAATCATCTTTTTAACCACTCTTGGTACTTTTTTAAAACGAGTGACTTCGCCTTATGCTGTGGCTCACACCTACCAACCGTCCCAGGATGTGAGAGGCAAAGGCAGTAGGGGCTGCAGAGCTGACTTAACCATTAAGAGCTGCTCTTCCAGAGGAGCCGAGCTCAAGTCTCATCCAATGCCCTCTTCTAGCCTCTGTGGGTACTGCGTATGTGTGGTACACAAGCAGACATACATGCAGGCAAAATAATTATACACATAAAATGTTTTTAAGAGAGTCAAAGACAGGAGGATTAAAGCAAATTTAAGGTGAACCTGACATATATAGCGTAAGATCCTAGTCAGCCTAGGATATGTACAGAGAGACCCTGGCTGAAAACAATAAGCAAAACAAATGCTTGAAATACTTTGTGGTAGCTATTCTTAAACACTAACTGTGATAAGCTCTTTCAACTGATATCAAGCCCCTTGCTAGGGCTGGGAGTACTTGTAATCCTAACACCTGGGAAGTGGAGGCAAATGTGGGAGATCAAGGTCATCCTCCTACATACCAAGTTCAGGGCAGCCTAGACTATAAGATACCCTACCTCAAAGCAAGCAAGGAAGCAAACAAGAAGACTCTTACTATTCCAAGTGTGGCACCAGCAGCACATACATTCACCTAAGAATTTAGCAATGGAGACCTCCAGCGTCCCCTAAACCAACTCATTCAGAGTCAGAGTCGCACCAAGATCCCCAAGGGATTTGGATGTTAGAAGTTGAGAGGCATTGTCTGCCTGTCACAGTCTAGACACTGCATAGCCTTCCCCCCCCAAAAAAAATATCTTGCAACAATTTCACAATGCAGATATTTGCCCAGTTACAGATGAGATGCCGAGCACTGAGACATAGTATTTGGCTTTTCCAGGATCCCACAACTAACAAATTTAGATTTGTCTCCCGTCCCCGTGTATCATTTATAGCATGTTTCTCCCAGTTAAAGAGTTCGACTTGATGGCAGCTCTGTAAAAAAAAAAAAAAAAAAAAAAAAAACGGAAACCAAAATGATATGCATTCCTGCAACAGCCAGTCCTCTCTGACACCGCAGTAGGGAAAGCAAACCATTTGCTACTGTGCCAGTAATCACTTGCTCCACTGAAAAGTCTTTCCCCTGTCAGCCGCTTATTATGGTATCTTGTAGATTTAGCAGTGGTCAGAAAAAAAAAATGGAGCGATTTCAAAGTTATTCCCTCTTACCAGTTACTGTTGACCAAACATGCATCAAACTGCAAACTACAAGCTCACAGAATCAGAAGATGGGACCCAAATCATTGGTAAATGATTTTCAAAAGCTGTCAGCTGGTTTGGCATCCTACAGGCAGGAAGGGCAGGTTGATTGACAGCTGTTTCCAACCAGTTGAAAATTGTGTACAGGGAGAAGGGTATTTGAAAGGCTTGCATCTCGCTGGCCAATACAATGGGCCCTTTTATTTCTGGGTAGCCTTTTTTTTATTTAAGGAATATAACTGGAAAAGATAGAAAAAGTACTGAGTCAGGCGCATACTTCCAGGTTACTAGGAACTCATTACATCTCAGGATCTTCTATCTGCTAATCCTAGAAGAAGATTAGGCTGTTTCCTTCTCTTCCAATGCCCTAATGACTCGGGAGGCCTGCATTAGTGGATCAGCATAGACACTTGGTTTTGCAATGAGCTGATGTGATGATTAATTAGCCTGTAGCAGGAGTCTGGCGATGTTCTCGGCTCAAAAGCCCCAGGGATCCAGTACAGACAGTCAGCCCTCATAAGCATGCACACACGCACGTAGGCACACTTGCACGCGCATGTGCATGCGTGTACACACACACACATGCACATTGAACCCTGAAAATAGAGTTAGATTGGTGATAGACCCCCAGTGAAGTTCTGACTGATTTTTACATTCAGATAACATGTACATAATTTATGGCTGTGAAGCCACAATCCTACTTTGTTTGAGACATCAGAGTCTCACTACGGAGTGCCAACTCACAGATATTCCCCTGCCTCTTGAGTGCTGGGATTACAAGCATGTACCACCATGCCTTGCTTAGGTGTCCTTATGAAGGAGATAACATTCTGTTGTATTTTTTTTTCTTTTGAGACAGGGTCTCATGTAGTTTAAGCTGGCCTTTAACTTGCTATATATTGAGGATGACCTACAACTTCTTGTCCTCCTGCCTCTACCTCCTTAGTACTGAGATTACAGGCACGAACCACCAGATTTGGTTTATGCATTGCTCGGGGATTGAACCCCGTCCTATATGAACAGTAGTTAAGCATTAGACTCACTATATCCCCAGCACAAGCTCAAATTCTATTTTTAAATTACATTTATTCTGTATGTGTATAGAGGTCAGAGGTCAGCTTGTAGGAATTGATTCTCTCCTTCCACCACGTGGGTCCTGGGAATGGAATTTTGGTTGTTAGACTTGACAGTAAGCACATTTACCTGCTGAGCCAACAGGCTGGCCTGAGATCAAATTCTTCATGGATCTTTTTCCCATTTAAATGGCTATTTGGTTAATTTAATGCCATATTTCAATTGATTTATTAATATCCCATGGCCTTTTCCTTGTACTTAAAAATATAATGAACAGTGCTAAAAATTAATTCAACATAAGAGAAAAAGGACACACACACACAAAATAAAAAACCAAATCAACAGCAAAGAACCCCTTAAGGTAAAACGTGGAAGCCTTTGTAAGAACTGCAGAGGAAGCTGATATTCCCAGAAGCACTTGGGACGCTTAGGCAGAAGAGCATTGTTAGCTGGAAGTCAGTCTTGCTTACACAGTGAATTCCAGGTGGACTTGGACTAGAATGAGAATTTGTCTCAGAAAGAAACAAAGCAAAATAGTGTCATTTTTTTATGATATGTCATTATCATCTAAATTGTATTGGGCCTCATTCATAAATATCCTGGGCTGCACGTGGCTCCATGGGAATCAAGGCTGGGGAGCCTGCAAGAGTTACTTCAGCAGTGTTTTCTTAATGCTGGAGAGAAGACTCGGCAGTTAGGTCAAGTTGGGTTCAGTCCCCAGCACCCATATGTTGGTTCACAATCTTCTATAACTCCAGTTCCAGGGAATCTGATACCCTCTTCTGGCCTTTGTGGGTACCAGGCATACATGCATATGCATGACATATGCAGACAAAGCACCCACACACATAAAAATGAGTAAGTGAAAATTTAAAAATAAATTTAAAAGTCCAGACAGGGTGTAATGGCTACCACCTTCAATCCCAGCAAACCAGAGATAGAGGCAGATGGATCTCTGTAAGTTCAAAGCTAGCGTGGTCTACAGAGCGAGTTCTAGGCCAATCAGATCCACGCAATGAGACTTTGTCTCAAAGAAATTAATTAAAAATTGAAGAAGCCAAATAAGGAGGGGAAAAAGAGTACTTAACTGTTCTTGGGGCAGGGCCTGATTGTGTCCCAGCCCCTACATTGGACAGTTCACAACTGCATGTCATTCCAGTTCCATGGAACCTAATACCTTCTTCACGCCTTCTTGGAATCCCTTGGTATGCACACGCATACACACACACACACACACACACACACACACACACACACACACACACACTTGAAAATAAAATAAATCTTAAAAAACAGAGTACTGTGAACATTGTATTTTAATAATGCCTTGATCACTGTATTTTTCTCCCCAAAATCTTTACACTGATGTCATAGTTCCCCTTTGACCTCAACGATTGTCCTTGGAAGGGCAGAAGAGCTGTTGTTGCCTGTCCATATTTGTAGGTGAGGAGACCAGGGCTCTAAGTGTTCACATTACTTGCTCTCTACAGTAAGGCCTCGTCGCAAGTAAGGGGCAGGGCCAACACCAACACGTTAACCAGGCATTGCTCGTGCTTTTGCCAGTCCCCATACACTAGAGACAACACAGGATGAGCCACACACGCAATCCCCTAAAGAAACCAAAGCAGCTAAGAATGTGGGAAGTGGGGATTGTTCTGAGATGATGGAGCTCTTACTGAGAAAGTAGGGAACGGGCCAATCGCCAGGACTGAACGTCTCCTCTGAGGCAGATACTAGCCCCTCTGTCTCTGGCCCTGGGCTTTGGAGGGAGCCACTAGTCTGAAGGGTGCCACGTGTTTTGTTTGTTTGTTTGTTTTTAAATTTTTTAAGTTATTGTGTGTTTGGCCACTTTGCCTGCAAGCCCAGCAGATGCCAGAAGATGGAGTCAGATCCACTGGAACTAGGGGTACAGACAGCTGGGCGCCACCCCGTGTGTGCTAGGTATCTAACCCAGATCCTCTGGAAGAGCAGCCAGTGCCCTTAACCACTGAGCCATCTCTCCAGCCCAGGATACCACATGTTAAAGGTTCTGAGTCTGGCTTTATGTGTGCAGTGCTGGTAAGGTAAGGAAACCCTGCAGTTCTTTGTGTTGGGAGGTAAATTAGATCCAAGTATAAATACGAAAAAAAAAAAAACAGCCCAAGAGAGAAGGTAGTGGATCCAAATTATTCCCAACCAGGAAAAGTCAGGGCTTCCCTTTGGCTTTCTCCTTCTAGGCTTTGCAGGACTTGGAGTCCTTTCCTGACTTCATTTCAGTGGGCTAGGGTGTCTTGTGGAGCTGCTCTCCTCACACAAATCCTTTGAAGGTGCTGCTCCATTTTGAATATCTCAGAGAAGGGAGCCTTGTAGATATCTATCGGGTAGAGGCGGTGCTCACAGTGCACTTGGGAATTCAAGTCACCTCAGGTACCACAGTCAGTCATTCTGGAAAACTTCAGTTGCTGGAGGCCAGATTAGTTTACCTATTGTCAAGAGAATTCTGGAATTTCCTGTGAGCCTTCCAGGCTTCCTGAACCTCAAACCTTTCCACTAGGTAAAAGGAACAGAAAAAGAAGATGCTCGTTTCAGATAATAGACACTTAAACATTGCTTGGGCTGAAGAGCACCCACCCTGAAACCCACCATAGTGATTCAAACATCATCCCAGCACTTGGGAGATGAAAACAAGAGGATCAAAAGTTCAAGGTCATCCTTGGTTACATAGTAGTAAATTCCAGGCCAGCCTGGGCCTTACAATTTCAAACAAACAATTCATTCCTCAGAGAGCCTCAAAGGAACCAAATCCAGGCTAAAAGGCTGACATCTCTGCCTCATTTTGTGTCTATCTCCTTTACAGAGATAAAGCCTTGTCCTGAAACTCCAGCCGCCTTGGATTCCAGGAAGAACAAAACCTCACAGAACAGAGCCCTGCCCAGATAGGGACAATTCTGATGGTGACGAGGCCACGTACTAGAGCAGAAACAGTCATCGTTGTAAGGACCAGACAGCTGCCCTCAAGGCAAGACTGCTGTAAGAGAACCAAAGCTGAGACAATGATCAACCAGGCCTCAGCTTGACCAGGACTGTTCACTTCCACACGTCCCCTGTCCTCCCTCGTTTCCTATGCAAACTGAAAGCCTGTGGGTTTTTCCCCAAAGACAGACTTGGGAATCACTAGATGCTTTTATCTGTTCCTCTTTCCAATCCACTCTGAAGTAATACCCTTTCTCTATTCTGACCATTTATCCTCTCTTTAGTGTGCATATTGTGGCTAGTTAGCTGAATCTAGATTTTTTTTTTTTTTTTGGCAGAGGGAGGGAGTTTCCAGAGCCCAGGCTTTTGTCCGCTCTAAACTCCAGCTACAGCAGGACTCTATGTGATGGGCTCATCAGCATGCTAGAGGGCATTTGTCACAGTTAAGTTAAATAAAGGTAAGGGTTTGCTGATCACAGAACAGATGGACGGGAGGATTGTCCTTGCTCTAAACATTAGCACAAAAGTCTTCAAGAGCCCTGGAATGGCAAAGCATGCTTTAGCTTTCTTTGTAAGGAGAGCTTTTAGGATAAAAGTCTAGGCACTGCTAACCCCTGTACACGAGGCTTGGCCACCCCTCCCCAACATGCCTATTCAGGGGCTAAGTAATATTGGAAAGCAGGGGAAGATTTATTCAGTGTGGTCACACTAGAAAAGGGGAGAAGAAGGAGCTCAATTTCTGAGCTACTGATAAGAGATTATGTTTAACCAAAGGCAGGGCATATTGATATTTAAGCAGTCCTGCTGAAGGTGTGGTTCTCGTCACCACTGGCCCATTGTTTCAACTGGCTCTCTTCAGTCTGTCTTACAAGGCGGTTGCTTACAAGGTGTCTTACGAAGTTGTCAGAACTGTGTGAAACCCCTTCCTGAGAGGCAACTTCCTCTTCCTGAGAGCACCCAAGTCTCATCCTTTACTTTGCCCCCCGTGTGAAATAGCTGGGGAAATTTCAGTTCTGCTAGCTAGTGGCACAAGGGCCTCTTCTCAGAGCATCTCCCTTCGTGACAGGACAGTTGCAACTTGTGTGTGGCTTATAGCTGACTGTACATTCAGTGCGGACATCGCAGAAGGGATGGGTGCATATCTAGGGTGGAAAAGCCATACCACTGAGCCTGAGAATCTGTTAAAACTAGAGCTCTTGCCGGGCGGTGGTGGCGCACACCTTAATCCCAGCACTCTGGAGGCAGAGGCAGGCAGATCTTTGTGAGTTCGAGACCAGCCTGGTCTACAAGAGCTAGTTCCAACGCAGGCTCCAAAGTCACAGAGAAACCCTGTCTCAAAAAAAACAAACAAACAAAAAAAAAAACCTAGAGCTCTCGATCCATTTTCTTGAGTAAGCTGCCTTTGGGGGGCTTGAGGGAGTTCCGCTGTTGGTTTTTGAAACAGGATATCATTGTGTAGCCCATCCATGCTGACCCTGAATTTATTATACTCCAGGTTCAGCCTGAGTGCTGGGATTATAGGTATGTTACCACACTAGGAAATCACACTTTAAAGTATTGAAAGCATAGAAATGGAGAATAAAGTAGTGGCACGGGTTGGGGTAGCAGAGGAGCGGTAGGGGAGACTATAGTAGTGAGGGGTGCATGAGTGAGATCGTTGTGCTGAGAGAATAGCTCAATATTTTGATTGCATTGGTAGGCCCACAAATCTATACATGTAATAAGAGGGACAGAAGTGGACACACGTGAGCCTATGTCAAATGTTCTGCTCTATATCCTTTCTAGTATATATTGTGTGTAATGTATTTATTGAGGGAGGCTGAGTAAAGGGAACTTCTTGTAAGTCTATACATTATTTCAAGATAAAACATTGAAAAGAGGACCCAGGGAGATGGCTCAGAGGATAAAATCCTTATTGCACAAGCAAGCACTAGGACCCGAGTTCCAGTTTCCAGCACCCGTATTAAAAACAAGCGTGACGCCAATAGTTGACAGGGACGTGACTTCTGGGACCTTGCTGGTCAGACAGATTAGCCAAAATGACAAAGTCCAGCTTCAGTCACAAGCTCTGTCTCAGAAACTAAGGTGAAAGGACAGAGAGATGACTCAGCCATTGGAGAACAGAGACAATGAAAGTCCAGGTCCCAAAAGCCACCCTGGGAGGCTCACAGGCTATTGTAACTCCAGTTCCAGGGGATCCGGTGCTCCCTTTTGTGCTCCTTGGGCATCTGTGCTCACACATGAACACTCATGGACATCAGCATCCCTACAGCGAGGCCTCCAGTGTCGTACTGGGACAATAGGAAAGTGTGTTCTCAGGGCCAGCACCCAGAAGCTGGGTTACACGTCGAGCTAGCAGCAGAACGTAGCAATGAAAGCACTGTCAACGTGCTGCTGGTTTGGAAGGCCTGAAAGACGCAAGATTGAGGAAGTTGTAGAGAACATCTAAGGCCTGCACCCTGTGACCTGGTCGGAGTCCTTGTTGAGAGAAGCCTTAAGAAACCATTGCAGGGGACTGTGAAGGTGAAAGCTCAGTTACAATGGAGAACTCAGTATACTGGAGATGATATAGCCAGGTCAGGGGGTGTCCACTAAGGGGAGCTGAAGGTGTAAGGTGGAGGGGGGCTTAGCCCAAGAGGGAAGCTTGTGGACACGGCAGGTTGTATATATGGAGGGATGGGGATACCCAAGCCCTTTGGTGACAAGATTACATAATGAGCCCCAGATGCTGGACATTGGAGCTACAAGATTTAGTATTTTCCTTGCAGAATTCAGCTTTGTTTTGATCTGACCGTTCCTTGTATTGCTCCAAATTTTCACTTTTGAAACAAGAATAACTGCTCTGTGCCATTAGATGTTGGAAGACCACAGTTTATTTTTATTTTATAGGCACTCACAAGTTAAGAGACTTGTGGCTTTTAAAGAGACTTGGGACTTTTAATGTCGGACTGTATTTTACACTACGAGAAAGAGATTGGGGACAAGGAGTGAAGGCCGTGGCTTAAAAGGCATGTGTTTGTGTGTTGAGTTGACAAGCGGTGGAGTGTGATAGTTAGCTGAGAACCATCTAGAAAGGGCATCTCAGTTGGCCTGTGGCCAGGTCTGTTGGGGGTTGTCTAAACTCAGTTCATTGATGTGGGAAGACCCAGATTACCATAGGCGGCACCATTCCCTAGGCAGGGAATCTTGAAAGGCATGAGTGGAATGATCAAGCTAAGTGGAAGCAAATGAGCAAATGAGCATGGGTGTAACTTGTGTAACATGTGTGTTCATTTCTCCGTGCCCTCTACTGTGGGTGTGATCTGACTAACTGTTTAAAGTTCCTGCCTTAACCTCCCTACAGTGATGGACTATAACCTGGGATTGCAAGGTGAAAGAAACCTTTTCTTCCCTCAGTTGCTTTGGTCAAGTAGTTTTGGTTTATTTTTAGAGATTTTTTTTTTCATGATATGGTATGGGTGTTTTGCCTGCATGTATGTCTGTGCCCTGTACCTGTGGAGTTCAGAAAGGGATGTTGGGTCCCTGGAACTGGAGTTATGGGTGGTTGTAAACCACCGTGTGGGTGCTGGGACTCTAGTCTAGGTCCTCTGGAGGAGGAGACAGTATTAAGAAGCAGTGCAATTTCTTCAGATCCTTGTCACAGCAGCAGAAGTGACAGCGGGACAGCTCTAGAGTGCTTAGATGGCATGCATGAGACCTTGTGTTCAGCCCCTAACACCACAGAAACAAAACAAAAACCTTAAACCAGAGAAAAGAGGGAGTCAGAGAATGCATGCACCCTTCGTTTATTGTACTTTGCAGGTCTGTTGTTCCTATTGGAGCTATCCGCTGCTGAAGACATGAACAGACTGGGAAGGTTCCGATCTAATTAAGACAACTCTTCTCCCTGCATGGCAAAAACACAGAGACAGGTTAAGCTCTTTCGACAACTTCACTGTGAAAAGAAGCATAAGGTAGGAAGAAGAAAGGGAGGCCAGGAGGCTGTGAGGCCAGGCCATGGTTCGGAGATGACAGGCACCAGGCTAGCACACAAAACCTAGAGTTCCTTGGGACTCAGAAGCAGCTGTGCTCTGGAGGTAGAGATGCATGAGAGATTGCCTCCCGAAGCAAAGCACTGGGAGGGATCGCAGTTCGACTAGCCTCAGAGGGGGCACTTGGAGTAGAAGCCAGGAGTCCAAAAGAGTTCTAAGTCATTTCCTCAAGTGCAGTAGAAGAGGAAATGGACAGAGTCTGTGCCTTTCATGGGAACAGGTGGTTGTGTTGTGCAGGATGAGGATTGGGAATCTGTCACAGGGCTGCCGGATTCCAGACACACCTGACATTACAGAGGCCCTTTCTTGATCTTATACATTGCATGTACCCCCCACCCAAACCTCTTCAGCACCTTTATCTGGCTTATGCGACCCAGAAGTTGATGAATGCTGTCTCATTCATGTTCTTATTTTAGGTTACAGGTAACCTGCGTAATTCTGCCATTTACTGGTATGTGACCTTGGACAAGTCTGTCTAAACGATAGTCCCTTAAGCTGTTGGTCTTGGAGGAAAATTTGGCAACAGTTAAACATTTCTGGACATACAACTGTCAAAATTTGAAACCAGCGGCTAAGAACATGGCTCCATTGGTGGAGGGCTTGCCGACCATGCGCAAAGCCCCGACTTCTATCCCCAGCACTGTGTAAAACAAGACACAGTGGCACTGGCCAGCAATCCCAACACTAGGGTGGTAAAAACAGGAGAATCAGGGGTTCAAAGTCCTCTTTGACTTCGTAGTAAGTTCGAGGCCAGCCTTGCATAAGAGCCTGACTCAAAAGAAAAACAAGCTTAAAACCAAACATGCAATGAATTTGAGTTGTCCGGCAGCAGCTGCCTATGTTACATCGGCAACTTCCCTGAAATTTGCTTCCGTGTGTACAAAGGGCACTCTTTGTGCTACACATGCTGTCTTTGAACTCATAGAGATTTGCCTGCCTCTGTCTCCTGCGTGCTGGAATTAAAGGTGTGTGCCACCCTACCTGACTGCGGGCATAATTGTTTAATCGTGAAAAAGTCTTTAAATATATTTCTACCATCATACTTCAGTATCTAAGTATCAAATTAGTGTATTTTTGGATTGTACCATGTTAGAACGTTTAATTTTTTTTTTAATTACTGCTTGCAGGACTGTAGAGATGGCTCACTGGCTAAGAGTGCTTGTTGCGCTTTCAGAGGACCAGAGTT
This sequence comes from Dicrostonyx torquatus, assembly GCA_028555095.1. Taxonomy (NCBI): domain Eukaryota; kingdom Metazoa; phylum Chordata; class Mammalia; order Rodentia; family Cricetidae; genus Dicrostonyx; species Dicrostonyx torquatus. The sequence goes on along the minus strand of JAQHUG010000432.1, from coordinate 1,147,593 downwards.
CAGTTCCCAGCACCCAGTTAGGTAGCTCACAACTGACTATAACTCCAGCTCCAGGGGATCCAGCACAATTCTAGCATCTGTGGGCATCTGCACACATGCACATACAGGCACGAGCACACACACACAAATATTTAAATAAATAAAAATAAAAAAGTGCTGTTTGAGTTACTAACTTTAGCTATATATTTTGAAAAGTTAAATGAATTTTGACTTGGAATACGGACAGATTTTTAAAAATGAAAACACTTTTAAAGTGTGTGCGCGTGGTGTGGGTGTGTGGATGGATGCTGCAGTGCATCTGTGGAGGTCAGAGGGCTACTTTATGGAGTGAGTTCTCTCCGTCCACCTCTACGTAGGTTCTGGGGATTGGACTCAGGTTGCCGTGCTTGCAAATGCTTTGATCCACTGAGCCACCTTGCTGGCACTGGGATAGGATTTTTCACAACTCCTAAAATAGCCCTAAGCATCCGTCTGCCACTATGCTCTATGTATCTGTGGGAAGCTGTTCTCTCGGGACTGATGATTATAAAATCAAAACGTCTATTACACTGAAGATGCTCCATGCCTTAACATATTCAATATTGAGGCAAGATTTATAAACAAAGTCATCCATCTTATTAGTATGCAAATTTTCCTTCTTTAATAAATGGTAAAATGATATATTTACCAAGGAATTGTTTAAAATTCTGTATGATTTATTATTAGTGAATGTTTCATTTGTGTACTTATTTTTTATACCTAGGTTGCTGTGAAAATTTTTAGGATGCAAAAGGGCCCCACATGGTAACAGATCAAGAAGCTCGGGTTTAAAATCCTCTGCCCGTTTTGATTATATCTGAAACGGGGAACTCCTCCCCTTACAGGAATTACAAAGAACTTAGCACCAAGTAGTTGCTCACATCTGTCAGCCTTCTCCTTGTTCTGCTCATTGCTTTTTGTGGATGTTACATAACTCATTACTCCAGAAGTTTCCATTCTTTGTCTTCCAGTTACCTAGATCATGCATGAAACAGTAGCTTGCTAATGTGGCCTTGCTGGCAAGACTAAAAGCACCAAACCCTCTAGTGTTGCTGCTGGAGATCTGGAATGTGTACAGGGGGATGCGTAGTAGTCTGAATGAAATGTCTCCCATACTCTCATACTCCTTCATAGGAGTCTGAATGCTGAGTCCACAATTGATGGCCCTGTTTGGGAAGGCTTAGGAAGTGCGGTCTTGTGGGAGGCAGTGTGTCATTTGGAGGCAGACTTTGAGAGTATAAAGACTTACACGTTTGCTCTCTGCTTCCTGCTTGCTGTTTGGGATGTGAGCTCTTAGCTTGCCGCTCCGGTTTCCCTGCCTACCTGCTGCTATGCTTCCTCACCACGACAGTGATGAGCTAATCCTGTGGACTATAGGCCCAAAGAAACCTTTCCTCCTGTAAGTCGCCTGCTCATCAGTGTTTCCTCACAGCAATCAGAAAGGAACTAATACAGATGCTAACATTCCATCTCAGGTGTATGGAAGGAACATACCGAATTCTTTCATTTTTAAGATTTAATTTTTGCTGTTCTAGGAATTGAACCCAAGGCATGCTAGGCAAGCATTCTATCTCTGATTCATATTCCCAGCCAACAGACTAAATTCTTTGCTTCCTTCATATACCATCACAGCAAAACTGTCCATGTGATAAAGCTTGCCTTTTGTCCAAACATAATTTTAGACAAATTTATATAACTTTAGTAAAACCATAAGCCAAAGGACTCTTAATATCTTGACAAGAATGGCTTCTTGTTCAGCTCAGCAGACACAAGAATCAACTCCATCACTGTGGAGGTTATCAAATAAAAAGAAAATCTGAAATGGATCCAGTTACATCAATGTCCCACTCTCTGCCTTGGTACCATCACTGTGGAGGTTATCAAATAAAAAGAAAATCTGAAATGGATCCAGTTACGTCAATGTCCCAGTCTCTGCCTTGGTACCATACTCCAGTCTGTGGTTAATCATGAGATACAATAGCAAGAGGAATGGATCAGGAAATGAAGGCAAGAGGTGTAGTTGAGGTCTTAGTCACCCATTTATTCAACCAGTGGTGACAGGTACCCAGGTCATATTTTTGGCCGAATCAGTAAATGACTATACTATATTCGATAACCTTCAGCCATGATCCTTCTCTTGTGTAAAGTTTACTGTCAGTAGCTGTGTAATCTACAGGAAGTCAGTCTGCCTCTCTAGGACTCATGCCCCCCACATGTCAAAAGGTGACACATTTATTTATATTCTAAAGCAATTATTAGAGCTATAAGAATACAGGCGTGAAACCTCTGCAGACTGTGAATGTTCTCTGTGATTGCCCTCTATGTAAAAGGGATGCAAATAGCTGGTACTGTCATTGGAAACTTATGTCCTAAGTCTATTTTGAGGATATCAGGCATATTCTAGCTATCTTGTTTTCCTTCCTTACCTGCAGGAAAGCCAGCCAAAACTGGAATGAATGAGAAAGAGAAAATTCTGCTCTCCGCAACTAAGTATTACATATATAGATAGGGATTTCTGCTACACTGGTCTACATACTGTAGAGAACTGAGCTCTACTTGGCGTTCTCAGATGGGTTGGATTTCAGATATGGCTCCTGTTGTGCACTGGATAATATTCCCCCTAAAAAATAGTCCTGTGGGAAAACTTGTTGATGGAATGACTTTCCCCTGTAAAATTACTACTACAAATCGGGTGTGGTAGACCATGCTTGTAAACCCAGGTACTTGGGAGACTGGAGGATGACAAGTTCAATGGCTTCCTCAGATATATCGAGAGTTGAGGTCAGTCTAGACAATGTAATGAGACTCACTCTCTTGTTTCTCGAGACAGCTCTGTAGCTTTGGAGCCTGTTCTAGAACTTGCTCTTTACAGACCAGGCTGACCTTGAACTCACAGAGATCTGCCTGCCTCTGCCTCCTGCTGGGATTAAAGGCGTGCACCACCACCGCCAGGCTGAGACGCTCTCTTAAAATAAAAAGAAGGAGCTGGGGATATAGTTCAAAGGTAGAGATCTTGCTTAGCATACACCAGGGCTTGGGTTCAGTTGCCAGTGCCACAGCTAAAGACAATATGACAAAGCAAGAAAAGGTCATAACAGTGGGTCCTTATCAGATATCCAGCCTGTGTATAGCAAGGTAAGTTAAGTTTGGACACACACACGTACACAAGGTGATGGTGTGGAGAACATCATGTGATGATACAAACAGAGAAGGGATGAAGGTCACATGAAAATGGAGTTTCTAGTGAATGAACATCTGGAGCTACCTGCAGCTGAAAGAAGCTCTTCCATTACAATCTACAGAGGATAGCCCTGCCACCATGTTGGTTTCATATTCTAGCTTCTGAAAATATGAAACAATATCTGTTGTTTATACTATGATATTATAGCAGTTTCAGGGAAGAACACAATCCCCACCACATGCTTCCTCTGCCTCCCATGTAGTAGTTATGGTGACGTTTCCTCTTCTACCCATAAGCACACATGAAAATTGTGCCTTGATCTAGTGTGAGTGTTCAGAATGGCAGAAATGCTTAGATAGGGCACTGAACACCATCTCACATTTTTTTAAAAAAAGTTTTGCTTTAGCTTTATTATTCTGAGACAGATCTCACTATGTAGCCCGACTGCTGCCCTTGATTCTCCTGTTTCAGCATCCCAAGCATGAAGATTACAGGCATAGGCCTCCACACTCACTTTATCGTGTTCATGCATGTAAAAATGAAAGGCAAGAGTGTAGGAGGGTCCGTCTTTATTTCTGTGCTTTGATTGGTTAAATAAAAAAGCTGCCTGGGCCATTTGATAGGGCAGGACTTAGACAGGCGGGGAAAAGAGAAGAGGACGCTGGGAAGACTGGGTCAGGGCCAGTCGCCAGGAGGCTCCCGCGGCAGATGGATGTATCTTAGAACAGTCCGGTAAGATCACCACCTCGTGGTGACATACAGACTTTTATAATGGGTTAGTTTAGATGTGAGAGCTAGCCAAGAAAAGGCTAGAGATAATGGGCAAGGCAGTATTTAAATTAATACAGTTCTCCTGTGGTTATTTCGGGCATAAGCAAGCGACCAGCAGCTGCTGGTGGCTGGGGAACACAACACACACCTCTCCACCTATTTACAACACAAGAGTGTCTTCCATTTCCTTCTCTGCTCTCAAATATGATAGAAAATGGCAAGAACAGGGGCTAGAGAGTTATCCCAGCAACTAATAACACCTGCATGTAATCACGAGGACCAGAGTTCAGAGGCCAACACAACACCCACATGCCAAGCTGGGCATCCTGCAAATGCCTATAAGCCCAAGTCTAAGAGGGGTGGAGACGGGTTTGCTGGATCTTGCTGGCTTAGAGCCTAGATGAGTAAATACAAGATAGATAGATGCTCTGTTCCGAAAGAGACTCTGTTTCTTCTGCAAAATTTTAAGCAAGGAATTGAAGTCAGCATCAACAGCCTTGTAGTGTGTCATTCCTGCCAAATGTGCATAACCTGACTCTCATGAGGAAGACACACAGGACAACCCCAAACTGGAGGACAGTCTACAAAATGATTTGCCTAGACTCATCCAAAACAGCAATATCATGTTAAGGATCATTCCAGGTTTAAGGAGTATTAAGGAAAGAATTATGACAAGTAAGTATAATATGTGATTTTATACCAGCTCGTAGGTGATAAAAAGCAGTGATATAGGTCACTGAACAATCAAATTTGAATATGAAGTATACGTTGTATATCAATGTTACATTTCTTTTCTTTTTACTTTTCTGTATTGTTTTTTGAGTCATTGCTATGTTGTTCAGAATAGCCTCAAACTAGCTATCTTCCTGCCTCACTGACTAAGTTCTGGGATTACAGCCTAGTTTCTTTTGGCTATGTCCATAAATTCAAAGTATTTCAAATTGATATTTTAAATATATAACTCCGGAGGCTGGAGTGATGGCTCAGCAGTTAAGAGTATGCAGTGCTCTAGCAGAGGACCTGAACTTGGTTTATAGCACCTATGTATGAGCCCCTGTGTTTGATCCTCAGTACCTAAAAGAAATATATACATATGTGTGTAAATATACATACATTTACAGTTTTACACATATGCATATATCTTAATTTTGAACTGTTAATCATGTGTTTGATTGCTAGGTGTTAGATACTCAAGAAAGAACATGATATGGTGTGTATCTTTAAGTTGCCATCTGGGGCAGCAGGAAACACATAAAAAGCAATGCATACCATATGCTAAAGGCCTATGTGAAAGCTTGAGGATGTATGCTGACCTCAGGCTCCCGGGGAAAGGAGTCAGCGGAGCCATTTACAGAGGATATAAAGAACGGGCTTAGGCTGGGCATCGTGGCCCCCACCTGTAATTCCAGCACACAGGAGGCAGAGGCAATGAGGGTCTCCAAAAGTTCAAGGAGAGCCTGGGATACATAGTAGGACCCTGTCTCAAAAGAAACAAAAAAATTGACGCAATAAGAGAGGAGGCTTCAGTTGGTGTCCTAGTCATGTTCGCGTCTCCATGAGCAAATACCCGAGAGAAGCCATGTGAGACAAGATGTCCATCGGCACAGTAAGGAAAGCAGGGCAGATCTGTACCATGTGTGAGGTTAGGAGCATGAATGCAGAGGCTGTTCTCATCACGGCAAGCCAGGGACCAAGGGCCAGGCTATCACCTTTTAGGGCCCACCCCTACTGACCTATTTTTGCTAGTTGGCTCCACCTCCTGAAATTTCCACAGCCTCCTCCCAAAATAGTGCCACCAGCTGGGAGGCAAGCATTCAAAATATGAGCCTTGGGCGGGTGGAGGGAGAACTCCCGATTCAAATCGTAATAATTAGGAAAGCTCGCGAAGTGTTTGAGTGCTGCTGAGACACGTATGCCGAGGTGACGGACATATTTGGATATAAGGAAGACACTTGAGCCTGTAGCAGAAGAAAGTCACCTGCCTCCCGTGGACAGACAACAAGGATTAGTAGGAGTCAGCAGCCAGGATGAGGCCACTATGGTCTCTTAGGTAATATAAGAAGAGCAGACATAAGCAAACAAGTTGAGGTTGAAAGGTTGAGCACAAGTGTGCTGGCTCACCCATGCATGACCTTTCCTGTGTTATGTGACTGAATGTCCAAGAGACATCAGTCCCTAGACTGATAAGTATAAGTAACCAAGTTAAGGTAATGGCCACAAATTAGTTAGGGTAGCTAATAATAAACTGGGCTAGAAAGAGAATGTCAAGTGGTCATTAAAACACAAAAATCTAATGAAGTGATTTTTCGAGAACAAGATGAGCTTTGCAAGCGATAAGAATAAGGTAGTAGCCAATTAACACCCAACAGGACGGGGAGAGATTGTCATTAATAGGAAAAATCCTGAGAACAGCACCAGACCCCATAATAAAGGGAAATCAGCGAGGTAATAATAATACTGTTTCAGAAGTCATTGCGGGATGGGAATTTCCATTCAATTAGGAGATACAAGATCCTTAGCAAGAGCGTGAAAGGAATTGTTTTCTTTTTTAAGTTTTGTTTGTTTGTGTGTGTGTGTGCACCTGAAAGTGCTGTGGTGCACCCGAGGAGGCCAAAGGACAGCTTTGGGGAGTAGATTCTCTCCTACCATGTGGGTTCTGGGACAGAACTCAGGGATCTTTATCTGCGGAACCATTTTGCTGGCCCTCCTCTAATTTTTTTTTCTCATACCTGGGAGACTGAGGTAGGCAGATCTCAGTGAGATTGAAGCCAGCTAGGACTATGTAGTGAGACCCTGCCTCTCCCAAAAGATGACAGTCTTAGCAGAGCATGGCAGGTCACACCATAGGGCAAGCTTGAGACCACCTTTGAGTTCCTGTCTGCGTTACAGGGTGAGACTCTGTCTCAAACAAAAAAAGCAATTTCATATTTCAAGTGAAAAATAAACCCCCATATATTCATCACTTAACTTCAACACATGGTTCATTCCATTTCATCCAAACCCTGACCAAACATCCTGGCAAAATGACTGGTTTGAAGCACAATTCCATGGGAAGTTTTCGGTGTGCTTTTAGACTAATGATTTATATCTCTAAAGTAGATATAAATTACATACATACCGAAAACTGAGGTTGAGTGATTAAATTCATATATTTTAAATTATTTTCTCAGCAAGTAATATATTCACAAGGCTCAAAATACAAAAGGTAGGAGAAAGGGGGAAAAGGAAGGGTTTCTGCAATGACTTCATGCTCACAGCGTACTGGCCGGATATAATGGAAGGAGAGAACTGACTTCCACAAGTTATCCTCTGACTTCCGTATGTATGCCATGATGCTCGCTTGAAAATGTGCATGCTTCATACACACAAACACACACAAAAACATATGAGTTTTTAAACTTTGCAAAAAAGCCAGGTCTGATAGTGCATGCCTCTAATCCCAGCACTCAAGAGGCATAAGCAGGCAGATCTCTGAGTTTGAGACCAGTCTTGTCTATATAGTGAGTCCCGGGATAGCCAGGGCTGCATAGCATAACCCTGAAATTTTTTAAGAGTAGGGAGGCATCCTGTTCCATGTTTGTCCCCAGGCAAAAGTTACAGCTCCATTGCATTTGCCAACAGCTGTCTTTGGAGAAACCAATATTAATGTTTGTGTCTCCCTCTGGACTATTTTATGTCTATATTGTCAAATGCACTGCACACTATTCTCTCTTTGTCTCTCCCGCTTACTACACAGTAATTATTTCCCATCATCACATGAAACCCTTCTTTTAGACGACCATAGAGCATCCCACTTTGTGGATTATAACTGAACTCGCTATGACTGGGTTTCAGGCTGTTTCTCATCAGATGCAGTTACAGGCAACGCTACGGTGTCTCCTCTTTCCTGATCATCCTGCACAGAAAGAAGCAAGCATGTGGGTAAGACCAAGCTCCGTAAGACAGAATTGCTGAGCGAGTCTCACAGAGGACATTAAGTTCTCCTCGCTCGGGTAGGTGCTGCTTGAAGAAGTCTGTCTGTGCTCTTTTGTCACGTCTCGGCTGCTTCTTCACACTTCCTTCCAGAGTCCTGTACTGAACCGGTTCAACATCTCCAACTCAAAGACACTTCTGTGACCTTAGCCCTCTATTGCTGGGCTTTTCTTCTCTCTCCCTCCCTCTGTCTGTCTATCTGCCTGTCTCTCTGTCTTTCCCTCTCCTGTTCTTTGGCCTTCACAGCTAGCACTCTGCCTTTCTTTAGCCTTCTATTGCTAGGCCTCTCTCTCCTCTCTCTCTCCTGATCTTTGGCCCACATAGCGAGGCTAGCACTCTGCCCTTCTTCCCTTCTTCGCTTCTCCTTTCCCAGAAGCCACTAGTAACCTCCTGGCCTCCTTTCAGCTCCTTCCAATTCAGCCCCATGGCCAGCCATTTTAGCTCTGCTTGTGTGGATCTACTCAACTCCCTCGCCCAGCGACCTTTTGGCAGCACCTGCTCTGCCAGTCCTCAGCCTTGTGAAAACCCTAGCACAGTGCGCATCCTCTCCATCACCCTCTCTTGGGCAGCCTTCTATTGCTGGAGAAGGTCAGGAAGTTGGCTCCACTACAAAGCCTGGCCAGCCAGCCCTCACTGGGCCCCAAGGGCTCTGAGGCAGTCCTTTTATATATTGATATCACATTTCTCTCAGTAATTGTTTCAAACCCTTTCTATCTCCTCATATCCTTAACTTGATTCTTGCCTCAGACCCCTTTGGCCAGCCCCTAGCTTGGTATTTTAATGAACAGACATAGGTCATCAGGTGGCTTCTCCCTTATTATAGCCTCCTTCACCTGCCGTCCCCCACTTCTCGCCCACTCAGTCAGGCCTTTCACCCCCAGCTTCCCTGAAGTCGATACTTCCTGTTCAAGTTGACCCCTTCCCCTTACTCGACCCCAGAATCTATCTTCCTTCCTTTTAGGCTAGTTTTCCCTCTCCAGTAATTATTTTCCTCTTTACTTAAGAGCAATTCTCGCTATGTGTGCCATGGTTTCCTATTGCCACCATCTTACCCCCAAGACTTTTCAGAGTTAGCAATCTTTAAAATTACACAAGGATCTCATCTGCCTCCTGGCTTCACTTCCTCTTCCTATGTCTGTCACAGAAACAGAAAGCATCCCAGGCATGGCGGTGCACGTTAGTAACCTCAGCACTGGTGAGGTATGTAGGGAGGATAAGGTCAGTGTGGGCCATGTGGTAAGATGCTATCTCAGAAAAAATAATAAACAGATTAAAAAGACAGAAGAAAATAACAAAAATCACAATGACATCACCCAGCTGTCAACATCTTACGTTTTCACGTGCACAAATACACATATCCATAATATACACGTAATTGGATCATATATGCAAAGTTTTTGTCATAATAAATTTTAGGATACTGAAGCCTTGCTATCTATTTTCTGGCTCAAATTAAGAAAATTAACTTCTCTGATTGAGTCAAGTTCCTCTTGTGCAAGACATAGACTATTACAGTAACTTCTTCACCCGGTTTGATGAGAATTAGACGAGATAAAACATATTAAGGCACATGTCACAGTACCTGACATCTAGCAAGTCTAATTAATGTTGGCTGCATGACCTTCCACAGCAAATAACATATCTCTCCATGCTAATGAGTCCTGTCCTTCTGCTAGCTAACAGAAGTGACTGAAGCAGCTGCAGCAGCTCTCGAGCACAGGAGGAAGCATGCGAGTGGGCTGCAAAGCTGGAAAAACAGTACAAAAAGCAATGTGTATTTGTGGATTCGATGTTATTGAGATAATATTTCACTTGTAGCCCAGGCTGTCCTGGAATTCACTATGTACCTCAGGCTAGACTCAAACTCATGGCAATTCTTCTGCCTCAGTTTTCCAAGCGTGCTAGGATTATAGGTGTGAGCCCCCGCACCATCTTTCTACTCTCTCTCCCTTCCTTCCTCCCTTCTTCTCAACTCCCCTCTCGTGTGTGTGTGTGTGTGTGTGTGTGTGTGTGTGTGTGTGTATGTGTGTATGTGTCTGTGTGTTATGCTGAAGACTAAACTCGGGGCCCCAGACACGCTAATCTAGCACTCTTGCCACGGAACTGTGCCTAGCCCTATGCGTTTGCAATTTTGACAGACACTGCCAAAATGAGTGAAAATTATCATGGCCTGTTCCCTTCCTCCATTCATTCTTTCCTTCCTTGTTTTTAGTCAGGGTCTCATATAGCCAAGGATGGCTTGGAACTCTCTCTATATGAAGATAACCTTGAACTTTTGATCTTCATGCCTCCCTTCCCAAGTGCTGGGATTATAGGCATGTACCATGCCCAGTTTATGGGGTGGTAACTGAACCCAGTGCATGCTAGGCAAGCACTCTATCCACTGAGCTCATCCCTGACCCTACCCCGATTTCTTTAAATTATAAATTATTGATGGATGCTTTAGCTGTTTCCTCTTTCTTCACTTAAACAAGCTCAGACTGTGAAGCACACTCTCACAACTGAATATTTGCAAAGATCCCTGATTATTTACAAGGCAGAGGAAAGATTATAAGTAGGAACAGAAACTGGGGGCAGAGGTGTAGCACATAGGGAAGAGTTAAACTGAGCAACACACAGAAGAGAAGCTGGCAAAGGATGGAGCTGGAAAACACAGGGACCAAATCAAAAGGACTGTGAATGCCACGCCACAGTCATTCAGTCAGCTGATTGGGAGATAATTACCGGTCACCTTCTACAGGTCAGATGGCATTTTCGATATTTTGTTCACTTCCTGAAACAAAACAAGAAAATATTGCTGCCAGACGGGGTTTACATTCTATTAAAGAGAGGCAGACAATAAAAAAGGATAGGTAGGGGGCTGGGTAGATGATTCAACAGGAAAAATCTCTTACTCTGCAAGCCTGAAGTCCTGAGTTTGGAAACACTGGGCATGGTGGCGGCCCCTGTAACCCCACTTTTGCGGGTGGCATGAAGAGAGAGGTGGACTCCTGGAGCTCACTGTCCAGACAGCTTAGTCAAACTGATGAACTTCCTGTTCACTAAGAGTTCCTGTCTACAAACAGTGACGTTCAGAGCAATTAACCGCAACACCTGATAGCAACCTTTGGCCTCCACACGTACAGGAGGTCAGTTCTCCGTAGAATTTCAGACAAGTGTGGAATGTAGCTTGAGACCCCTGTCTCACAGCAAAACCGAACAAACATACAGTAACCACAGCAACCAAAACAAACAGAAAGGAATGGGAGTAGAAACAGGGATGAAAGTGGGCCAGGCAAGTAGTAATTTACAATAGTAATTTTTACAATTTCAATGCAGTGCCTATCAGGATCACTGTGAGACTTCATCTTATTCTAGCATGGGGGATGGGGGCGGCACTGATGCTGACTCAAACAAGAACCTTGTCCATGTGAGGCAAGTCTGTACCACTGAGCAGCACCCCTAACTTGAGCTTACTCTATAAGAAGGAACTGAATAATAATTTTTCTTACATTTATCACCATCTGTAACATAGTTCCATACGCCCTGATACCCAGTGCCTAGTGATTTTAATTCCCTACTATAATTTATTTTAAAGGGAACTCCACAAGACTCACATGAATGAAAACCTAGTATTATAAGCCATAAAGGTCTACGAAGGGACACTGGGAGACATGCTTAGCAGCTGTCTGTTCTCCTTCTCCGAGACTACTTTGTAAATCACAAATGCTCGCTAAATTGCCTGCTCATTACTTACACACAGAAGACGGATCCATCCTTACAATAACCCTACGAAATAGGTAACATCATTGCACTGTTCCCATTTTCTTAGGAAGAAATCTGGGCTGTCCTTAACCTTCCTTTGTCACTGTTTCCAGCAAACAAATAGAAACAGTAATAGGGGATCTAGGAGAGAAGCCAGTGTCTGCCCCATTTCCAAGCTTCAGCGAGGCTTTCCAGGGTGGGGGTGGGGAAGGGAGATGACAGAGAATCTTGACTAGATCCACCACTGACTCTCCCAGTGACTGAGAGCTGAGCCAGAATCTGGCTTCAAAACACCAATGCCTCCCCCCCCCCCCAGAGTTACATTTATACTGGTCATTTTAATTGTCCTGTGAATAGCCTAATTGGAATGTCCAAATTGATGTCAGCCTTGTTAGGATGGGGGTTTTGATTAGAAGGAAGACACTGCGCTGCCGGAACACACTGGCTCCTCTGGGAAGAGGCCAGAGCAGGGTAAATACTAGTTGAGGAGGCGGGTGAGCGGCTAGAAGGAAAGAAACAGCGAAGAGTAAGGGAGGGGGAAGCTGAAGATAAACCGTCCTGTTTATTTGTCTCTCATTCAAGTTCTTTGAGGAAGAATGCATCTAACGATAACATGTCAGAAGACAGAGGCAGAAATGAGGCCCTGTTTACCTCCCGAGGCTCACAAGGTCTAGGTACTGCTCTTCAATTTCCTGGGAATTCAGCCTGATATTTTAAAAAGAAAAAGACTTTGGGGGAAGAGGAGGTTGCTCGTTTGTAGATAGGTTTTATATAGCCCAAGCTGGCCCTGAACTCTCTGTGTCGCAGAAGCGATCCTTTGCACTCCTCTTGTTCTTATAGCTACCTCCCAATTTTGTAGATTTTGGAAGTTCTTTTTTTTTTTTTTTTTTTTTTGAGATAAGATTTCACTAGGTAGCCCTGGCTGGCCTTGAACTCACCGAGGTCTGCCTGCTTCTGCTTCCTGAAATACTGAGATTAAAGGTGTGTATCACTACGCCAGCATTTTTGTAGGGGTTGCTTTTTTTTAAGGCTACATGAGTATCCAGACTGGCCCTACTCACTATGTAGCTAAGACCAGCCCTGAACTCCTGGTCTTCCTGTTTCTACTCCCCGAGTGCTGGAATTTTCAAGCATGGCTACTCCATCCAACAAAAGAAGTCATTTCCATTCATGCAGTTAACACGAGACTTTGGCATACTAAAGCAAAGACTCTGAACTAGAGGTACATCTTTCTTTGGTTCTACTTATCATTGCATTCTGAGAATTCCAGACTCACCCAGGGTTCATTAAAGGCTTATGACCAAAGGTCAGAGCAATGCAGGAAGCCTGGAACGCGGCGCTCAGTGCACTCCTTCAACACTCAGCTTATGAAAGAAAGTTCTCCTTTGCATAGAGTAACTGCTTTTCAGCTGCTCAGAGGAAATTGAAGACGAAACAAAAGCCTCTGAATGAACTAGAAAAGCTAAGAGGAGAAGGGGTTAATCTTGGTACAGAGGAGGCATTGCCTAAAAGCCTCAGATGTTATGTGTTATCTAGACCTTATAACACAGCAGGAAAAAAAAAAAGACTGTTTATGATCAAAATCCCCAAAGACTTATCCTCAAAGTAAGGATATAGCAAGATTCCTTTTGCAGACAGCCTGGTGAGAGCATGGCTACACTATCTGAACCACAGATGGCTTCTTTGTACTACTCCCCATTTGGGAGGTTCCCAGACAGGACTCAGCCCATCCTGGCACTTATGCTATCATTTCTATTTGTAAATCAGGATTAGAAGAGGCTTGTCACTTGGTAACATGTGCTCTCTGTAAACCCTTAGATCTTCGCTATGGTAAAAACAGAGCAAGTGTGTCTACTGTTTTATTTAGCTTTGTTTTTAATTTCTTTCTTGCCACTGATATCCAAAGGGTAATGCCATGCTTGGTAGCCTTCCAGATGACCAACAGGACACTGGTAAGTATCTATGAGGTCAGATTCTTTTCCTGTCAGTAAGTTGCAGTTCAGAAGGCCATGTGCATGTTGAGTATGTTACTGGGAGTTAAACATTTCTTCTTTAATTGGATCTGATCTACCTTTAATTTCATTTTTGTTTTGAGATGTGGTTTCATGTAGAAGACTAGTCTTAAGTTTACCATCTCCTGCTTCAGCCTTCCAAGTGTTAGAATTACAAGTATGTCCTACAGTCCCCAGCTTGGATTGTAGAAGTATGCTCTCACCAGCAATGACGGCATATATCTGAAATTCCAGCATTTGTGAGGTAAAATCTATGTATAAAAAACAAGAACAACAAAAATACAACCAGGTGTGGTGTGACACATGCCGTTCATCCTAAACCTGGCGACTCAACAATTTGAGGCCTGCCTGAGGTACTAGTGAGACTGTAGTCTCATAAAACCAAAAGCCCATTAGCCAGTCATTTTGAGCAGTGATGGATAACTGTGTTTAACCAAATACTAAAACCCAACATGTGCAACTTAAATTATTTGACAAAAATATAATTGGATTAACAATTCTGATAAAATAAACATTGAAACATATTTTGCTGCCATCATTGATAATTTTCTTATTGCAAGTAACGTTAGACACAACATCTTAAAATTTAAACCTCAAAACAAAAACATTGTTCAGCCAGATCGCACTTGTTACTCTAATACTCGGGAGGCAAAGACAAGATTGCTCTAGAATTTGAGGCCAGTCTCTAATTGCAGGCAAGCCATGAATATATATGAAGACTGTCTCTAAAATACACAAACAAAAGAAAACGACATCAAAACAAGTGTACTAAAACCAAAAATAAAAGCTGCTGTTTAAATAATTTACTTAAGAACTCTATTAAAGAACATTCACTGTGGGTGGGAATATAGAAAGGTAAACTCACACTGGATAAGATAAACTGCCTTTTACTTATAAGGTTAAACATATTTGATGACTGTGTAAAGATATGTCACTCTGACTGGTTTAATAAAAATATGAACAGCCAATAGCTAGGCAGGATTTTCAGGCAGAGAGGATGCTAGGAATAAAAGCAGACACCATTAGACACAGAGCAAGCAAGATGGGCACTATGGAGATGAGGTAATAAAGCCATGAGACAGAAAGTAAATTAATAGAAATGGGTTCACTTAAGGTATAAGAACTAGTTAGGAACAAGCCTAAGCTATAAGCCAAGCTTTCATAAAAAGTCTCTGTGTCATTATTTGGGAGCTGGGCTGGTGGGACAGAGAAAGACACACTACAACCATTCCGCTACATTTTTACTCAAAAGAAAGTAAAAGATACATGCATGGGTTGGCAAGATGGTTCCGTAAGTAAAGGCACTTGTTGTCAAGTCTGACCTGAGTTCGATTCCTGGGACCACATAGTAGAAAGACAGAAATGACTTCTGCAGGTTGTCCTCTGATCTCCCCACACATGCCATGGCACAGAAATGCCCTGCCCCTCATCCACAGGCACAAGCACAAAATGAATGTGGTTTTAAACAAGATTAACCCATATAAAGACTTGAACACAAATTTCTCAGCAGCTTTTACTACTAATTGCTCTGAAGTGAACGAAGAGACCAATTGTACCCTACATAGATTCAGTAATAAAAAAAATAATGAGCAACTAATACAGGAAACAACACAGATTCTAAATATATTATTCCAAGTAAAAATAACCAGATACCCAAATTACACACTTTATGATTACATATATCAGATTCTACATGATGAAAAGGAGGTAAGTAAGTGGTTGTCGAGAGCCAGTGGAGGGCAAGCAGGAGGATAAATCTCAGAGGATGCTTTATGTAGCAATGGAAATGATCTGCATCTTCATGGTAAGCTTAAAATTGGTGCAGTTGTTTTGTTGTGTATATTTGAGTCAGTGTCTCTTGTAGTCCAGGCGGGCCTCAAACTCACTATGTAGCCAAAGCTGACTTGTAACTCCTGATACTTCTGCTTCCACTTCCCAGGTATCTGGGTTGGCAAACATGTGCATGTAGCACAAATATAATTGTTCTTAATAATAAAAACCCAGAGTCAGATATTGGGGTAAATGCTAAGAGATCAGAGAAGTAAAGGAGCCAGCCACTAAAGTTCTTACCTTGACTTTTTACCTCTACTGAATCCTCAGACAAAAAAGGGGGCAAGATCCTGTCCCCATGAATCCTCAGACTGAATGCCATGATCTCCTGCCTCCTCCCACCTTACATTCCTCTCTCCATCCAGCCATATCCCTTCCTATCTCCACCTCCCTAGTCCTGCGATTAAAGGTGTATAACATCCAAGTACTAGGATTAAAGGTGTGAGCCACTATCGCCCGACTGTTTCTCTTTTAGACTGGATCAATCTCGTGTAGCCCAGGTTGACCTCAAACTCACAGAGATCCGTCTGTCTGTCTCTGGAGTGCAGGTATTAAAGGTGTGTGCCACCCCTGCCTGAACTCCATAGCTAACCAGTGTGGCTAGCTCCGCAGTCTAATCTTCAGGCAAACTTTATTTGTTTACAGCACAAACAAGATATCACCCCATGTGCCACTATGCATGCTGGGAAATCCTTAAAAAGCCAAAGTTTTAACCGTCCTTCTTTTAAATAAGCCATCTGTACTAAGATGTGGCAAGTGCAGAGAACCAGCCACTGTCTGGAAAACCTCAGCACACAGGCTTGGTGGAAGAGACTAAGCTGTGTGCTGTTTAAAGCAAGGTCACATGGTTTGATCTCGCTTGGGGGGCACGGATAACAACTGTATGGGAGGACTGATAACAAATATGAAACAAGTTTTCATTAAGCTAAAAAGAAGGCCAACAAGTTAGATAAGTTAAGGACAAGAAATAACAATTTGGAGTACCGTGAACCCTGACCATGCCGTCCTAGGGAGTACATCTCAGAGGAGAAGACAGCCTGTCTTTATGTGCCTTGACTTTATCTAACTGAGCTCTTGTGGGAATTGAAAGAAAAAAACAAAACAAAAACCAGCAACAACAAACTAATACCAATGACTGGATCAAGGAGTAAAAAGTGGTGTCTGGTGAAAGATACTCCAAATTCTATGGCCAAATTGCAGGGAATCCCTTGCCTTCCTCGTCAGTATGAAAGCTTCTTTTCCACAGGGCGGGGCCTGGTGGTTAGCTCCTTTAATTCAAGCACTCTGGAAGCAGAAGTAGGCAGATCACCATGGTTTTCAAATCAGCCAAAGTTGTACAGTGAGACTTGGTTTAAATAAAAAAGTTCTAATAATCCTTTAATAAATCTAGGTGATTGAATTGGGAATATGTTAGGATCTGGAACATGCTACCCACCATAGAAATAAAGAAATGGTGCATAATGAGCATGGTGGAATACACCTTTAATCCCAGCACTATAGAAACTGAAGAAAGAGGACCCTGAGTTTGGACTACATGGGCTACATGGCAAGATTATGTTTCTAGGGAAAAAAAGGTGAATAGATGAATTTCTTTCAAATAATTATAGGGTATGATTCAGAATAGTTATACTCAAGTGGGCAATATAGAAAATGTTGAATTAGATTGTACTAGATCTTTAAGGGACTAGAGATGTAGCAGTTATGAAATTCAAGTACAATGCAGAAATCAGTATGAAACTAGACATGGTTTCCAAGATTTGATTAAAGCAATTGGTACCCAATTGTTATATACATATTTTATATGTAACTGGAATTATATAATAAGGATATTTTCTTTCAAAAAATCATGGAGTGTTATGGTAATTTCTGTGCGCCACACATTGAGAATATCAATACTACTAGAAAAATGACAGGGAATGGAGAGAAAGCTCAGTGGTTAAGAGCACATGATGATCTCAGAGCTGATTCTCAGCACCACGTCAGGCAACTCACAGCACTGTAGCTTCAGCTCCGGGGAATCTGACACCCCTCTTCTGGCACCTGAACTCTCTCTCTCTTTCTCTCTCTAACACACACACACACACACACACACACAGAGATACACATAATAAAGAAAAATGACGGGAATGGTAACTCAAAAGACAACCGATTTGTAGAAAGATGGTACAGATTGCTGGAGGTCTGAGAGTCTGTCTGTGGGAGTTCAAGAAAGGGCATCTCCCCATCCACAAAAATACCTTCATATACAATCTGTCTATATATGATATAGCCAAATGTAGTATATCTATATACATTTAAAAAACAAAAACAAGATTCTATTAACCACAGTGTTTTGTAACATCTTTTCATGTCAAAACTTCTTTGCACATCAAGTGATACATGATGACATCATCATTCTCAGAATGTGTGGCGGTTTCCATAAAACGATGATGCTGCAACTTCTTTAGCCCAACATTTCCCAAAGAGTATTCTACATAGCACCATGGCCACAAAATGAGTGCTCAGAAATGAGGACGTAGGTTAAACAGTTTGAACATGCTTCGTACCACATCCGCTGTCTCGGGCTTTCACAATGACATAGAAATGAGTCTAGGCTGCAGGAAGCCTTCTTGTTACTTCCCAGCTGCCACCTCTGTGGTATACTAAACTAATTTTTCTTTCTGTTGAAAGAAAACGGGAGGTTTAACCCAGCTGATTGAACTGACTTGTCCCTGGACTCTTCCTAGGTGACCTCTTCTTAATTTGCCAGAACACTGATTTATTCACATTTCATACCTAGAGAAATGCTAACCTAATTGATTCCAGTGTTAGACACCAGTTTTCATTTTATTGGGTTTTTTTTTTTACCTAAAACTTACTTGCCATTTTAAGTACGTTACTAATTACATTTACAGCGTTGTATGACCACCAGTACTGTCTATTTCTGAATCATTTCTATTATCCCTAAGCAGAAACTGTACTCATTGAGAATAACTTCCTATATCCCTTTCCCAGCCACTGGTAACCTCTAATCTAATCTACCCTCTGCTATTATTAATATGTTTATTTGAATTATTTAATATAAGTAAAATTATATAACATTTGACCTTTGTGTCTGATTTATTTCACTTAATATACCATTTCAAGATTCATGTATGTTGTCATTTGTATCAAGACTCAATTAGTTTGCCGGGCCAGCCATCATTATTTGAATATAGATTTTTTTTTTCAGTTGCTCCAGCACACCATTTGTTTCTTGTTTAGTTTAATTTCGGTTTGTTTGAGGTTTTGTTTTTTGTTTGTTTGTTTGTTTTCTGAGGCTGAGAAACTCCAGCCTGGCCTCAAACTTGTTGCAGTGTAGCAAGGATAATCTTGAATTCCTAATCTTCCTACCTCACAACTGCTACCTGTGCCACCACAGCCAGCTGAAAGACCTTTAGGTGGCACTTTTGAAATGAACCCAGGAGAAGATTAGAGGAAAGGAATTTGCTGCTATGCCTGGGTAGCCTCCAGCCACCAACTTTTTTTAACACTCCAATACAGAGATCCAACATCTTACCTTGAAGGCAATAATCTTACATTTATTTCACATTTACAAATAATATTATAATAAGCTGGGCAGTGGTGGTACAGGAGGCAGGCAGATGGATCTCTGTGAGTTTGAGGCTAGCCTGATCTACAGAGTGAGTTCCAGGACAGCCAAGCCTACACAGAAAAACCCTGTCTCAAAAAAAAGAAAGAAAGAAAAAAAAACCCAAAAAACCCAAATAATATTATAATGAATATGCTTTTCAAACCATACCATATTTTTGTTTTTTTGAGACAGCTTCTCATGTATCCCAGGCTGGCCTCAAACTTAACACATAGCCAAGGATGACCTTGAATTTCTTTTCTTTTTTTTTTTTTTTTTTTGGTTTTTCGAGACAGGGTTTCTCTGTGGCTTTGGAGCCTGTCCTGGAACTAGCTCTTGTTGACCAGGCTGGTCTCGAACTCACAGAGATCCGCCTGCCTCTGTCTCCCGAGTGCTGGGATTAAAGGCGTGCACCACCATCACCCGGCTCAACCTTGAATTTCTTACATCTTGCACCACTCTGTTTATACAGTGCTGGGGATCGAACTCAAGACTTGTATATTCCAGGCATGTTCCCTGCCAACTGAGCTATATCTTCAGCCTTAGCCTCATATTTTTCCCTAAGAAAATCTAGATTTGCTCTATTGGAGAGTGAAGAGAGGAAGTGACGTTCACTGTGTAGAACACTTTCCCTGATGTGTGAGACTCCTTGAGTTTTCTTGTCAGCACCAGCAGGAGGATAGAGAGGGAGAGGAGGAGTGGAGCATGGGGACGGAGAGGGTGGAGGAGGAGGAGGAGGAGAACCTGGAAAAACTGTTCACTGCTTGAATAGTTTTGAGCAATATCAAGCTTCCACCAGAAAGAGCATTAGGAACCCAGTGAATTTGAAAGCCACTTTCCCCAGATTCCCAACAGCTTCGCATTTTATTAGCATTTGAAAAAATTCTCTGCTAATAACAGCGTGGGAATGGATTCCAAAGCAAGCTGAGGGGTGGTTTAGTTTGAACCGCCTTTGACATGCGGGCCCTAGACCTTTCCTTTCCCAAGCTCTCACTCTTCCAGGAAGATAACCCAAGGGCAGGGCGTGGTGTAAACCCCTGAGGAGCTTCTGTCTCTTTAAGGCAGCAAACTTAAATCCTTCCTTACAGAGGAGAGCCACTAGACAAGGAAAGTATAACTAGGTTCCTCCGCTGGATAATGACATTTTTTAAATATTTTCTTAAGTATATTCTCAGCACAGTCACAAGCCAGCTGTTTGCAACTTTCAAGTGTGTCCTTTTTTTATTTGTGTTTAATGGAGACTTACCAAGCAAAGGCCCATGCCAAGAAATAAGCTAAATTGACCTTAGAGGGCTTTTCTTCTAGCCGTATGGTAATTATTGAGGAAAAGAAAAGGCTCATTTGCTGGTAGCTCCCTCTTTAGTGCTAGTCAAGCACTTCCCAATGCATATCAGGACAGCATTTTTATAGCGGATGGCACTTTGGGCCATGACTTTCCTGATTCTCTGGAACAAACACACCAAGCAGAACTCGTATTTTGTTTTCTCAAGCTGTAGTTACAGTACAAAGGAACTGTTATGGTGAGCGCTCTGTCCATTGGAACTTGTTATTAATAAGGGGAGCCTAAGAGGATCATTTATTCACACAAAACAAGAAACCAGGGGGAAATTAGCTTTCCGTATTTCATCATAAATCATGCATAATTTAGGGACTAGAGGCAACTATTGATGAGGCTGAACAAAATTAGTTTCTTGTTGCCAAGAAGAATAAAAATATTCGCACCAAAGCTGTCTAATTTCCCAAATATTTTTAAGTGTTCCCAAATTTCATGCCACCACAACTTTTATTGTCACTCTAGCAAAGACGGAGGAAGATATTTTCACAGACTCAATAAAACTTTAAGAGGCAGAAGGGACCTTATAAACCTCCAGTCCAACTCTATTTTACAGATCAAACACCTGAAGTCCAGACAGCTGAAGTGACTGGGTCAAGGTCACTCAGATCCCTGAGCAGAACTTGACCTCAAAACTCAGGACTGTTGTATTAAGAATACAGTCTGGAGGCAAGAGACGTCTCAGAAGTTAGGAGCTCTTGCTGCTCTTACAGAAGACCTGGGTTCAGTTACTAGCACCTACAAGGTTGGCTCATAAGCACTTGTAATTCCAGTTCCAGGAAATGTAATGTCTTCCAGCCTCTCAGGCACCAAGAATGGATTTCGAGAATATACACACACACAGGCAAGACACTAGTAAACATAAAATATAAAAAAATAAAGACTACAGTCTGGGCTGGGTGTGGAGATGCAGGCTTTTAATCCAAGCAGAAGAAGTAGGTGAATCTCTGTGAGTTCAAGGTCAGTCTCTGGTCTACAAAGCAAGTGTTAGGGTTAGCTGGTGCTATATACATATTGAGACCCTGTCTCAAGAAACACAGGCTTGGTCTTTCCTCTCAAAAGGATCTTTGTTACTAGTTTCCTTTAAAATCTGTAAAGCCACAGAGATTTCCAAACTGTATACTAGTGGCTATTGGGCAATTCATTTGGATCCACCTAGCAACATCATTCATTTAATGCCTTATTTCTAAGAGAGCATGATCATTAAGTTTCCGACTATTAAACATTGAGCACATTTCCAAGATTTCTATATGATGGATGATGAATCTCCATACCTACATATTGCAGGCTTTTGAAAATCAATTCTGTTGACTTTGTTTGATATAGAATCACACTATGTGACCCAGAGAGGCCTGGACTCACTGTGTAGGGCAAGCTGACCTTGATCTTGAATAGTCTCCTGCCTCAGCATCCCCAGGGTTTGGCTTACAGGTCTGCACTACCATCCCTGACTTTTTTTTTTTAAATCAGAGGTTCCTTAGGAAATAAGCTCTTTTGGGGGCATTCATATGGCTTCCTGGTCTTTTCTCAATGCACAGTTTCAACTATGTGACAACAAAATTTATCTCTATAATAGAATTTTCAAGCGCAACTTTGAAGATTTTAAAGTAATTTAAAACACTCGAGGGGAATCATAATTAGTTTCCCCCCATAGATATCCAATACCATAGATGCATTTTCATCATTCATTTATATATAGTTGCTTCGAGGTGAATTAAAATTTTTCATTTAGGCGATGAGATTAAATATATCCTGTTGTGGGAGTACTAATAATTCAAGGAGCAGGGACAAAGATTAATGCAGATTAGAATCTTAACTCATGTGCTTTTAATAGCTTAGTTGATTTACCTCAGTTTTAAGGAGCCAATGAAACAAGCCACCCAGCTAAAGCTCCAATCCTCAGTTCTTAAGGTAGGAGATTTCTAATTGTAAGAGGTGCTTAGCAAGAGAGCTAACTGTTGTGACAGCTGGCTCATTAGAAGATTTCAAATTGTAACAGAAAGATAATCTTCTAGAATTCTTTGGATGTTTTTTGTTGTTAATTGGTTTGTTTAATTTGGTTCTGTTTTTCTTTTGTTTTTGTCTCTGTTTTGTTTTGATGCCTTTTCAAAGACAGTCTCATGTAGCCCTCTAACTTGCTTGAGCTCCACATCCTTCTGCCTTCACCTTTAGAGTGCTGGGATTTCAGCCATGTGCCACTACTGTCTGTCTGTCTGTCTGTCTCTCTCTCTCTCTCTCTCTCTCTCTCTCTCTCTCTCTCTCTCTCTCTCTCTCCTCTCTCTCTGCAGGGCCTTTCTGTGTTGCTTAGGCTGGCCTCTCTAGCCTCCTGCGTCACCCTCTAGAGCACTGAATTCTAGGCATGCACCGTGATACTTAGCATCTGCCTGGAATTCTTACAAAAGTTCCTTTATTGAGACATTAAAAACAATCCCAAAAATTCCTTAATTTTAAGAGTAGCTGGATGCGGTGACACATGCCTATAATCACACACTCGTGAGACTGAGGCAGGAGGGTGGTGAAACTCTGAAAAATAGATAAACAAAAAATTAGATTCTAAAGAGTCTATGAGTCCAACAATCCAGTAAATTCCACCCCGTCCCTCTATCAAATCCAGGCCCTGGCACAGTCTATTCACATGATCCTAGCTTTCTAGAAACGAGTTATAGTAATAGTATACCTTTACTCCCCACCACCTTTTTTTGTGTTGTTTTTGAGACTGGGTCTCACTATATAGCCCAGGCTGGCCTTGAACTTTCAGCAGCATTACTGCTTTAGCCTCCTGAGTGCTAGGATTACAGGTGAACAACACGCTTGACTCCAACACATCCCTTCTATGCTGCCTTTGAAGAATAAAGACCCTTTCATGCATATATCTGAGGTCACGTTATCCTAGCCTGCCTCGCATCCTTAATAATTTGTACTTCTCACTTGAAGGTAGGGGTGGTATTTCAAGCTTCCTTGTATATCCTACAATTTTTAGTACAGAAATTATTCACAGAAAGTCATCAAGTATTTGTTGAAATTATTCAAAATTGCTACTTTGGTTGATTCAATTTTCACAGAGTTTGTTGTTTGTTCTTGTTGTGAGGCAGGGTTTCAGTAACTTAGGCGTTCCTCAAACGTCAGATAGAGCCAAGGATGAACTCGTGGTCCTGATCTTCCTACATCTAGTTTCCAAGTACTGGGAACCTAGGCACGCGCCACCATGCCTGGCTAGTAATCATATATCCATCTTATTAACACAGTGAGTTTTCTTCTCTAATTTCAGTGAATCATTCAGTAAATATAGATTGCTATCCGTTTATAAAGTTATGAGTAAGATAAGAACTTAATTGAGTACATATTTTAGGCTTAAACATTATGCTTTGAAACATGTGAGAGCTAGGCTGAGCTATGTCCCCTGCTCCTGTTTTATACCTTTTACTAGTGTGTATTAATTACACAAAATAATGAGTTTGTTGTAACATTTTCAAACATGTGTGGATTGTACATTGATATATCCATCCCCTTTATTATCTTCGCTTGTCCCCTTCACTTACATGGTTTTCAGTCAACTGGCTTCCAATGCACTGTCACACTATCCCTAGGACACGCCACTGTGGGGAATTAATATGACAGTTCTTGGGATGACAAAGAATTCAGTTAGGATGACCAAAAAAAAAAACCCTTCTTAGTACAACTTTTAAAAAAAAAACTGAAGCACAAAACATCGTGTAAAGGTTACAATTGTTCTACTGGGACAATCAACAAATGAAAACTCATTTAAGGAATGAGACGGTGCAGGTAGGCGAATGAAGGTTAGCCTCAACTACATAGTGAGTTTAGGGCCAGCCTGGGCTGCATGAGAAAAGGAGGGCAAAGGGAGAAGAAATAAATATTCTTCAGTGTAGAAAAGAAAGAGAATGGAGCACCAACTACGTTATCTTTGATTCTTAGCATATTACAATGAGTTGTGGCATCCTTGTGTACAAACCAGTTAAAACTGGCTGGCTATGCGTCACAAGACTACGTTACCAGTGCCTAGAAGACCAAGGCAAGAGAATCAAGAGTGCGAGGTTACATAACAAACCCAGTCTTATATGACCAAAAAAAAAAAAAAATTAAATGAAACCCCCAAAGAAATGAAACAGCTACAGTGTATTCCCCTGAGGTGAGAAAACGTTACGGAGATAGTTGTTATTGGCTAGCAGGAAATGTTCTTTATTTGAGTAGTGGTCTCATTTTCCATCATTTTGGGATCTCTCCCTCCCTCCCTTTCTCCCTCCTTTCCTTCCTTTCCCCTTGTGTCTGTATGTGCGTGTATGTGTGTGTGTAGAACATGTGTAGACTCTACCAGGGTGAAACAGCTGTTTGCATACCCAAGACTAAAGATTGTGTCCTCCTCTGTAGGGGAAGGCCATACTCTCTGACCAAGCACACAGCTTCAGGAGGGCCATACAGGAGCAGTGAGGGAGGAAGGGCACATGCACTTAGCTAGTTTCTCTGAACCAATCCTAACAGTCAACGTGTTAACAGATGTCACATCCTGTCTGTGTGTTGTGTGACACACTAGTAGAAAGAATAAAATAGAAGCAGGAGACGTAGCTCAGCCTAGCTCTTACATATTTCAATGCATAATGTTTAAGCCTAAAATATGTATTCAATTAAGTTCTTATCTTACTCATAACTTTATAAGTGGATAGCAATCTATATTTACTTGAATGACTCACTGAGATTAAATAAGAAAACTCACTGTATTAATAAATTGAATTTATGAATACTAGCCAGGCATGGTGGTGCATACCTAGATTCCCTGTATATGGGAACAAGATGCAGGAAGATCAAGACTGCAAGTTTATCCTGGACTCATGAGCCCAGACCAGCCTTAAACTTGAATTCTTAAACTTCCTATCTCAGTCTCCCGAGTGCTGGGATTACAGGTGTATGCCACCAGACTTGGCTTGTCAGTCCCCATTATTCACCTTCATCATTAGTCTTTATACTTGACTATGTCAGCCTTTTTATTACAAAATTCTGTTTTCTTTTTGTTTTTTCGTGACAGGGTTTCTCCGTGTAGCCCTGGCTGCCCTAGAACTTGCTCTGTAGACCAGGCTGGCCTAGAACTTACAGAGCTCCAACTGCCTCTGCCTCCAGGATGTTGGCAAAATCCTTTTTGGCTAAATCGCCAATGGCACATGAGAACCTTTCAGCTTGTTGTTTCCTACAGCTTCAGGAATAAATATGGTAACCACAATGAAAATATTTGGTTCACTTGTCCTTCACCAATTTCTAGAATACTGTCTCATTTCAGGAAACTATCAACATCACACACCTTACCCATATCCAAATGAAGGCCTGGAGATGTAGTCCAGAGGTACCACACTTGCCTAATTTGTGCAAGGCCCTTGGTTCAAGTTTCAGTACTACACACCAAAATGTCAGTTGCATTATAGATGAAGCTCATCATATGGACCAGGGCCACTGTTGAAAATATCTTAAGAGCAGGGCATGGTGCCTCATACCTGTAACCCTAACACTTGTGAGACTAAGATGGGCAGCTCACTGTGAGTTCAAGGTACATCCTGTACCACAAAGTGAGAAGGTGTCTCAAATAATAATAAACAAACAAAAGTAACAGCACCATCATTTCCTCATACCTACATCAGATTTCTATCATTCAATTATATTCAAAGGTACAACGGGTTTTGTTAATGTTCAAGGTAATTTTCTGTTTTATTGGCTGAAGCATTTTAAACACGCTCTTAGCTTCATTTCATGATGGTACATCCCCATTGTTCAAAGTGGTAATATTAACATCAACTTATTTAAAGCATTTACTTTAGATTTGAAACTTTTAACATGATTTTTTTTCCTATTTAAAAACCTTCAAGATTTTTAAAGTGAAAATAATTGGTGTTTAAAAATACAAAACACCCAGTAAACACCTGTAAACATGATTTTTTTTTTACAAAGCGTCCTAATGTATTAAAACCTGTATTTAACCAAGTGAGGCACAATAGTCTTGAGGATGAACAAAAAACATTCACACAAAAAAGGCTGCATTTGTTGGCATTTTATCCCCCACCACACACACTTTAATTAGAATGTAAAGTTGATCAGGGCTAATCAGGTTAAATACAGAATCAGTGAAGCCCCAATTACTTATTATTTTCTTTTTATTCAGTTTGCTTTTATTTATCTCGCTATTTCTCTTCCTACACCTTCCCAACAAATTAAACACCCAAGGATTTCTGTGCAAAATACACAGTCCTTGGATCTGTGGCATAGCTAACTGCATTGATTTTCAAAATTGCTTTCATTGATGACGTTTCCCTCCTCAGTGGAGACTAGCAATTACTGAAAGTGTTATTTAAAACCAGTATGGCCATTAAGAACCTAATTTTTTTTTTTTACAGTACTCGAGATCAGACACAGTTTCTCAAGCATGCTAGGCAAGTGCTTTACCACTGAGCTGCACTTCTAGATCTAAGCACATAATTCTTAAAATTTATTTGCCTTGGTGGCTGATTGAATAATTATACTTCATTAAAAGCTATACTTTTATGTGTTCAATAATTTCATTTTTTTGTTCCCATAAGTAAATTCAGATCTCATGTCTTAAACAAAATCAAGGTACTAGGAATGGAACTTGGTATAGAGTTACCCCCTAGCATATGCAAAATCTGGGTTGTCTCCAGTCACACAAAGTCAAATAAAACAAGCAAAAATCAAGGGTAGCCGGAGAGCGTTGGAGCATGCCTGTAATCACAGCAACTGGGAAGTGGAGGCAGGAGGCATGAAGGCCACCCTGGGTTACAGGAGACCTTGCCTCAAACAAACAAACTAAAAATTAAGGAGAAAAGTTTTCTATGTACTAATACCTATATGACTGGATCTTCAGCATATTTTTTATTTGGAAAAACAAAGTATTGCTGCAATAAATTAAGGGCACAGGAATCAAGCATGCAAGCTCTATAGAAAAGCAGAATATTGGGAAACTGAAAACAATGGCAAATAGGAGATAGTCTGCATTCTACTATACAATTCGTTACTGAGCTAACATTATTGATCTCTACTCCCCTCCCCACCTTATGGGAGAAAATCTTGAACCATATAAATTATTTAGCAGAAATCTACTAGAAGTAATTAGAGAGTTAGTATCAGAAAGTAATGGACGGTGAGGGCTCCTTTTAGCGGGTATGTTAGAAGAGGGTCCAATTAGCCCGTGGCACATGCCTTTAATCCCAGCACTTGGGAGACAGAGGCAGGCGGATCTGTGTCTGGATTAGCAGTACAAGCTACTCACGTTACAGCATTCAAGAAACACTGCTTTATGTGCACAGAACACAAAATCCATGATGCAAACAGTTAGCATTTACTCATAAAAAATAGTTTCACGAGAGCAGTAGGAGAAAAAACTCAACATATCCCTTCCATTTCTCTTTATACAAGTAAAGCACACTTTAAAATTCTCTACCAACTGTAGTTTTCAGTTTGGTCATTTTGAGTCAGACTTTCGTGTATTCCAGGCTTGCCTTGAACTTTCTATGTAAATGAGGTTTATCTTGAAGTACTGGGATCACAGGTGTGCACCCCACTCACGCTGCTTTACATGGTTCAGGGTCTCATGCTTGCTAGGGAAGCACTCTTCCAACTGAGCTGCATTACCAACCCAGGTTTTCTGTGCGGTACTGGGCATCGAACTTGAGGCCTCATGCAAACTCACCATGTTCTTAGCCACTGAACCACGTGTAGTCCCAGATCCAAGTATGCGTTCTTATGTGTTTCTCTAAACTTTTTTTTTTTTTTTTGGTTTTTCGAGACAGGGTTTCTCTGTGGCTTTGGAGCCTGCGCTGGAACTAGCTCTTGTAGACCAGGCTGGTCTCGAACTCACAAAGATCTGCCTGCCTCTGCCTCCCGAGTGCTGGGATTAAAGGTGTGCGCCACCACCGCCCGGCTCTCTAAACTTCTTAACCAAATAAATGCCTAAGCAACCCTCCTAAAAGTGTATCCATCAAACATTAATAATACCCATGCTAGAGAAATGAACAAAAGTTGATAGCACCCATTTGTAATAGTACTTTGTAACTTTTAAATATAATGTATTATATTTCAGAATATATACAGTAGTCACAGGATACTTTAAAACAAAGTGAAAAGTGTCCAATAATTAGCTGTTTCTAACTCCCGTGTTAATACTCACCAAACATTTTGTGGACAGCTGGGAGGATTAAGGAGGTTGTAAGATGGTAATACTTGCGGATTTGACTTGGCTGATCGTCAAGCTCCATTTTACCTATGACAAAACAGTAGGTCAGGCCAGACATGTCTTATGCAATGTAATTTGAATTGTGAGAGCAAGGCTTGTTCATTGCTATTGACTTGTCAAACATGTAACTCGTTAATAGAAAGGCAAATTTGAAGCCAGACACGGTGGTTCACACCAGAGGTTGCAGCACAAAGAACTGCCATGATTTTCAGACCAGCGGTGGCCTTCAGAGTGAGATATTTCATCACTTTTTAAAATAGCTGCCATTTTCATGGATAATGAACTATGGTATATAGCCAGCACAATGTATTATTCAGCTGGAAGTAAAAGGAAAGCCATGGTATCTTCATTACAATGATGGACTTGGGAAGTATGTTAAGCGAGGTGGCTGAGACTCCAAACAAACAAACAAACAAAGCAAAAAGCATATGTTCTCCTTGGCTGTAAGGTACAGATGTGTACATCTGAGCAGGTGTAAGTATGGACATAGTATACTATCTAGAAAAACAAGTCCAAGAGCGGACGCCATTAAGTGATGAGAAAGAAAGGAGCCAGCAAACTCTGGATGCACGACTTACGAAAGCGGATATAAAGCTAGTTTTTAAAGTTGCAACGCCTTCGCAGCTTTCTCTTTTGGGGGTAGATAGGTAATAAAAATATAACTGATAGTGAAAGCGGCGGGCCTAAAGCACAGCACCAATTCTTCAGAATGTCCATTTTGACTGTGCTGAAAGTTTGGGACTTGGCAAGTGTTGAGTGCTGTGGTGGTTGGAAAGAAAATGGTCCCCAAAGGCACTGGCACTCTCAGGAGGTATGGCCTTGTTGGAGGAAGTATGTCACTGTGGGAGTGGGCTTTGGGGTCTCTTTTTCTCACGCTTCCCTCAGCTGATTTCCTGTTGCTAGCACATTTGCCTGCACGCTGCCATGCTCCCTGTCATGATGATAATGGACTGAACCTCTGAAACTGTAACCCACCATCTCAAAAATGGTTTCTTTGTAAGAGCTGCTATGGTCATGGTGTCTCTTCACAGCAGTAGAAACCCAAGCCAAGTGCCTTCCTTAAACTAGCTATGTGATGTTGTTATTTTTGGCTTTGTTTATTTTAATTAAAACAAAGTGATTTATTTTTAAGAAAGTACCATTTTAGTATTAACCAAGGACTATATAACATGACTCTTTTTTCATTCATTCATTCCTTTTGAGAGTGGGTTCACTCTGTAGCCCAATATAGCCAGAAGTCACTCTGTAGGCCAGGCAATCTTGGATTATAAACATGTGTCATTATACTTAGCTTAATTTTCTAAATATACATTATAACTAGATGAGTTCTCTTATAGCACAAAATGAACAGCATAAACATGTTTTAAAATACTGACCAGAAACATTTAACTGGAAAAAAAAATAACACTGCTAGACCAGGGGTCTAACTCTGTGGCACAGCATTTACCTAGTATAGATGAGGCCCCATGTTTAATCCTATTTATATATACGTAAAAGCAGAATCGCTATCGTCATTACCTTGATGTAAGTGTTAATTTTTGCAGTTTACATTCTTATAACAGTATCATCCCATGAGAAAAACTGATACTAGAGTCCATACCATCTCAAGTTGAGTACATGTGAATGATAAATCATTAAGGCTACCACTTTAAAATGTCCCAAGAAGGGCTAAACGTATTGTGCAGGGTAGAATATTTGTCTGGCATTCGAAAGGCCCTGGATTCAATTCTCAGCAACACAACAAAAGTGCCCATGAGATAGAGATTCAATAGCCCCTCTTACCATGAACCCACAGCTCCTTCGGCGCTAAAGAACTGCCTCATCCTGTTCCTTGCTAGACAATGCCTATACTGCTATAGAAAAATGACCCATTTCTCCCTTTTACTTAACTGTGAAATATGGAAAACAAAAATGCATTCCTCATAAAAGAAAATGTGGAATATGCTTTGGTAATCTTAGCATTAGTTTAAAAGTAGGTATTTTACAGCAGTCTAGTTTCTTCAGATTTCTTGGACTTGCCAATTGAAGCCTTGTCGGCTCTTGATTACCCTCGGGGAATGAATTGCTGCTTATCACACACACTTGAGAGACCAATCTTAATCTCTTGTTCTTGTACTTTCCAATGTCCTCATTTTTTTTTAACAGTTTCCCCAACCAGAGCCTTCTTTTTGATTTTTATATTATCTTTCCCTGTATTTCATTTATCTTGAAGGGCTCCAAAGCAGACAGAGGTTGTTTGCTAGGTGAATATTAATATTCCAAAATACACTAATGAGATTAGATTTCAACTTACCTGCTGGAGTTTGATCACCAATGGCCAAATTAATTTTGATCAGATTTGTATAGCACATGCCTGAGAGAGTCTGATTTAACATACGCACTACTCAGTATATGCAGAATTCACTTTGGATACAGTATTCCCTTAGAGATAAACAAATAAGACAGTTGTCTGCTAGAGCAGCAAACCCAAACAAGTTTATGAAGTGCCGAGGGTTGAACCCAGAGCCTCATTCATGCTAAGCCAGGATTCTACAGCTCAAAGATACTGCTAGACCATAAGAAAAATTGTAATCTCATAAAATTCTAAGCAAAAGTCACCATGTAATAAAATAGTTTGTGTATAACTAACTTTCAAAGAGTTCTTAGACTGTTGACATATTTGAATATTTCTTCAAAATTTATCCAGTCTCTTTTTTTTTGAGAAAATATCTCATTCAGTAGCCAAGGCTGGCATCAAATTTGTTATCTAGCTGAGGATGACCTTGAAATCCAGATCTTCCTGCTTCTACCACCAAAAGGCTGAGGTTATAGGCATGCTGGCACTATGCACAGCCAGATTTTACCTAGTCTTGTTCTTAGTATATAAAAAGCACATCTGAGTTGGGTACATTGTCAGGAAAAATGTCATTAACTATTCTAAAATACACAAACCATTGTGATATATGCCAACCTTCTCCCTATATTTTTCTTCTCTTTCTTTACCTTAATTGATTTTCACAAACACAATGTTCATTTCCTTCCTATTTACCCTTTCTCCCATCAACAGTAGTTAAACTTTGTATAAACATGTAGTTCAGTAGTTGTATTTACAAAAGAGGAACGTAGCTTAGCGAGATTAACACTGGAAAGTGTGCTGTGTGCTGAGCCGAATATTTAATTACATTCTCCAATTCTCAGTTATGAAGAAGTCTACAATTTTCAATATGCCTTTAAATATATTTCTACTGAGAAAAATAAAAGACCTCTAGTGACATATCAAACATAGTTTAAAAATAAATGCTTTGAAAACAATTTTTGAAGGCTAGAGCAATGCTTTGGCATTTAAGAGCACGCCATGCACTCGCAGAGGGACAGCACTCAGTTCAGCCCCCATGCCAGGCCACTCACGAGCACTTGTGACTCCAGCTCCATGGACCTGGTATTTTCTTCTTGCCTCTGAGGACAGCAGCCACACGCATATACTTCCACACAGCTACATACACACGCGCAGAATGAGAGGGAGGGGTAGAAAGTATGTAAATATAGTCCTCTCAGGGATGAACCTCCAACAAATTAAACATTTAAAATTTTAAAAAGTTTTTAGTCAGGTTTGGTGGCAAACACTTTCAATTCCAGCATTTGGGAGGCAATGGCAGGTGGATCTCAGTCGGAAGCCAGCCTGGTCTACGTACCAAGTTCCAGGCCAGCCAGGGCTACATAGTGAGACTATGGTCTAAAAGAACAAAAACAATAACAATGACCAAGTTAAAAGAAAAAAATTTGAATAACATTTGATATTAGCTAATTTTACAAAATAATTCAAAGTTATATTTATTTCTACCCGAACGTAAAGGTACCTTTCCTTTTTGATGTTTCCGGAATACTTGGTCTAACAGTTCTGATGGTCCTGTGAATTCCAAGATAAAGTCATCATGATTATTACAAGGAAACTTTTAAACAAAATCAATTGCGATTTCATTATAAACCCTTAAATCTATGTACTAATGAGAACTCTGTATACTATATAATATCACATCACTGCGTTGCCCTTCTTTAAATATTGAAATAAGATTAAAAATCAAAGTTCTTGCAGTGCTGGGGATTGAACCCATGACCCTCTTGCATGCTAGTCAGGCACTGTGGAGCACTACCACTAAACTGAAGAGTTCCAGAGATATTTTCTTTCAAGTATTTTAGAAAGCTGAGGGTGTCAGTCGGTTGCCAGAGTGTTTTAGCCAGATGTTATATGCTCTGGGTGTGAGTCCCAGCGCTGCGTAGACTAGATATGATGCAGCACACCTGCAATTCCAGTATTTAGGAGGTGAAGGCTGAAAGATCGAAAATGTAAGGTTATCCCCTGCTACAAATTAAGTTTGAGGATAGCCTGGACTACATGAGATTGTTTTTACAGTAAACAAATAAAGTGCTATAGATACTTATGAATAAATTCGAACTTGGTCGGAGAAAGATTATGGTCAAACCAGGGTTAGTGGTTTGCCGAATTCACCACTTGGTCACTGGATTTTTATTTTTGGTATATAAAATGATAAGTTAAAACAAATGATATTTTAGTTTCACTAAAGCAAAATAACTTCATTTTTACAGAACTTGAAACTCTACTTTCCTTTAAGCTATCAGAATACTTTCTTGGGGGCCAGAGATAAGTTCAGTGATACAGTGCTTGCCCTGCACACATGAGACCCCGAGTTTTATCCCCAGCATTGTAAAAGGAACTTCTTTTACAAGCAATTTAGTATTTTCAGACAACATGAACTTAAATAGAAATATTGTCACTTAGCCTGATAAGGCAAGCCTACAATCCTAGTTATTCAGGAGCCAAACCAGGAGGATGGCAAATTCAAGGCCAGTCTGACAGACACAGTGAGTTCAAGGCTACCGTGGGCAATTTATCAACAGCCTGTCTCAAAAGATAAACTGAAGGCCAAGGATATAGTTTACTAGTAGATTGTTGGACTAGTATGCACAAGACACTGAGTTCCAGCTTTAAGAAAAGGAAAGAAAAAGAAAGAAAGAAGGAAGGAGGAATTTGAAAGAGAGAAGAGAGAAAGAAAATGGTCACATATGAGTTAGCCATGGTGGTTCACACCTGTAGTCCCAGTACTTGGGAGCCCAAGACAGGAGGGTCATCACAAGTTCAAATCTGACCTGAGCTATGGAGAAAGACCTTGTCTGATCAAACAAAATAAAATAGAAGCAATAACAAAAAAAAAAGCTGAACTCATCGCATGGACCTGTGAATAAGGCTTGAAGGCAAACCACTGTAATTCACACACATTTGCAAAGATGGAGAAAAATCCCTGTTAAAACCAAATTTGAATAGAGAGTTTAAAAGCACTACTTTTCTCAGTGGCGTTCTAGGGTATGCTGGGATGATGGGAGAAGGCTGAGTAGAAAACATCACAAGGGAATTAGCATGAGGACCACTCTCTATCTTTACTATGACTGTAATTATAGAATTGTATGTGATTCCAAAATTAGTTCAACTATATATTAAAAAGTGCTGAATTTCGCTGGGAGCAAATAACATATTTAAGAAATGGGAAAAAAAGAGTAAAATATTTCATAGGTCACTTACGTTTGCGTTTGAAACAGTCTCACTATATAACCCAAGCTGGCCTCATACTTGAGATCCTCCTGCTTCAGTCTTCTGAGTACTGAGATTATAGGCATGTATCACTATGCTTGACAGGAAAACGATCCCACAGAATCAGGTATATACAGTCATATATATTCCCCTAAAGACTTGAGTGGGGCTGGGCGGTGGTGGCGCATGCCTTTAATCCCAGCACTTGGGAGGCAGAGGCAGGCGGATCTCTGTGAGTTCGAGACCAGCCTGGTCTACAAGAGCTAGTTCCAGGAGAGGCTCCAAAAGCTACAGAGAAACCCTGTCTCGAAAAACAAAAAAAAAAAAAAAAAGACTTGAGTGGGTGACTATTAGTATCCAACATTTCAAGGGACATAGGCTTTTAAGCACTCCTTTCTTACCTTCCCAGGTTCCTTGGTGAAAGAAGTCACTAGAGAGATTGGAATTAGTTTGATTTTCCTTATAACAGGTGGTTGCATGGTGGTGATGTCATTCTGCGTAAAGAAGAAAAAGTGTACAATTGCAGCACTGGCTGCATGCTATTCAAGCCCTTGGGAGAAATGCCTGTTGATGAGCAGGGGTGTACTTAGTACAGGATCACAGTGCTACAGTGAGGGGCTCTTAGCTCAAAATTAGTGGGGAACCCAAGATTTGTGTCGATTATAGTAAAAGCATTCTTGATCCTTTGGAGGAGAAAACTACTTTGTCATTGAGGTGCTTACTTAGTACCCCCCAAAAGCTTTGTGAACACTCAATACTGAACAACATATACAATATACTCAGGCCCTAAAATTAGTGTTTCCCTTATGGTTGGACCTGAAAACTATAAACTAATATACATATTTGTGCCTGATATTTCATTTGTATCGTGATTCTCACCAAATTGTTTTTGGTCCTCTCCTGCATAGTGTTATTCCCATTATTCGGGATTTTAAAATTCATTCTTTTCCAAACCTGGAATCAAGTTAACCTTGTATAGTATGTGTTCTCTTCCAACTCCCAAAGCTCAGGTTCTCTTATTCGCTTGTGCCAACACCTAAAGTAATTAGAATCTGCTCAATTAAGGGACTCCAATAGCATCTACAAACTGAAACCTGAAGAAGGCCAAGACTCCAGAGGTTGTCTCCTCAGCTCCTCAGCACTCACCTAGCCAATGACTCCTAAGGCTACTCTCAAATGAGTACCAGGTGCCCATCTGAGGCATCATTCCAAGGAAAAGATGTCTTCCACTAATAACCCATTTCCTCATCTACTGACTTCGAAGTCTGAATTGACATTAGCCAGACTCTCCTACTTGAATTTTTCAACTCAACTCTTGCTTTGTCATGGGTGTTCACAGAAAAGAAGAGTAAAAGTCATGCAACAATCACAACTAAAGACTGCTAGTGGAAATATTATAAATTATTGAAATAAAGGTTATTATAAGGAGCATATATATGCTCCTTAACACTCTAACCTGGAGACACCGCCTGCACTGATTAGACCAAGGGGTGAGTGACTGGCCTCCCAGATGGACAGACCAGTCTCTACGCCCTAGGCCCCAAGGCACAACCCATGCCCCTCCCCCACCCATTGCAGCCACACTAGCCAGTCAGCAGGAAAGGCTCCTGTGAGCTAGCTTCTCCACCACCACCCCCATCACTCCACCTCCCAAACCCACCCATCACCCACGAACTCAGCAGCTGCCTGAGACTCACACTGCC
Organism: Dicrostonyx torquatus; assembly: GCA_028555095.1. Lineage (NCBI taxonomy): Eukaryota > Metazoa > Chordata > Mammalia > Rodentia > Cricetidae > Dicrostonyx > Dicrostonyx torquatus. The sequence continues at coordinate 1,111,587 of JAQHUG010000432.1, read as the reverse complement.
TGCACTGATAGGACCAAGAGGCACAGACACTCCTGCATTGACTGGAGGAGAAGATGGGTAGACACCAGTGCAAGAAGACATTCAACAATCTAAAGTAATATGGCACCACCAGAATCTAGTAGTTCCACAACAGCTAGACCTGAAAAGTCTCAGCATAGAAGGAACAGGAGAAAATAACCTTACAAGTGATTTTATGAAGACGATAGAGACGTTTAAAGAGGAAATGACAAATTCCCTTAAAGAAATCAAGAAAAGACAAATAAAAAACTGGAAGAAATTAATAAAAAAAGCAATCAAACAAGCAAATGAAAGAGTTCAAGACTTGAAAATTGAAATAGAGGCAATAAAGAAAACACAAACTGGGGAAATACTGGAAATGGAAAATCTGGGAAACAATCAGGAACTACAGATTCAAGCATAACCAACAGAATGTAAGGGAAGGATGAGAGAATCTCAGGAGTTAAAGATACTATAGAGGAAATAGAGTCATTGGTCAATGAAAACATTAAAAGCCATCAAAGTCATAACACAAAACATCCAGGAAATCTGGAACACTATGAAAGGATCAAACCTAGGAATAATAGGCATAGAAAAAGGAGAAGAATCCCAGCACAAAGGCACAGAAAACGTATTTAACAAAATCAAAGAAGAAAACTTTTCCAACTTAAAGAAGAAAATGCCTATGAAAGGTACAAGAAGCTTACAGAACACCAAATAGACAGGACCAAAACAAAAAGTCCCCTTGCCACATAATAATCAAAACACTAAATATAAAGAAAAAATGTTAAGAGCTGCAAAGAAAAAAGGCCAAATAACATGTAAAAGCAGAACTTTCAGAATTATGCCTGACTTCTCAATGGAAACAAGGAAAGCCAGAAGGTCCTGGACAGATGTGATGCAGACTCTAAGAGACCATGGATGCCAGCCCAGACTACTATACCCAGCAAAACTTTCTTTCATCATCGATGGAGAAAACAAAATATTCCATGACAAACCCCAATTTAAACAATACCTGTCAACAAATCCAATCCTACAGAAAGCACTAGAAGGAAAACTGCAACCCAAAGAAGTTAACAGCATCCATAAAAACACAGGCAATAGACAATCCACACCAACAGATTCCAAAGAAGGGAAACACACACATCACCACCAAAACATAGTAGGAATTAACAATCACTGGTCATTAATATCTATTAATATCAATGGACTCAATTTGCTTATAAAAAGACACAAGCTAACAGAATGGATATGAAAACCGGATTCATTCTTCTGCTGCATATAAGAAATATGCCTCAACCTCAAAGACAGACATTACCTCAGAGTAAAGGGTTAGGAAAAGTCTTTCCAACCAAATGGACCTAAGAAGCAAGCTGGTGTAGCTATCCTAATATCTAACAAAATAGACTTCAAATTAAGGGCAATCAAAAGAGATGAAGAAGAACATTTCATACTCATCACAAGAAAACTCTTATTAAGATGAAGTCTCAATTCTGAACATCTATGTCCCAAATATAAGGGCAACCACATATGTAAGAGAAACAACACTAAAGTTTAAATCATACATCAAAGCCCCACACACTATCTTACAGCTGTCAGAATGGCTAAGCTCCAAATCACTTAGGACAGCTTATGTTGGAGAGGATGTGGAGTAAAGAGAACACTTCTCCATTGCTGGTGGGAGTGCTAACTTGTACAACCACTTTGTAAATGAGTATGGCAGTTTCTCAGAAAATTCGTTATCAATCTACCTCAAGACCTAGTGATATGACTCTTGGGCATATACCCAAAGGATACTCAATCATACCCAAGGACATTTTCTCAACAATGTTCATAGTGGCATTATTCACAATATTCAGAACCTGGAAACAACCTAGATGCCCCTTATCCAAAGAATGGATAAAGAAAATGTGGCACATTTACACAATCAAGTATTACTCAGCAGTAGAAAACAATGACATCATGAAATTTGCAAGTAAATGAATGGAACTAGAAAAAATCATCCTGAGTGAGGTAACCCAGACTCAGAAAGACAAACACGATATGTACTCACTCATAAACAAAGGATAACCAGACTATAATTCACAGCTTCAGAGAAGCTAGGTAACAAGGAGGACCCTACAAAAGATGCATGGATAACCCTGGGAAGGGGGATTAGATGAGATCTCCTGGGTAAATTGGGGATGAGGGAGGATAGTAGATGGGAGGAGATGGGGGAGATAAGAACATGAGGGAACAGGAATGGAATGGTCGAGTTGGGGGAGGGATGGAGTGGGAGAGCAATGAAAGATATCTTGATTGGGAGAGTCATTATGGGGTTAGGGAGAAACCTGAATCCACAAGGATGCTAGGGGAATTACCAGGAATCCACAAGGATGATCCCAGCTAAGACTCCTAGCAACAGTGAAAGGGTGCCTGAACTGATCTTCCCCTATAATCAGATTGGTTGGTGACTGCCCCAACTGTCATCATAAAAGCCTTCATCCAGTAACTGATGGAACCAGATGCAGAGATCCACAGCCAAGCACCAGCCTGAGTTCTGGGAATCCAATCACAGAGAGGGAGGACGGAATACATGAGAAAGAGAAGTCAAGATCATGATGGAGAACTCTACGGAGACAGCTGAACCAAGTTTGTGGGAACTCATGAACTCTAGACCAACAGCTGTGGAGCCTCCATGGGACTGAACTAGGCCCTCTGCATGTGGGAGACAGTTGTGTAGCTTGGTCTATTTGGAGGACCCCTAGGAGTGGGACCAGGATCTATCCCTGGTGTATGAGCTGGCTTTTTGGAGTCCATTCCCTATAATGGGATGCCTTGCTCAGCCTTGATGCAGAGAAAAGGGACTTAGTCCTGCCTTCACTTAATGTATCCAGCTTTGTTGACTCCCTGTGGGAGGCCTTACTCTTTGGGAGGACTGCATGGGGAGTGGGATTGGGGGGAAATGAGGGGGGAAAGGAGGGCGAATGGGAGGGAGAACTGTGGTTGAAATATAAAATGAATAAAGAATAAAAATTTAAAACCAACCAAACCCCCCCCCCAAAAAAAACACTCTAACCTACAGTTGCTAAATTATATAGAAGGGAATACAATTGTTTTTTCACCTAAGCACTTTAGCACAAATGAACGTGTGTGTGTGTGTGTGTGTGTGTGTGTGTGTGTGTGTGTGTGTGTGTGACATACATGGAGCCCAAGGTCAAAGTCAGATGTTTTCTTCAATCACTTTCAACATTATTTTTGAGACAGGGTCTCTCATAAATCTGGGAGTTCATTTAGACTGACTGGCTAGCAAGCTTTAAGGAACTTCCTGTCTTTGTTCCCAACCCCTGCCAGGGCTGATATTATAGGCACACACTACTATGCCTGAGTTTTTACATGGACACTGGGAATCAAACTCTGGTTCTCATGCTTGTATGACAAACACTTTGCCAATTAAGCCAAGTCCTTAGTCCTCAACCTTTTGTTAAAGACAGGATCTCATGTAGCCACGCTGGCTTCAAACTTGTAGTCAAGGATGACCTTGAACTTCTGATCCTCCTCTACCTACCCAGTGCTGGCAACAACTGAACTTTTCTTGAGTTAATAAGAGAGCAAGCCGGTCCATTGGTCCACAACAGAGTCAACCTCACTATCTCTATCTTTCTCTGTGTTTCTTTCTCTTGATGTCTCACTCTTCACTGTGTCTCTGTCTCTCTGTGTCTCTATGTCTCTCTCTTTGCTTCTCTTTTTTCCTCCTCTGTCTGTCTGTGTCTCTATCTCCCGCCCCCATCTCCTCTATATTGTCCAGGCTGACCTGGTATTTCTAGAGTCAAAGCAACCTCCTGTCTCTGCTTTTCCAATATGGCACCTGTAGAGAGACTTCACAACTCCCAGCTACATCTACGGTTTGGGGTCAGAAAACTATTCCAGCCTCTCTTTCAGATAATGACAATTATTTTTATGGGTAAAACCATACAATGTTTCTTTTGAAGGATCCCTTTGCAATTTTTGTGCATATGTGTGAACCTGAGTGAGTTTCTGTGCATGGCATGTGTACAAGAACCTCCAGAGGTCAGAAGGGGGTGGCAGATCGGCTGGCACTGGGGTTACAGGAGATTGTGAGCTGCCATGTGGATGTTGTTCACACAACACCATATCAGTGAAAATGGAAATGTTCCACAAAATTAAAATGTGAATACTGTACCAGATTTAGACTTGTTTCCCAATTCTGCCTTCTCTGCATTGCAGTATGCACTTTCCTGCAGAAGAAAAGAAATTAGTAGTGTTGTAGTCGGCCCATCTGAAGGAGAAGATATAACCGCACGTACAGATGATCAAAATAGCAACTCCAAGTATGACGCTCACCGTTCATGCATTGCTTCTCTGCTTGCTATATCCATCCTTTCTTCCTGGAAGGTAAGGAAATAAGAATAAACCGAGGGTCCGACTCCTACTGTTCTACAAAATTTCATTTAGGCTGGGAGTCTCCAATTTCACTAAGATGTACTTGATTGCTATTCACTAGGCTATGGAAGAGCGACATTGCTTCATTATAAACACATCTCTGTACAAGTGGCTGGCTCTCAACTCTGTTATCTTACAAATTACCACAGCAGTTGTCCATTACTTCTGCATTACAATATATCAAATGCACAGAAACTGACTGGATGAGAAACTGTACCTGTCAGAAGCCAAGGGAGAGAACACCAAGATTCACAAGTCCATGCTTTTCTCTGTGGTAGTACTATGATGGTCTTAGTCTATAGCACACCAAAAATCTATCAGTATGGATTTAAGTAAATGATAGGAGTTAAAGATGATTTGAATCAAACCATTGAAGTTCAAAATATGTATTACAGGGGTAGTGAGATGGCTTGGTGGGTAAAGGTGCTTGCCATCAATCATGAATAGAATAGAATATATTCTATTCTATTCTATTCTATTCTATTCTATTCTAGTCTAGTCTATTCCACATGATGGAAAGGGGAGAACCACTGTAGTTAGTTGGGTTTATTTTTTATTCATTTGGCTCTTTTGGGGGGACCCATCACCCATCTCCCAAATAAATACATACAGAGGCTTATTCTGTCTTATAAATGTCTGGCCTTAGATTGGCTTCTTTATAGCCAGCTTTGCTTAAATTATCCCATCTACCTTTTGCCTCTGGGATTTTATATTTCTCTATTTCTGTGTGTCTTTTCTTTCATTCTTACTCCGTTGCGTGCTGTGTATCTGTGTGGCTGGCCCCTGGTGTTCTCCTCCTTGTCTTGCTCCTCAATCGCCTCCTCCCAGATTTCTCTTCCTACTTATTCTCTCTGCCTGCCAGCCCTGACTATCTTTTCTCCTGCCTCGCTATTGGCCATTCAGTTCTTTATTAGACCAATCAGGTGTTTCAGACAGGCAAAGTAACACAACGTCACAGAGTTAAACAAATGCAACATAAAAGAATGCAATACATCTTTGCATCATTAAACAAGCGTTCGACAGCATAAACAAATGTATCACATCCCAAACTAATATTCCTCAGCAAATAGGCTCCCCAAATTGTCCTCTGACATCTACATTTGCACCTTGGAATGCTCCCATGACATGAGCACACACTAAATCAATCAATCAAATATAATAAAAATTTAAACAATGCATTACATAAGTGAGGAAATGGATTGTTTATATAAAATCATAAGATAGGCACATAGAATATTTATCAAAGAAGTATCAAGTATTAGTGAAAATCTGGAGAAACTATGATCTTTGGATATTGCTGTTGATTATAAAAATGGTTCAGATTCTGTAGAAAATTCCCCCAAAGAGATGAAAATAAGGACTCAGATATTTTTATACCAACATTCATAACAGCACCATTCACAAGAGGTAAACAACCTCATCATGCGGATGGGGGCAAAATGTGCTGTGTCCACACAAAAGAATGTTGCTCAGCTCTATATAAAAATGAAGGCATGAGTTCAATATGTAGTTCAGTGGTAAAGTGCTTGCTTAGCATGTACAAGGGCCTGGGTTCAACTACCAGTACTGCAAAACAATTAAATATATCCTGCAGCATGAATGAATCTTGAAAACATTATGCTAAGTAGAAAAGGCCAGTACAATTTTGTATTTTTTTGGTTATGGTCAATGATTCATACACTGTGCTAGTACAGTGGCATATACTTGAAATGTATAAATAAACATGGTTTTCTATGTGCTTTGTAGGCACGTATACTCACAGTTTTTATTGATGTTGTGTGTGATTTAAAAAGCTAAAGGGTCCAGGTATATAGCTCTATGGTAGAGTGTATGTTTAGTATTCACAAAACCCTGGGGTCAAGCCAAAGAGCAAACAAATAAAATCAATAAATTTAAAGATAACGTTCTGTAATGTGGACACTAAATGTCTCACGTAGCTCATGGTGGCCTTGAACTCAGTAGTAGCTGATGATGACCTTGAATTGCTTATCCATCTTCCAAGCCCTGAGATTCCTGGCCTGTGGTACCACATCTGGCAGCTTACCTGTTTTGTCTCAGGAAAACACTCTTGAATTAAAATTTTAATTACATGTGACTGTTTTATGAATTACAGTAGCAGCACTTCTGATAATAATGATGATGATGGTGATTTAGGGGCTGGGAAGGTGGTTCATTAGGCAATGATGCTTGCCTCCAAGCCCAGTGATGGACCTCTTTGTTTGCCAGAACCTACATAGTGGAAGGAGAGAGCTAGGGTCTACGTGTTGTCTTCTGACAGCCACACACATGTCATGGCACCTTCATATAGACATCCAGAAATAACTAAATAAATTCAATAAAAATAATTAAATTTCTAATGAGCAGCTGTTAATTTTTAAATTCTCTTACTTGTTTGATTTGTAAAATTCGGTTGGCAGATGTACGAGTGCGGAAAGACAGAAACTGAAAATTAAAATATAACAGTCAAGCTCGCTTTAATGTTTCCGATTAATAATTCAAAATATGAAGTTAATGTTAATAAATACTTATTGAGTGCCTAATGTACAGTAGCAAGGGCATTTGTTAACTTCAAAGCTTAAAAAAATGAAAATTGGATCTTGACTAAAGCATTGTGCTATTCAGAAGTCTATATATGTCAAAATTAAACAGTTGCTAACAGAAGAAACATGAGATAAAACAACAATAAAATTTTTGTTTACTTTGAAATGAATCTTTTTTTTTTGAGACAGAGTCTCTTTCCGGCCAGGCTGGCCCTCATACTCCTCATATATCTGAGCTCCTCCACTTCTGAGTGCTGTGATTTCAGGGTACACGACTCCACCCAGCACCATCACCAGCTTTTCTTTCCTAAGACACTAGATATCAATGTCATCTCAGTTTTCCTGCTGGTTTTAACCAAGCACTAAAGCTTAGGAAGGGGTGTTACCAGAACAAAAATGCTCACACAGTTATTAAACCAGCAGCTAAGCTGCCACGCATTCAAAGGAAACATGAACAGAATAATTTCATCAAATATCCTAGAATCTTGCTGGCAAAAAGAAATTTTCATAGCATGGGTTGGCTTAAGAGCAAACACTTTCAAGTAGTTTCCAAAATTGTAGCCTTCGTTGCTAAGGTACTTGTTGCCTAGGTCCTTTCTCTTTTTCAAAACTGCTCTCTCCTTTTTATTTTTTTTTTTTGTCTTGTCTCAAAGCTTAGGAAAACCCATGCAAGAGGAGAATGAAAGAATGAGGGGGATTTAAGGCTAAGTATGGACACAAAACTTAAATTACCCTCAGAATGTATCTGTTCTATCTGTAGCCTGCTTGTTTCCTGAAGCGTTTGGTAGTGAATGTATCTTTAACCAACTCACAGTCTGTTTTGTTTTTTTGGTTTTTTTTTTCAGTGCTGGGGAATCAGACCTAAGGTCCTGGGTAAAATAGGCATGTGGTCTACTACTGGGCTATCTACTCAGTCCCATTATATATTAAGATCACAGTGAGTGGAGCATTTTAAAAATATCTAACGAGTACCTACTGTGTGCTACAGCACTTTGCTAGGACCCAAGGATCCAGAGGTACACCTAGTTAGGAAAAACCCCAAGCAATAGCCGGAGCAGAGTTCTGACTGTGGGAGTTCAAAGAGGACTCCACCTGAGGTCTCCACAGGCCTCACAGAGTAGTAGATAGGAATTCTTGTTTTTAAAATGATTTTATTATTGTAGGTGTATGAGTGTTTGGCCTGCATGTATATAAGTGTCCAACACATGTGAACCTGGTGCCGTCGAAGATCAGAAGAGAGCTTTGGATGTGCTGGGACTGGGGTTACAGATGGCTGTGAGCCTCCATACGGGTATTGGGAAATGAATCCAAGTCCTCTTCAAGAAAAACAACTGCTCTTAACCACGGAGCCAACTCAACAGCCTGAGGTAGGAATTCTTTTTTTTTTTTAGTTATTCATTTGACATACCAACCATAGTT
>JAQHUG010000432.1:1081150-1091553 GCA_028555095.1 Dicrostonyx torquatus | reverse complement strand
GGGAAGGGAGGGAGAGACAGAGAAACAGAGAGACAGAGAGAGACAGGGAGAGACAGAGAGGCTTACTCATCCAAGCTTAAACAAGTTTCATTGTAAGGTAAGAAATTCTCAGATACGCCATTTTACCTCTAAGTGTTCTAGTAAAAATAAGCATAATTTCCTGTAACCTTGGAAATACACTGTTCTTCTGTGTAAACCTGTAACTTATTTAATTTTAGGGTCAGAGCTATAATGTACAAGCACAAATTCTCAATGGCTGAACTGCTACAGAAAGAACCACAACCAACAGCAGAGCTCAGAGCCAGATCGTCAGCAGGTCAGCACTGCCCTGCCCTCTCTGTTAAAATGGTTTTGAATTCATTGTGTACTCTAAAGAGGTTTCACATCTTAAAAAAAAAAAAAACCAAACTCAACATTTCCAGCTTCGGTTGATAATTTGCAAGTTTGTGCAACACTGGACCACATCCCCACACCACAAACAAGAGCAGCCAACCACCCCGCACTGATACCGGCATCTCTGTTCCCAGCTTGGCAGCTGTCTACATAGGCTCTCTCAGTCCTATTCCCCTTTTCACCCAGAAGAAGCCATCTTTTACTTTTTATGTTTCTTTTTTATCATAACTTCTCAGTTTAACTCCCAAGAAGTCACAAAAAGAATACAAAACGATTCCCACGTATCCTTTATTCAGCTCTCTCCACCAACTCTAAGAAATCATCTTTAGCCAGGAGTGGTGGGACATGCCTATAATCCCTGCACTTGGGAAACGAAGGCAGGAGAATCAGGAATTCAATGCCAGTCTTGGCTACAGAGTGAATTTGAGGCTAACTCCTAGGCTACATGAAACCTTGTCTCTCTCTCAAAAAAGAAATATTTCTAACACCTTCTTGCTGCTTATATCCAATCAAGCGCCAGTCATTTTAGGCTGTACCCCCTACACTCTATTTTCAGTCCATCTTCTTCTTTTTAGGATCGTTGCCAAAAATCGCTTCAAAGCATTTTTCCTTATACACAAACTGCACAATAGTCTCTTTGGCCTCCTCACCTCTGTTCTTTCCCTATTTCCAGCTATTTAGCAGACTGCCGGGGTCACCTTCGTAAAGAACAGCTTGCTCTCCAGCTCACAATTTTCACGGGCTATTATCGGCCACATTCAGGGCGTTATTATGACATTCAAAGCCCTCCGCAGTCTGGCTACAGACTCTTGGATTTCAGGGCCTAGGAAAATTTTAGAACAAAATCTAGACACAAACATAGCTTCTCTGGTTTTCTTTTGTCCGGTAAAGCATAGTGAAGTGAGCAGAGTTCACAGCAACCTAGCCTGTACTTTAGAACCAGACAAGAGGGGAACTTAACGGGCTACAGACACAAAGCAGGTGAGAGTTGGAACCATTGTTACTCTTCTATGATCCGTATACGGTATATGCCTATACTGAAATATACAGAGTGACAAAGGCAAGGATTGGTGTTAATCTGAACTTTATAAAAATGTAAGGAAATTGGAATAGCAACCGCCTTAACTGGATTACATATCATACATATGTATTGAATGAGCTTGCTGTACTCCACATATATGTAAATTGATAGTTCATTTTAAATACTATTGTTGACCACTATCATTCATTTTATCTATTATTTTACTGTGATGGTGGGGAATGGAGCCAGCGCCCAGTATGTGGTAGCCAAGTGCTCTCCCATTGAACCTGTCTTCTCAGCCCTCCTTTTACCCACTGTGTTACCTAGGTCAGTTTGAATTCATCTTACAGCTGAGGTAGGACGTGAACTTAAAATTCTCCTGCCTCAGTATTCTAAGTAGCTAAGAGTATAGGCCACCAGGCGCATTGAATATTTTACTTGTGAAAGGGTATTAGGTTATGTGAGGGACAAACAACCCTAGAGTACAAAATAGTCCTGCCTGGGAAGGAACAATTGGCAACTGCATTATAGATCTAAGTATGCTGAAGTTTCTACTAAAAATAGATTAGTGGGAGGAGAAGACCTTTACCTAAGATCAACAGATCATTAGAGGAGCAGGCAAACATTTAAAGCCAGCGCTACACATAGATTTGACCATTTAGCTGTCTACACAAACCTATGCTTGTCTATTTCCAGGCCTATTCCATATACTTGAAATGTTACCTAAGTTATTCACTCCGAAATTTTCTTTGCCTCCTTTAATTTTGGTTTGTTTCTGGTTGGGTCCTAAGAATTTAAGGCCTGTCTCCCCCTCTTTATGTAGCCAAGGTTGACTTCGAACCCCTGATTCTCCTGAATTCACCTCCCAAGTTTCGGAGTGCTAAGATTATAGTTGGCATAATACCCAGCTGGCTTCTCTTTTCTCTTCCTCTGTCTGTACTTGTGTGCATTCCCATTCTCTCTCTCTCTCTCTCTCTCTCTCTCTCTCTCTCTCTCTCTCTCTCTCTCTCTCTCTCACACACACACACACACACACACACACATACTACATACACACGTGTGTGTTGATCATACACACTACATACACACGTGTGTGTTGATCTTTAAAAACAGTCTCTCACTATGTAATCCAAGCTGGCCTTGAGCTCACTGAACTCTGGAACTCCACTTCCAGAATGCTAGGATTACAGGCATAGGCCACCACACATAGCTGTCCTCTAACTTGGAAGAAAGCAGAGGCAATATAACTAGATCATGTTCATATGTCCCATATCTAATGTCAGTATGCAACTCATCTAAGCAACAGTGTTAATTATTCCTGAAACAATCACTTAGTAGGATAAGTACTGTTCTTCTAGGTTACTAGGAATTCAATAAGCTAGATAGTGGATAAACCATGAAAGCACCACACAGTAAATATTAAGGCTTTGGGGACATAAAATTTCTGTTGTTACTTCTCTTCTATGTCACTGTAGAATGAAGCCAGAGGGCTGTAGAGGGGGAAGCCATTGGCAGGGAATCCAAAAAAATATTTAAAGGATTTGCTTTATGTTAATAGGGCCTCACTATACAGACCTGGCTGACATCAAAATTGCTATGTAGTCCAGGCTGGCCTTGAACTCACAGCAACTCTTGACTCAGCCTGCTATGTCCTGTGATTACAGGTAGACGGCATCTGGTTAAGCTGTCTGTATCTGTTTATCTGTGTGCGGTGATGGGGATTGATCCCAAGGTCTCATACATGCTAGGCATACAGTTTACCAGAGAGTTACACCCCTACCTCAATTTCTAATAATTTAAAGAAAGGCCAGAGAAAAAGTTGGGGTTTTTTTTTTTTTTTTGGTTTTTCGAGACAGGGTTTCTCTGTGGCTTTGGAGCCTGTGCTGGAACTAGCTCTTGTAGACCAGGCTGGTCTCGAACTCNTGGCTTTGGAGCCTGTGCTGGAACTAGCTCTTGTAGACCAGGCTGGTCTCGAACTCACAGAGATCCGCCTGCCTCTGCCTCCCGAGTGCTGGGATTAAAGGCGTGCGTCACCACTGCCTGGCGAGAAAAAGTTTTTTAAAACCTTCAGAGCTAGTTCCAGGACAGGCTCCAAAGCTATAGAGAAGGCCTGTCTCAGAAAAAAAAAAGAAAAAAGAAAAAAAACCCTTACTTTTAAATATAGTATTAAAAACTACCTTAAATATAGTGAGGTGCTTAGTCTCACTGCAACTTGGTATGCCATGTTTTGTTGATACTCATGGGAGACCTGCCCTTTCCTGAACAGAAATGGAGGAGTGGATTGGAGGATGGGAACAGAGGAGATGGAGGAGGGACTGGGAGGAGAGGTGGGAGGGGAAACTGTAACTGGGATATAAAATAATTTTTTTTAAAAAAAACTATCTTAAATATAGTATTGAAAAACTACTTTGAATGTAGTATTGAAGCTAGGTGTGATAGCACATATCTACAACACTTAGGAGGTGGAGGCGAGAGATTACCAGTTGGAACACAGCCAGCTTCTTAAGACTCTATCAAAAGTTAGTGAACTGGAGACTGAGAGGATAAAGAACTCATGATGATCCTTCGGTCCCAGTCTTCAGGGGTCAGGATTGTGAGTACGAACCACCACACTCAGCTGTCCACACCTTTGACATAACCCAGGGATCATATGTGACATGCCTGAAGTCAGAGACCTGCCTACGGGAGGGCTTGTTTTCGTTTATAGCATATTGAGAGAGACTTACTCCGAAGGAAGAACTGGTCTGAAGCACAATTACAGTGACCTTTAGTCAAATTCATCCCCCTCTCGTATTCCCAATTCATATGCGCCACGCTCCCTTACTCGGGCCTCAAATTCCTAGTGTCCTTCCACTTTCCAGACTACGACTCTATTTACAGCTTGCTAAACACATGTTTGTCAAGTGATTTTCTCATTCCGCATCAAATTCCATGTATAGAAAAAGTCTATTTTCTTGCAGCCTTACACACAGAAGGGACTTTCCTAAATATGAACTCTTCAAAACAGTATTACTGTTAAGGTCCTGGGCTGAGGCTGCATTTCACTGGTATTGAGCTTTTGTAGTATGCGCGAGGTTCTAGGTTCGATTCCTGGGAATCTCAAAACAACAACAAACAAATCAAAATGCCCTGTTGTGCTTTATGTATTAGTAAAAGCACCAATGCCAAAAGCTTTGATGAGGTGAAATGGTAAGATCCAGGTTCAGTGAGAGGCTCTGCTTCAAAAGGGTGGAGCGAATAGAGGAAGATACCTACAAGGACACGCAGAGAAAATGATAAGAGAGAGATACGGTATTTCTCCAGAGTCTCCTTTGTTGTTCACAGGGCTAAAGGGTTTTTATTTAATATTAATATGTAGTTAGAGATAAACTTCACAGTTTAAGGTCTTAATGCATAAAGTAACATTTATACAGAAAATTGAAAGTTTATAGTAATTTACCTCGTGGGCACAAAAGAAACAAAGCTTACCATTTAAGCTAGTCTGGCCGGCTGGCTAACAAGTCCCTGCCATCTACCTGTCTGTGGACCCCAAGTGCTAGTGTTGCAGGTCTTTACTGCTATGCCTGCCTTTAATTGTGAACTCAGAACTTCATGGTTGTGTGTCAAGCAGTTTACCCACTGAACTGTCTTTCCAGCCCCTAGAGAAAACTGTAATGCCACTGTGGTGGTTTCAACGAGAATGGCCCCACTGGCTCATGTGTGTGAACACTTGGTCCCCAGTTGGTGGAATTGTTTGGGGAGGATTAAGAGGTGTGGCTTTGTTGAAAGAGGTGTATTATTGCGGGGGGAGGATAGTTTTGAAGTTTCAAGACTGAAGTCATTCCCAGTATGACTCTTTCATTCTGTTTTGTGGTTGTGGCTCAAGATGTGAGCTCTCAGCTCTGCTCCAGTGACATGCTTGCCTGCCTGCAATGATCCCGAACCCTAATCTTCAGAAACCATCAGCTCCAAATTATATGTTTCCTTTTTAAGGGTCCATGGTCATGGTGCTTTTTCACAGCAATAAGAAATAACTAAGACAACCACCTATATATTACTTATCTGCCCATATATCATATGTATACCTGTGCTTTGCACAAAAAAAGTAAAATATATGTCTCAACCAATTATTTCCTCTTTCACGACTAGGGATATTACCCACTGAGTGTGCATAAACAAGACATATCTCCAAATGTATTTGCTTGACAACTATTTCCATCTTCAGTGTGCTGGAGATAAAGGCCAAACAAAGGTGAAAAGCCAGCTGAGAAAGTGAAAAATCTGGAGGCACAGGCGGAGGGAGGTTCAGCTTCTTCAAAGGAGTGGCTAAGAGAAAAAGTGAAATTACAAAAATGTCATGTTGCACACCAACTGATGGCGCTAGCTGGGTCCAGGCAGACCTATCAGGTTCAGGTATGTGTTAACCTCAGATGGGATAGGATGGGGTGAATGCTGTCCATCGATTTGGCTCATCCACTCCTTCTTCTCCACTAGGCTAAGGTGGAGTCTAGACACCAGAAATATGGACGATGCCTGTAAGACCTTGATTAATAAAAACAAGGAAATTCTACCTTTTGTTTTGTTTTTGTCCAACACCCCCATTTTGCCATCAGGTATGTCTACCCTGCTCACCCGAATCCATTGATCAATGGGATGCTGCTAGATCTTCTAAAGAGGCTGGCATCAATAGTGGTGGGATCTGGGGTCAGGCTTAAATCGTCTTCCATTTTCTTCTTTGCCACATCAGTGTTGAGGACAAAGCCACTACTTAGTTGGAAATTTTGAAGGGTGTCTGGCTCTTGTTGATTTAAGAACACATCGCTGTCTTGGTCCATAGATACTGAAAGGAGAAATGCAAAGGGGGGAAGGGAGAGAAGAGTGGCAGGAGCCCTTAGATAAGTAGAGGCACTCAGCTTTAAGCCCTAGTGTCCCTAACATAACCTAAACCTGGGCAGGACTGGCCTCAAACCTCCTAGTCCTCACTTGGACCCCTAATTGCTGATGCAAATGGCTCAGTGAATTCTCCTCTCTTATTTTTCTAATCCATGGCAACAAGGAACTGTCAAAACAAAAACTATAGATTAACCATCCTGAGAAAACAAGGGCAGTTACACCTCCACCAGCTTCTTTTGTCCAGTCAAACAATGCACAGTAACTATGCAAGCAATTAGCATCCTTTATGACTCCAGGCAGACTCAGGAGCAGCAGTGTGCCGCACGTGCCGTACAGGAACAGCCTTCCCATGGCTCTCCTTTCCCCTGTGCTCACCAGGAAGGGTGCTGTGCTAAAGGGTATTTATCTGCTCCTGTGCTGACTGTGCCATTCAGGAAAGAAGCGAAAGGAGTCAGTTACTTAGGAATACTTTGCCTTCTGCCCGATATTTCAGTTTTCCCAGGACTGGCCTGTCATCTTTTATGACTAAAAGCAACAAGCTTGCTTAATGGCATGTATGTTTCCTATAACAGCAGTCAAACTACACCCTTGTAACTGAAAAACACAACGAAAGTTCGAATTGGGAGGGGGGAGAGCAAAACACTGTGTTTATGATTTTGGCTTTGATAAGTCACTTTCCCAACTGAAACAAGTGTGCAGATAAAACATCATTTTCAACTTTTTTATGATGATCCTATATGAATATTTACAGTGCATTAAATCTGACTGTTAGTCCAAGTCCTCAGCTGATGGATTAGACATAACAGTAAAGTTTACTTTTTAAAGCAAGCATCTCAGAATACAGCCAAATCAATGTTTCTGCTATTGGTAGTAATGGTGCTATGCTCCCTTTAACGTCGCTTCGACTTCACCTCTGCTTCTACAGCTCACAACACGTAACTTCTCATTTAGAATTTTTCAGCACCATTTAATGAGCCCTACTCAGGGCTAAAACCTCAACTTCATGCTAATAATATTGGGGGGTTTGTTTGTTAGGTTTTTTTTTTTTAATGAGACATGGTCTCGTGCTGTGGCCCAAGCTCACCTGGGACTTACCCTGTAGCACAGGCTAGCCTTGATCTTGTAGCAATCCAACTACCTTAGCCTCTTGGATGTTTACCAGAATGAACCACCATGCCTGCATTTGATTTTGTGTTTGCCTGTGTGTGGAGGGGTAAGGAGTACTGGGGATTGAACCTAGAACATGGTGCATGCTGGGAAAATACCTCACTGCCTAGCTATAACTTCAGCATGTTAGCAATAGTGTAAAGCTACAATTTTAGGAAACATATAGAATTGGCAGAAAAATGTAAATGAACCTAGTGAAATGGGATTTTTTAAAATTAAAATAGCTGTAATATTCAAATATCACTTTAGAGTTTACAAAATGTTTTCACATGTCTCAATTGGCTCAATCAACAGCCTTGTTCAGCTCATCAGTGGTGAGCTTAAACTAATGGAATTGTCTTGAGATAGTTTGTGAAAAGTTATGACATGTAAGATCATAATCACTTATTTTTCATTCATTCTGGGAATAGAAGAAGAAAAACTTGATTATGCTGCCAGAATTAAATTATCTAAATCCCAGACATGAGGATGATTTGGAGTCTCCATTCCTGATGTAAGACAGGTTAATAATAGCTCCCATTTATTGGGCACTTATGTGCCTGGTACTATTCTAATCACTTTAAATATGTGATCACATTTAAAGCTTACAATAATTCTGTGAGGTAGGCACCATCACAATGCCCTGATTTCAAAGGAGGGAACCGAAGCCCAAAGGGGTTATTCAAATTCCAACTACTAAGTGGCAAAGACAAGATTCCTCTGCCTTTCTGATTAGGTAAAAACATAGAAGAGGCACTTCTGAATGCTTGTCTGAACCCTATTTCTATATCATAAATGCTCACTACATATTTATTAAATTGCTATATGAATACATGCAAATTTAAATAGCCTCTATATGGTAGTTTGAATGTAGTTGGCCCCATAAGCCCATAGGGAGTGCCACTTTTAGGAGATGTGGTTTTGTTGAAGTAGGTATGGCCTTGTTGGAGGAAGTGTGTCACTGTGGGGTTGGGCTTTGAGGTCTCAGATATGGCCATACCATGCCCAGGGCCTCAGTTCACTTCTTGTTGCCTTCTGATCAAGATAAAGCCAGTGTCATGTCTGCCTGCACACTGCCATGCTCCCCACCATAATGATTATGGACTGAACCTCTGAAACGGTAAGCTAGCCACCACGATTAAATGTTTTCCTTATGAATTGCTGTGGTCATGGTGTCTCTTCACAGCAACAGAAACCCTAAGATACTATATTTCATAGTTTTCTCATAAAATATATAAAACTATTTTACAGTGCATATAAATCTCAAAAGATTAGTGATACATAACTGGGTACCAGTAGAATCCAGTTTACCACCCATAATCTGAAAGGCATTGTTACAATTCCCTGGGTATTTTGAGAGTGTATAAAATATGGCTGCTAATGTGATGAGAACACATGAAAAGGGTTGTGCTTTTTCTTTCTTTCCTTTTTTCTTTGTTTTTTTAAGATTTATTTATTTATTATGTATACAATATTCTGTACTCCGTGTACGCCTGCAGGCCAGAAGAGGGCACCAGATCTCATTACAGATGGTTGTGGTTGCTGGGAATTGAACTCAGGACCTCTGGAAGAGCAGGCAGTGCTCTTAACCTCTGAGCCATCTCTCCAGCCCCTCTTTCTTTTTTTCAAATGTTAATATTTAAGGGTTGTGCTTAAAGACAGAAGAAAGGACAGCATGGCCAAAAACATGGAGTGCACAAGGGGACAAAAGGCTCTTGCTTGCATCTTAATTTTCATGTAATATACTAATATTCTTGGGGGGGGGGTGATATGTTTTTGTTTTTGTTTTTGAGACAGGATTTCTCTGTGTAGCAGTTCTTGTAAACCAGGCTGGCCTCGAACTCACAGAGATCCTCCTGCCTCTGCCTCTCAAGTTCTGGGATTAAAGGTGTGAGCCACCACTTCCCAGCTGGGGGTAATATGTTTTAATGACTGCATTTTGAATAAATAGCTTAAGTTTCATATACCTAAGCATTTCAGATACCTTTTAAAAAAATCTAAACGCAATGAGAATATGCCATCAAAATGCAATAACTAAGAGGTAAGAATAGCATAATGACAAGAAAAGAGAATCGGGGACCGTTTATAGAAAAAGGGTGGCACACATCAAAGGCAGGCTTGAGTGAAACCGTTTTTCTCGGACATGAAAAGACGGTTGTACTCATGAAGTCACAGCAACTAAGACTGCCTGTGCAGAGCAAGCCAGTCAACATTCCAGCATGGAAGAAGGAGGGACTCACCAACTCCCACCCCTTACTAAGGAGCTACTGACAATTCATGGCTGCTGACTGAGGGAGAGTTCGTGTTCTTTAGCAGTGTGGTCCCTGGTAGATTGACAAGGCTTTAATGGCTGGCCTCTCATCTGTATGAAGAGGGCGGGGTAGTACAAACTGGACTCAGTGGGTTATAAAACATAAGATGCTGTGACATTGGGAAGGGTTCCAGGGGGTGGGAGAGTTAAGGGGAGGGGTAGGGTATTAGCATAATCAAAATACATTGTACATATCTATGAAATTCTCAAATAATGAATCAAGAACATTATACTTAAAATATAAGATGAAAAGGGTGGCACAGAAATAGTAAATGACTAACCATATAAGCTCTATTACTCAAAGGGGAGACTTCTCTTTCACAAGAGAAGATTTACATGGTAGAAAATGAAAATCTTTAAAGACATAGACAGGACTCAGTACATCTACAAGTGAGAATATCAAAGGGATCAAGTATTGATATTTCATTTGTATGTTAATAAATAAAGCTTGCCTGAAGATCAGAATGCAGAGCAGCCCCACTAGCCAGCCATAGAGGCCAGGCAGTGGTGGCACACACCTTTAATCCCAGCAGCCCCATTCGTTAGCCATAGAGGCCGGGTGGTGGTGGTGTACGCCTTTAATCCCAGCAGCCCCATTCGTTGGCCATAGAGGCCGGGTGGTGGTGGTGTACGCCTTTAATCCCAGCAGCCCCATTCGTT
>JAQHUG010000432.1:1070686-1080900 GCA_028555095.1 Dicrostonyx torquatus | reverse complement strand
ATATAAAGTGGGATGAGACAGGAACTCACTCTCTTTCAGACTGAAGACTTCAAAGAGATAAGAGCTCTCCAGTGGCTTTTTTCATCTTTGGCTTGAACCCCAATATGTGTCTCTGGGTTTTATTATTCATGACACAAAGTACTACAAAGCCAGAGGAGTTCTATATACTATAATGGCAAACATGGCATCTAAGGAGAGTGTTCTTACTTCTTTATATCTATACATTAATATACTCACGGTCAGGGTCTTCTCTTCCACCACAGGCCATGCTCTCAGATCAATGGTTTGCTTGAACCTTTAACTTAAACCTTACACTATCTTACACTTTGTCCCAGTCTGCTGCCTACCTGCCAGTGGCTTCATCTGAAAAAGGTGTCCCACAGGCATGTCATAATCAGGCGTGCCATAATCAGGACCTTATTTGGTAGGTAGTCACAGCAACCTTAAAGTTACAGTTGAACCTTTAGTTCCCACAAGAGCAAGTCAAAGAGAAGTTAAATCCCTGGCCATAAACCACAAATAACCCAACCATCTTAAAAGAATCACATGGAAGGCAACAAAATCTAGGTAGACAACAATGATGTGAATGAAACTGGAGCTGGGGGCTATAGAAAAGGCTCAGAAGTTAAAAGTCTGTACTGCTCCCAAGTACAGCTCCTGACACTCAGCTCACAACTATCCAGACCTGAGGGAACACATATCTCTGGCCTGCTTAGATATGCTTATATATATATATCAAACATTACAAGCTATTGCTATGGCTCCTGGTCACCCTTCAGAACTTGACGCTAAGACCCTATTACTGAAAACAGCAGATGCTGGTATCACAGAACATGGGGCAATCAAGCTGCATTGACTTCATCTTTCCTGGCTATCTTTCATAGTGCTGGAAGGTACTATGTATATTACCAGGGGAGAAATGTAATCTTCACTCTTACCCAGCAGTGAACCCTGTGAGCTATAGTAGTGAGCAGCCTGGCAAGATATGCCCATTGGTACAACAGAAACAAAAATATCGCAGGAGAAACGGTGCTGGTTTGAATGAGAATGGTCCCCCATAGGTTCATCTGTCTCGTATGTCATGTGTCATCGGTCTCCAGTTGGTGGAAGTGTTTGGGAAGGACTAGAAGGTGTGGCCTTGTTAGAGGTATGTCACTGAGGGAAGGCTCTGAGGCTTCAAAAGACTTGCACTGTCTAAATTACTTTACTACTGTTGGGACGAAACACTGCGATCAAGGTAACTTATAAAAGAAAACATTCCATTGGGCTTACAGTTTCAGAAAGTTAGAGTCCATGATAGTAGAACAAAGACATGACTTCTGGAGCAGCTGAGAGTTCACATCTTGATCTGAAAGGAGGAGGCAGAGAGCACACTGGGAATGGTTAAAGTATTTTGAAAACTCAAAGTCATTCACATTGAAACCACCACATACAACTCCCTGGCCACTGTAGGCTCATGCCTATATCTTTTTTGGTTGCTTGTTTTTGTTTTTCAAGACAGGGTTTCTCTGTGGCTTTGAAGCCTGTCCTGAAACTAGCTCTATAGACCAGGCTGGCCTCGAACTCACAGAGATCCGCCTGCCTCTGCCTCCCAAGTGCTGGGATTAAAGGCGTGCGCCACCACCGCCCGGCTTCATGGTTATATCTTAACACAAAATGCATTTAGTCCAGCTTCAAAAGCCCCAACAGTCTTTCAATTTCAATACTGTTTAGTAGTGTAAAGTTCAATGTCTTTCCGAAACTGAAAGTGATCTCTTAATTGTAGCCCCTATGAAATAAAAAAATCAGGTTACATACTTCCAACATACAATGCCACAGAATATAGAGTACCATTCCAAAAGGAAGCACAGTGAGGAAATACTGGACCAAAATCTTTAGATGGCTCCATCCTTTTGGCTTTTCTGACTGCAACATACTTTTCTCCCTTGGCTGGTTCAACTCCTTGTATAGAGCTCTCCTTGGCAGACATCCCATGGCTCTGGCATCTACAACATCTTGGGGTCTCCAACATACCCAAGCTTCACATTTATAGTTTTGTGCAATGGCCTTTCAAGGCCTCTATGCAAGGACTTCCCTGCCACATGCCTGGCCTCAGAAGTTCCTTTTACTCACAAATATTTGGATTCTAAGGTTAGAATCATGTAGCCAAGACTGCCAAGTTTGGCTACCAATTTGGGGTGAAGCCTGAATTCCTTGAATCACATCACGACAACTTTGATTTGCTGTTGCTTTTTAGGGACAGAAAATTTCATGCCTTTTCTTCTCATAAATTTCAGGGTTATCTGGGTGGGATCTTGCCCTGAGGTCATTCCTCACTTTATATCAATATGGATTGGACCTCACCTTGATCCCCTTTTTTACTTTTCAGCTCCAATGCCAAATTTCTCTTTTCCTCTTCAAGCTGTGTATTTTGTATCCATCCCCCTCTGCCTTACTCTCTTCTTCAATATAGGCCTACATAAGAATGATTACTAATAACCATGTGGCAGAGTCAATATTGGGCTGTCTTGACACCTCCTCCACCAAGGAGATTAGTCTATTACTTTTCAATTTATCCTCAGGCAAATTATGAGGACAAGGGCAGAAGGCAGTCACAATTTTCCCCAACATATCCCAAGAATGGTCTCAGCCCAGATGCTAATATTGTTTGTCTCTGAAACATCTTGAGCTGGGCCTCCATATTCAACCTGGCTTTTACCACTCCTGTCTTCCAAGATCCTAGTAGGATGACCCATTAAGCTCCACTGATAGCATTCAACTGCTAGTTCAAAATCCCAAAGACCTCCATATTCCTCCAGAAAACTACATAGTCAGATCCGTCACAGCAATACTGCCACTTGTGGTACCAACTTTCAGCTTAGTTACTTTTCTATGACTGTGACAAAACACTATGTTCAAGGCGACTTATAAAAGAAAGTGCTTAAGTAGGCTTCTGGTTCTAACTGGGCACGAGGGAGGAGCAAAGGCATTGCAGCATAACAGCTGAAAACTCACATCTTGATCTACAAGAGGAGGTGGACAAGACACTGAGAGTGGCTCCAGTCTTTTGAAAACCCAAAGCCCACCCTCCCCAGTGACACGAGTCTTCTGACAAGGCCACGCCTCTTACTTCATCTTTCCCAAACAGTTCTACCGACCGGCGACCAAATACTCAAACATACAATCCTATGGAGGCCGTTCTTATTCAGTGCGCCATGTATGTCATCCCCAGTGTTCCCTTTACCTCCTGCTTGTGGTTCGAGAAGTGAGCTCTCAGCTGTTGCTGCTGTCATGCCTTTGCTCCACCATCATAGGCGCTAACTCTCTGGAACTGTAGTCCCAATTAAACACATTTTATTTTTTATAAACTGTCTTGGTCATGGTGTGTTATCACAGCAATAGAAAAGTAAGACAGTAACAAACAACTTTCTGATTGGATTCGAGACACCATTAATAGAAAAGCAGAGAGGCTAGCTAGGCTATAGACCCTAGCGGAGAACCTACTGTTGTTATTCTGCCAAGTGGCATAGTATTAAACCAACCCCTTCTTAAATTTATTATTTTGTATGCATGAGTGTATTGTCTGCATGCATGTATGAGGAACTCGTGAATGTCTAGTGCTTGAGGAGGTGGTGAGACTACACATGGGTGGTGGGAATCGAACCCACGTCCTCTTTAAGAACCACATATGCTCTCAGCCACTGGGCCAACTCTCCAGTCCCTTAAACCAACTTTTTAAGACTTTTTTTTTTACATCCGTAGAGATAAATGCATCTCTGAACGCTCATCAGAGAAGCTTTTCCTTGCAGTCAGTGATGATGTCCAGAGACCCCAAACTAGACAGTGTACAGAAAATTGGTGATTGCAGAGTGTTCAGCAAAGCCCAGGGATCATCTCAGAAGAGGAGGTGGAAACATTATAAGAGCCAAGGCTCGGCCAGGCGGTGGTGGCACACGCCTTTAATCCCAGCACTCGGGAGGCAGAGGCAGGCGGATCTCTGTGAGTTCGAGACCAGCCTGGTCTACAAGAGTTAGTTCCAGGACAGGCTCCAAAGCCACAGAGAAACCCTGTCTCGAAAAACAAAAAAACAAAAAAAAAAAAAAGAAAAAAAAGAGCCAAGGCTGTAGATGACAACAGCAGGGCAGCTGCCCATGTGAACTAGCACCAGCAGCGGCGGCAGACGAAGAACTAACTACACAAGAACAAAGCGGACAGAATCCTAGAAAGGAGAGGTCAGGAAGTCCCACCCTTAGCTGAGGCAGTATGTGCCTGTTGGGAGGATGAGAGTCAGTTTTCTTCAAAGGTGTGGCCCCTGAGAAGCTCCCCATGCTCCAGTAGACAGCCTTACACCCGTGCACACACTGGCAGCACACTCTGAACTATATGGGTTTAAAAGTCACAGAGAGATCACACAACACTGGTGGGAAAAAGTTGTGGCGGGATGAGGAGAAAATGGAGAGTAGGGAATGGAGGTGGACTTGACCAAGACATGTTCTGTACAAGTAGGAAGTTCCCAATCAATTAAAAATAATAATAAAACCTGTAAATGGGCTGGAGAGACGGCTCAGTGTGTAAGGCCACTGCCAAAATTTGACAACCTGGGTTTGATACCTGGAACTCATGTAATGAGAGGAGAGTACTGACTCCCACAAGTTGTTCTTTGACCTCCACATGTGTCATGTGGAACATTCATGATCACAGAAAGATGACACAAAATACCTAAGTGTTAAAAAGAAAACTTTAAAAAAGCAAGTAAACCTGGAAATGATATCCAGTATTGTATCCTTTTTCTCACACACACTTAAATTTTTCCTAAAACAAAAATACTTTATTTTTAATTTTAAGTGTGCGTGTGTGTGTGTGTGTGTGTGTGTGTGTGTGTGTGTGTGCCACATCCCTGTGAGTGCTCTGTGAGCGGAGCTGAAGGAGTTCTCTGGAGCTGGAGTTACAGGAGGCTGTGAAGCCGCGTGAGGTGCTTGCTGAGAAGTCAGCTTGGGTCTCCTGGAAGAGCAGCAAGTGCTTCCAACCACTCAGCCACCTCTCTAGCTCTATTTTGCTATATTTTCAAACTAATTTCATAATTATTATATTTCCCATACTTTTTAGCTTTGGATGGATGATTGAAAGGATGCAGTATCTTGGAAGGGATATTCAGTGATGGGAAGTAAGATGCTTTAATATTGTTGCAGTTGTTACAATGCTGCCTAGCATGTAGTTAGTGCCATGTAGGTGTTTTTAAAACAATACCAGCTCTCAATGCATCGTCCTATGATTGTTAGACTCTCCTTAAGCCTTGGGAAGAAAGCGAATCTTTTATTTTTGCCTAGTGCAGCTAAAACAGATGATCTGAAAAACAAAGCCGACCTTAGTAGGAAAAAAAAAAAAAAAAAAAAAAAACACAAAAAACACAAAAAACAAAACAACAACAAAACCTGGAGGAATTTAATAAATGAGTAAGGGAGGCCTAAGAGATGACTCAGAAGTTAAGAGTGATTGTTGCTGTTACAGAGGACCAGAGTTCCAATCCTTGCACTCGCGTTGAGCAGCAGCTCATAACCACCTCCTGTAGGAGATCCAGCGACCTCTCTGGCCTCCTCGGGTGTGCACCACAAGGCATGTACATGCATATTAGAGAAATGACTGGGGATCACAGAGGTCAGAGTACAAATCTGGAGTGAAATAATGTGAAAATCCCTTTCTCCTGACTATTAGTCTAAAAACTGATACTTCAGTCTCCAAACGATTGGCTCTTTTCGAAATACGGCGCCAGGGTTCCCGGACCAATGCCACGCAGGAAGATTTTGGGCCCCCCTGGAAACGCCCCTCCCCTTTGAAGGCGGATCGCCTGGAAAAGCTCTTACGCGTGCGCCTTACCCGCTGGTCCATTGGAGCGGCTGCCAGGCGCATGCGCAACCCCCAATGGACAACAAGATGCGGAAGAGCTGGCCCTGTGGAGGCTCCCATTTCTGAAGCGTGGGAGGCAAAAGAGGCGGCAGATCGTAGAATTCAGTTTGCACTCCAGCGGGTCTCGCAGGTCATTGAAATCAATAAGAGAAAGAAGCAGCGCTATAGTGGCGCAGAGATCCGACCCCTTTTCTGAGTCCTGCAGGCGGGCGGGGGCCAGGGAGCAAAAGGCGCCATCCCTGCACTGAGGGGCCCTGGGGGCCGGGTCCCGGAGCATGGCGGACTGGACGGAGACCCTGAGCATGTGGAGGTGGAGCTGCCGAGGCCGTCTGGCCAGCTGTCAAGTCCTCATTGCTAGCGCTGCAAAGGCGACCACAGCAACTGTAGCCTAGCCGCGCTTGCGGTCTTAGGCGGGAAAAATGACAGCATGAGTTCTGCCACTGCCTAGTTTCCTCCCTTTTCTTTTGTGCTTTTCTCTTCCACACATCCCGTCCTCCTCCTTCCCCATCCCTGTACTCTTCTTCCCCCTGACCTTTGTGCTCTTTTCGCACTTCTGTCTTCTTCCATTTATCCTATGCACTGCGTTTCCATCTATTCTTTATCAACCTCTGTGCCTCTTTCCTCCCGTCTTTGTCTTTCCTCCATCCTTTTTTTTTCATCCTATCCCCCCTCCCAACACAAGCTCTCCATCCTCCTCCGCCCCCCACCCACCCCCACATCCTGCCTCATCTGCATCCTCCTCTCCCACTTTTCTCCGCCCTCGCGCCCAAGCCTCCGCCCATTAGCCCCCGCCCCCAGCTGCCAGTCCCCAGCAGCTCAGTCCTGCAGTGAGTCCATAGCAAAGCACCAGGAGCTGAGCACTGCTGGCTGTGCTGGCTAGCAAGTCTCCGAATGGCTCAGGAGAAAATGGAGCTGGATTTTGAGGCTGACACATCTGATGGGGGCATCCTGAGACGGGCCAACAGTGCTCCCCTGATCCATGTGCTCAGGTGAGCTGAACTGGGGAGGACGGAGTGTGGGGTTCAGAGATTTGTCCCTGGGCAAGAAGTCTTCCTTCCCGAAAGTGGCAGTTCGAGTTCCTCTGGACTCCAAACTGAAGGGGTTGAGGTCTTTTCTTCACAGTGGCTTGGCTCCCTAGATGGAGGGAAAGTTTGACCTCACACTTTGGCCACGTCTGAGAAAGGGGCCCTTTCTACCTGGGGGCCATGTTGTCCAGCTCTGAAAGAGAATGTAGAAGCCTGCCTCTGCTGACAGGTTGCTTGCCCTGGCTAATTTCCATCGGGGCAAATCTAACTGAACCCCCAGAATTAGGCTTGTAACTTGACACCTGTATGTAAGAGCTGCTGTTTCTATGCCGAGTTTAGGAGCCCTGGCATTAACAGAGGTTTGCGTTAAGAAATCACAGTTTATCTAATAACTTGGGATTACATGGTGCACTTCTATCTTATTAAGTCATTTGGATTTGTTACAGTGTTTTCAGTTTGTAAAGCTGCCTGAAATGCGTTTCAGTGCCTAAGAAGAGAAAAAAAAAAGAGATGGTTTGTGGCTTAGGTCTGTAAACACTGGTTTGAGAAAATAATGGGGGAAAAAATCACTCCTTTAATTTTAGTGGCAGGATGTTGTCTCTTGCAAACAAGGAATTTAAAGTGGAATTTTGTGATAATGAGGGCTGATTGGCTCACCTAATGAAGCTATCACACTTCACTTTCGTGAGTAGGCGACCCCCTCATCGAGGGCTTGAATACAGCACACAGGAGCAATATTTGCCCGCCACAGTTTTTCAGGCACAGCTGAAGGTTTGATAATGCTTTGCTACCTATTGAACTGATTATAACATCTGTATTTTGCAGAGGGGCGAGTATTTTTTTCCCTAGATTTAAATATGATTTTGAAATGGAGGGAATGATGAAGTGACTGTTGCATTTCTGATGTTGTCCTTGGCATCAGCAAGTAATGTTTGGATGTTTAAGAGGAAACTGTCTGTTTTGTCTCATCCTCCACCCCAGCTTCTCTTTCCTTATCTTGTGAAAGTCTGGTAAGCAAGCAATTGCTAGGGCCCTGGGCTGTCCCACTGACCTGCATTTACACAATTAAGGGAGAAAAATCCCACTGATTCGAGAACCACAATTTAAGTAATTACTTGATAGCATGATGTGACAGACAAGGGGAAAAGAGACCAGGCCTGGTCTCAATTGTCACCAGCTAGCTGTACTGACTGAGTTATTTCTTTTCGCATCTGTTTTCTCATTTAAAAACGAGGATAACTGAAATAGGTATTGTCAGTGGTCTCTTAGAGCCCAGTACAGTTCGGTTTTGAAAATCCTTGAGTTCCCATCATGGCAGACCAGACTGCTAGGCACTTCTCATACGAAGACAAATAAAGCACCTCGCCTGAGAGACTTAATAACCATTTACACTTATTTTCTATTTATTTCCATTTTTCCCTTTTCTCCTTTTGTTGTGATGCTGGAGAACCTTTTTATTTCCTAAATAGAAGGTAAAACGTGAGCTCTGTATGTAGCTGTTTAACAGTGTCAGTCTGTTAACGTGTGTGGGGCCATGATTTAATCCACATGGACACACAGACATGCAAATGCACTGGAATGGCAGTGTAGCTCAGGGTAGAGCTTGTGATGGGGATATGCAAGGTTCTTGCTTCTGTCTCTAGCCCTTCATTAAAAAAAATAAAAGAAAAAGAAAGTTTTTCCAACTGTGGTGGTATATGCTTGAGCCCCGGAGTTCAAGACCAGCATGGACAACAGCAAAACCATGTCTTTAAAAAAGCAAGGCGTTGTCTCAAGAAGCTGTCATCTCCCAGTTCCTTTAAGTTTGGAGTCGGGAATGGTTGCCTTCTGTTTGTGGAATGAGGAGAAGGTTGTGCTGTGCCTTCGCGGAAGCCAGGCTCTTGAGATAGGTGTGGAAGGGGAGGATGAATTTTTGACAGATGATGGCAGGGCGTGTCAGGTCAAAGGGGAAATATGAGCGAAAAAGGGGAAAAAAAAGCAACCCTCTTCAGTTCTCTGTATTCACTTGGACCTCGGGATCCAGAGGCAGAGCAGCGGAACTGGTGCATGGGGCAGAAATGTTAGGACTTCGCTCTTAAGAACAAGGCTCCCTGTTCTTCTCAGGTGCTAACACGCGCAAAGCAGTAAGTAATCCTCATGGTTCTCTGGGGTAGAGCGATGAGCTGCTCACATCTGACAGGAACTGGTTTGGGGGTGTAGTTCTGACCTGAAGCAGCTGGAATGAGCCAGTCTGGAGCTCCGCCCTCCCCCCTCTCAGAGCTGTCCCCCAACCACTGAGGAGATCAGTATCTAGCAGAAGCGGAGGCCGCAGCACTCGAGCCTGGCCTGCCAAGAGGCTGGTAAGGAGGTCCTCGTCTCTAGGAAATGATGAGCCATTGAAGATTTCATTGTTAATTGCGGATTGGAGGGTGTTGAGCTCAGCTGATGGATAGCTTCCTTTAGAAGATGCTAATCCTTTTATTTTTTTACTTTTCAGTGACCTTTCACAGGTTTTTGAGCCATATCCACTTAGAACTCGGACGAGCAGTGCGACAATTATGAGCCATCATAGCTTGGTAGGTATCAAAGTAAGTATGTGCAGTGATTTAGATGGGAGGGAATACTTTCAAATATAGCTCTTTCTGGGTAATTATGTGCTGTGCACATTTTTTTCAAAAAAACAAAAGATTTATTTTACCCATTTTGTTTACTAATTTTGCAATAATGGCCATTCAGCTTTTGGTACATACACACAAGGGTTGGGGGTGGGGCTTAAAAAATTGCCATCCTTGCTGTAGGACTTTGTATTTGTAAAAATCATTCTTTGTTATTTATTTCTACTTGCGTCACAGTCGTGAGGTAAATCAGGAGTAAGTTCCAAATATAGCTGAGAACCGTGGTCTTTATTTGTCCTAGGATGTAAAAAAAAAAAAAAATCACCTAACTAGTGACAGAATGTTTCTGACACTCATCTGTCAGCTAACACTGGTTGTCTAAAATAAAGAGCCCTGGAAAATCTGTGTCTATATTCCCAGAAGAGCGGACGAGTGTGGATTTTTCTCTGTGCCAGAGCTGTTGGGAATCACCGTATTCGATGGCTGCGCTGGGGAAATGATGAAGAGGTTTTTATATAGTAGCACTTCACATGCAGAGCTCACTCACTCGGCAGCTTTAGCCATCTGAGATGTGAGCACACGGGCCTCTAAATGGCTGAACTACGTTTCCATAGTCTGTGCACAAAGGTTCATCCATTTATTTATAGGACAGCCTCTCTGACCCCTGAATCATCTAAAATTTATACACAATTATACTAAGCTTCCAACTCAG
>JAQHUG010000432.1:1034000-1069608 GCA_028555095.1 Dicrostonyx torquatus | reverse complement strand
TGAATCATCTAAAATTTATACACAATTATACTAAGCTTCCAACTCAGTGATGTGGTAGAGGCAGCAAATCAGAAGGGGTGCTTTTGGGTTAAAGGTCTGCTAATACTTGCTAGCAGTTGATTTGGAGGCCAAATTACATTCCTTCAAAATAATCATAGTCCTGTCACAAAATGTAAGATATAATTCAAACCGATGGATTTTTACAGGATTGTAACAGTCATAATGTAAATAATTGCTATTTTCCATAAGAAATACAAATGAGTGTGTAATAGTACAACATCAAACATGACAATTATTCTGCTTAAGCAGCCTTATGCTGTTACAACTTTTTAAAATAACAATTTTGGGGGGAGGAGGACTCCAGCTGACTGAAATTGTGTTCCATTGTGACCAGGGGAGTGGTGTTGTCCTGATTACAAGGAGAGAAGTTGAAAAGATGGATAGTTTGAAAGGAAAGAATAATTCTCTCAGGAGGCTAAGGTACCACTGATGCCATGCTGTTCTCCAGAACCATGTTCTAAATCTTTTTTGTTGTTTAGTCTCTGCTAGCTTCTTGATTTAGCACTATTTACTTCCAGCCGAAGAGACTTCTCATTTGACAGATAAAACAGACCCTTATCTTTTAATTTCTTAAATGATTTATTTATTTATTTTTTTAGTATGTTTTGAGTCTGCATGAATATAC
Source organism: Dicrostonyx torquatus (assembly GCA_028555095.1). Taxonomy (NCBI): domain Eukaryota; kingdom Metazoa; phylum Chordata; class Mammalia; order Rodentia; family Cricetidae; genus Dicrostonyx; species Dicrostonyx torquatus. Next base: position 1,068,923 of record JAQHUG010000432.1, on the reverse strand, counting down.
ATGCACCATGCGCATTCATGAGCCTGTGGGGGCCAGAAGAGGGCGTTGGATCCCTTGGAATTGGAGACACAGACAAGTGCGGGCTGCCATGTGACTCCTGGGAATTAGACCTAGGTCCTCTGCAGGAACAGTAGTTCTTAACCCCTGAGCCATCTCCAGTCGTGACACCTGTCTTTTATAATACCAGTTTTCTTCTCCTTAAAATGCCTTTTGTCTTCACATATGGTGTACTCCCTGGTGGTTAATAAGTTTTCTGGTGCCCCTGTCACTTGAGGTCGCTATTGTCTCCTGTCTTAGCCTCTCAGTCTTTTCCTCTCTAAATCTTTGGCTCCCACCTTTTCCCCACACGTATTGTATGGGACAATAGTCTTCTTTCATGCAGGTCTGTCCTTCCTTTCTGTTCCCTTCCCTGGCCTTTTTCAAAGAAAAATCTAGCCTTAACTGTATCTAGCTCCTTGTCTCCTAATTTCCTGCTAGTTGGTAATCTTGCTGCTTCTACCACAACTCCATTAAAGGCCGTCCTTGAAAATGTCACTAATGCCCACTTAATTGTCTGTATCAGGGGGCTCATTTCTTAGCCCACTTGAGCTCTTTGCTTTCCTTAACACCGTTTAGCCAGCATCTTCCTAGAGCTCTTAGAACATCTTTCTCCCGGCTCATACATTATTCTTGTTTCTGGTTCTAGACACAGTTCTGTTGTTGTCTCTGTTTCAGAGCCACTCTATAGTTTTGTCTAGATTGAGAAGTTGAATGTTTAGTCAATGTTGCGTTTCAATTTCTGACCTCCTCCACATTTTGGGACTATCCTCATTTTGGCTCTGTTGATGAAGGGCACTACCTTTTGGCACTCTTTAGTTCTCTGGATGACGCACATGTGTGCTTTCTCACACCAGCCTACTAGAGTAACCCTGTCTTATTTCCTTACCTGGTAGTTTATAATTTTCAACGAACTCATTAAAAGTTCAGTGGTAAACTTGTGTTGCTTTCTTAATGCAAAAAAAATGACATTACAAAGGATTTTACTTGTAAAGTTTTTCTTGTTTCAAAACTTAGAAGAGAAAAATACAAAAAGGGTGGGTAATGAGGTATATCTTTTAAGGTAAAATCATGTCTCAGTGGATAATTTTACTTGAATTAGCTTTTTCCTAAAAAGCCCATTTTTGTATTACTCACATTAGAATTTTTTTGAAAAAATATTCATTTATTATGTATACAATATTCTGTCTGTGTGTATGCCTGCACACCAGAAGAGGGCACCAGATCTCACAACCACAGATGGTTGTGAGCCACCATGTGGTTGCCGGGAATTGAACTCAGTACCTTTGGAAGAGCAGGCAGTGCTCTTAACCACTGAGCCATCTCTCCAGCCCCCACATTAGAATTTTTTTATTTTTTTAGTTGTAATAGCATAAGTCTTCTTAAGCAGAATAATTGTCTTGTTTGATTTGAATCTCTTACAAGCTCATTTGTATTTTTATGAGAAAATAATATTTATTTACATTACAACTGTTACAATTTTGTAAGATCCACTGGCTTGACTATATCTTACCTTCTGTGATAAGATTGTGGTTGTTTTTGAAGGAAAATAATTTGGCCTTCATATTAAAAAATGAGGGCTTGAGACTATTGATAAGAGTCCTTGTCTGGCATGCATGAAGCCCCGGGTTCATCCCCAGAACTCCATATGCCAGATGGTCAAAAGGTGGAGACAAGACGATCAGAAATACAAGGTCATCATCAGCTACCTAAACAGTAAGTTCAAAGCCAGCCTGGGCTATGTGAAATCCTGCTGGGAAGAGAAGAAAAGATGATGTAAAGGAAACAGCAATTCTTTTGAAGGTTAACCATGCCGTCTTTCTTTGATCCTAGCGAGGGCAGTGTGCATGCAAGGCAAATACTCTTTCCCTTAAACTGGTCTTGCTTTAGCTGTTATACTTTGTGGTGATAGCATTAGAAACCAGACCTTAAAGATGATTTATAGTATGGAAGCAAAATGTTCTTCTTGCCATTTAAAAGTATTTTTGAGAACATTAATCATATATAAAATGTTATGTTAGGTTTGTTAGCCTATCTTTACTCATTAGTGCATCAGTAATAAAAATTGATATCATTGGCATTTTTTTCTTTCCCATTTCACATAGCTTCTTATTTTAGATTAGTGGAATAATGAATACTTCCAAGGCCCAGTCTTTTTTCCCTTAAATTTATACAGCTTTCCATTCATTTGGGAAAAGTGCTAAAGTCAGGGCCTGTCTGGCGACAGATGGTGCTTTGAGGTTGGACACCTGGTGTACTTTGTAAAGACTGCATGTGTTGCCTCTCGTGTATTAATGCTTAGGGGTTGAAGAGCGAAGTTTTTAGGAATATGAAGAACTATGGAGGAAGAGGTGGTACACTAACACTGACAACGACGGATGCTTTGTGATGCATGCGGTAGGAAATGTTTATGTTTACCTTACTAGCTCAGGTCAGAAACTGAAGACTGAAATCTTCAAAATTAGCAAGGGTGCCACTCCAGTTAGCTAGAAGCATTATACTTCTGACTCTGCTCTAAAATACAGGTAAAGCATGGCTGCCAATCTCAGAATGGTAGTTCTGATCACCTGGGACTATTTCAGTGTTATTTGAAATAGACACATGACTGAAAACTATGATTTAGCACATGTGCTTATCCTTATAGGAAGAAGGCCTGGATATGATGAACAGAGAAGCTGCCCATGAAAGGTCAGTGGTTAGCAAGGGCAGGGCCTAACCTAATGTGTCTTGTTTGTAAACTCTGATGGCTTTTTTTTTTTTTTTTTTTTTTTTTTAGGGACGCTCAAGCAGGAATGCAGATAAGCCAGTCGTGGGATGAAAGCTTGAGCCTGGTAAAGTGTTCCCATGTGTGCTTGTTTTGTAACTTCCCAGCAATTTTTGTATTATTCAACTGTCTTGGTAGATTCCTTCGTGGGCTGATGGCCTTCCTGCTTCCAGAGTGATTCTTACTTTTGATCTCTGCTTTACCAGCAAAATGTTTGAACGCGTCCATTTCTGTTCTTCCCAATATAGGCGTGTTGGTGCAGTAGTACATAAGATTTGTGATATGCTGAATGAAGGTAATATTTTATGTTTACAGAGTGATAGTGATTTTGACAAGCAAGAGAACTTATATTCTCCAAAGAGAATTGACTTTACTCCAGTTTCTCCAGCACCTTCCCCAACCAGAGGATTTGGAAAGGTAGGATATTGTCGACCAGATATTAACCGTCTCTTGCACAGCAAGCTGTTTATTCTAAAATATATATACACAATTCAACTCAACTCACCTTCAAAGTCTCCATAGCTTTGAAAAAGCAGTGAAAATCGATGGTAGTGAATTGGGAAAATGTCATATGTATGAGGCACTTGCATAGCTATACTGTTTCTGTCATGTTTCAAAAACCTTTTAAAAACAACAACAAAAAAACAACCAGAACAAAAGAAAAGCATCTTTGGAAACCTGAAGTGCTGTAACAGTTTTGATCGTGCATGTACTTTCTCTAGCAGTGTTTTTCACCATCCTTGCAAATGTTCGTGGGTAGCAGCGGTATGCCACCAAGTCCTGTTCTGAATCCAAGACATTTTTCAAGGTAAGTGAATTAGAATGTTAAATGTGGGGACTGGAAAGATGACTCCATGGGTAGAAGCATCTGTAAGCATGAGGATCTGAAGTTAGACCCCAGAACACACATGTAGAGCTCATCATGGCCACGGATACCTATAACCTCACTGGGAGACTGAGACAGGAGGATTGCTCAGGCTTCCTGGCTGCTTAGCCTAGCTCCAGATTTAGTGAGAAACCTTGTCTGAGAGGAATAAGGAGGAGTGTGATAGACCATCTTGCTCTGGACTCCAAGAGCATTACCACACGGGCACATGAACTTGCACATGTGTGTGCACATACATACACCTCACACACATGAGAGAGAGGGAGAGAGAGGTGTCTGGAGTATCGCTCATTATTTTTTTTCCTTTAGTTAATTTTATTATGGAGTTTTTCAGACATACATCAAAATAGTTAGAACTTCCTAATGAACAACCATATGCTCACCATGCATATTGAGGCATTAACATTTTACAAGATTCTGTGTTTGAGATTTAATGCTGATTGATGGATTGATTGTGATACCAAGTCTTGAACCAAGAACCTCGTGAATCCTGGGCAAACTCTATCACTAAAGCGGCATCCCCAGTGCTTAGTGTTGATTTCTATTCAGAGAAAATACACACACACACACACACACACACACACACACACACACACACAATAGCATGCTAACACCCTTTTTAAAGATAAAAGACGTTATAGATAAAAATCCAAATATATTTTTTAGTAAGACACATTTCTTTAAGCAATTGTGAGTATTTTGCAGTAGAGAATATTTTTTAAATGGCTTAAAATGCCCTGTTTTTTCATATCACCATATGTTTGAGTCTAATCGCCCTATATATAAACACTTTGTATTTCGGACTATATGACTGTCGATGTTGCTTGTTTGGTAGGTTGTAATGCTGTGGGTCTTTCATCCTATTTGTTTATTTGTCAAAGCAGGAGGAGTCAGAGTCCAGTCAAGTGCATCAGACCCAGTGTTCTTGGTCCTCTTAAGAGAAAAGGTATGTGGCAAGTATAGTTGACAGGATTGTGCTACATACTTCAAACCTAAGAGAGCAGACCTTAAATGTGCTTATACCACACCAGAAAGAAAGGGTAAATAGGTATGTTAATAATATATTTGTATGTACCATTGTACACCTTACTAAGTATGTATACACTCATTTTAATAATATTGGGGGAAAGGATTCGTCACACTTCTGATATTGAATTTAGCCAAACTTGAATTAGAAACTAGAATTCTCATCTGAAATAAATTCACAGAATTAATTTCCTTTTTTTTCTAAAGTAATGTTAAATATTTTCAACATATTCTGAGCAGGTTCTATGTTACATAAATTAACTATTTTTGTTATCTATATTTTTATAATTCATATCTGAATTATATTCTTATATTCATATTTTTGATGTATATTCCAAAACAATTGCCTTTCAGTGATCTCAGAGATGCACAATTGGACATGTGTGCAGAAATATATACTGGCATAGAAAATACATCTGTAAACCCAGTTTGCCTAGAAGTGGGACTCACGTTCCCATCAACAAATTATACCTCAGCAGAGTACAAGTTGTCCAGTAGTCAGCTCTGGAAAGTTTCCAGTGTATGTGGGTGCTCTCTCAGTTGCTTATTTTGAACCACAAAGCACTAAAGTTTTCTCAATCTGCAGTAGATTTCGATGTTTATGTAAACCCTTGATAGCGTGTTTCTTTAAACATGGCCGAGATATTTGATAATTGGTTTAGTCATTATTCCTGGCAATTTGACTGTATAATTAAAAGTGCCAGGAACCATTTTACTTTAATTTTTTATTATTCATTTTCTGTTTTGTTTTGATCCAGTCTTATGTCACCCAGGCTGGCAATGCACTCACTATATATATAGCCAAAATTAGCCTTAACTCTTGGTCATTTTGCTTCTGTCTCCCAAGTGCTGTGATTATGCATAGGTGCTGCCACATCCATCTAGGGTTTTTTCTTTCATTTTTTATCAGCATAGAAAATATGGTTTTTATGGCATTTTCTTGTATAGTTTATGATGATTTTCCCTCACTACGCTTACCTCATCCCTTTCTTCTCCTATTGCCCTCCCTCAATGCTTTTGTGTTCCCTGTATTTTTACCCTTTTTCCTCTCTACTCAAGGCCTCTTTTTCCCTTCTTATGAGCCCGCATAAATGCACATATATAAAAATTCAATCTGGGATCTTTCTGTCTGATAGACCCATATAGTTATTTATAATTTTTAAAGGATTTTTTTAATTTTACGTGTACGAGTGTTTTGGCTGATTTGTGTGCATCACATGCAGTGACTGTGGGGGCAGAAGAGGGCACTGGATCCTCTAGAACTGGAGTTGGAACAGATGGTTGTAAGCCACTCTGGGATGCTGAGACCTGACCCCAGGTCCTTTGCTAGTACAACAAATGCTCTTAACCACAGTACACCTCTCCAGCCCCCATCTACATAATTTCTTAAAGGTATCGAAAACATACATTGAGGAAAAAAATAACAGCCTCTTTAGCAAGTGATACAGGGACAACTGGATGTCCACATGCAGAAGGATGAAACTAGATCCCTGTCTTTCATCCTACCCAAAAATCGATTCAAAATTGATCAAAGACCTTAATATAACACTTAAAATGCTAGAATTGCTAAAGGAAAACCCCTTAAGCTACAGGCATAAGCAGATGTCATTTTAAAGAAGAGTTTTTCCAATTGCCTTAAAATAAAAGCCTGGACAGATGTTTCAGTGGTTAAGGGAGCATGCTGCTATATTGTAAAGGACCTGAGTTCTGATCCCAGCACACATATTAGGTGGCTTATAGCCACCTGTAACTCCAGGTCCCAAGGGATCTGACACCTCTGGCTTCCAAAGGCTCCTCCACTCATATTCATATACCAACACAAATGCAAACACACATAATTAAAATGATAAACTAAATCTTTAAGATTTAAGAAAGAGCAGTTCAGCTAAGTGTGAGGGTTCATGACTGCAATCCTAGTACTTGGAAGGCTAAGACAGTAGAATTACCAGGCCTTGAGGCTATACTGCGCATAATAGCATAGTGAGTTCGAGGCCAGCCTGCAGTATAGACTGAACTGTCTCAAAAAACATTATACACACACACACACACACACACACACACACACACACACGGTGGCTGACAATTCTATTTCCAAGGGATCTGATACCTTCCTTCTTTTGGCCTCTATGGGCACCAGGCACACATATGGTACACATGTATGTATGTAGGCAAAACATTCATACACATAAAAATATGTAAGTCTTTTTTATAACCCTTAAAAATAAAGCAATTCAGATCACCTTCAGGACCACTAAACTAAACTAGGAAAATGGCTTTGGTGAATCTTTCTAGCCCTACACTCACACACACATTCAGAAGTATTATATTTGATCCAACTTAGAAGCTAGGTATGGTGGCACACAACTGGAAACCACACTTGGGAGATAGGATACATGAGGCTCCAGTAACTTCATGAGGCTCAGTCTCAAAAATATCAAAGAGGGCTGAAGACGTAGTACTATTGATAGAGTACTTGTGTAACGTGTACGAAGCCCTGGCTTTGCTCTCTGCTGTAGTGTAACAGATGCTGATGCCTGCCTGTAATCATAGCACTTGGCAGGTAGAAGCAGGGGGCATCAGGAGGTCAGGGTCATTCTCTGCTACTTGGGGAGTTCAAAACCGGAAGTCAGAGGCAGGTGGATCACTATAAGTTTGAAGACAGGCTAGGTTGCACAGTGACTTCTAGACTACCCAGGACTACAGAGAGTTGTAGCTACTGGTAGTTTGCCCATACTCCAGTGGATGGCCCCAAACCCATGCACATATGAACAACACTAGGTTATAAAACAAATCATAAAGATATGAAATTGGAATGGGGTCATGGGGAGATAGAGGACCTAGGGAGAGTAGGAGAGGCGAATTGGTGATGAATATGATGATATTTAATTGTTTACATACATGAAATTATGAAAATATTAAAGATGATGTGCTTTGGAAAGTAGGTCCTGATATAGTGATACTATTTATATTTAGTAAATCAACTCCCTTTATTTAATGTTGGAATGAATCATTTATAACCTTAGGAATGCTCTTAGGAGTATTAGATAAAAGTACACTTTAAACTAAAGTTATTATTGTTATTAAAGTAAAATCTGTCCAGTAAGTTAATGAATTAGTGTTTAGTAGCTATTCCAAAATCAACCAGTAGGTGGAGGGATTCTTTGCTAGAGTTTAAAACCCTACACAGTTTCGAAGCTTCACTGAACAAAGCGAATACTCTAACTTTTGTGAGTGTCAGTAACTTTCCCAGAAGCTCCAGAAGAAAAAGTCATATTATTTAGTTCATAACAGGGGAAAATGAAGTTTTCATGTGTCCTCGTTTTCTTTTTCTGTCATAAGTAGTTCATACAGTTTTCAGTTCAGTTCCATGGTCCTACTGAGGTATAGCTAAACTCCTGAACTCAGTAGGTCTCTTTGTGCTCGTTTCCTTGTGTGTTTGAGACAGGGCTTCGCTCCGTAGTACAGGCTGGTGTGTACTGGGCAGCCCAGTTGCTCTCTACCTCACAAATGCTGGGATTACGTGCTCACCACATTTATCTTGAATTGTCTTTTCCATGCTGTTTTCAGGCTCAGATAAAGACCATCAAATCCAAGTAATATGCACAATTGAAATAAAAACAGAGTTTGGGGCAGGAGAAGAGGCAAACGACCCTTACTAGTTAGTGGTAAAATGTTGAACATGATTCCCATTGGTGCCATGTTTTATGATTACAAGTTCAGAGAAAACCTATAGGGTTGAGTAAACCAGTATAGTTCCAAGTCTGTGAACTGGGTTACTGTTACTGCTTTCAGGTGGACTTTCAACTAGATTTTTATATTTAGTATAGCATCTAACTCAACCTTCTATTTCCACACTATCAGAAAATACATCTTGTTGCTGTCTCAAGGATGTGTTAAGTTATTGAAAGGTATAAAATAAGTACTCTTTGCAAGCCATAAAATAGTCCCTGTGAGCTTTAACTGTTTGGGAATACCTACTTTGTCTGATAAAAATCAATGTTTCTTTTTATTGAAGAGAGAGAGAGACAGAGAGACAGAGAGACAGAGACAGAGAGACAGAGAGTATAACATGCTATACGTAATGCATGAAAAATGAAAGCTTTTATTTATTTATTTATTGGTCAGGTATAAAAAATGTATTTCTTTTATGTTAAAGCACACGAGAAGGTCATTGCTTTAAGGGGGAGGTGTTTGGAGTGAGGGTCTTATGTAGTGTAAGCTAACCTGGAAGTAGCTATGTAGCCCAGGTTTGAACTCTTGTTCTTCCTGCTTTTGTCTCTGGAACTCTCGACTCCTGGCACATGCGGGAACTTTTATATAATAGCTTAAAGTATTCCAAGCTTTGGCTATGCAAATACCCCCCTCATTTTAGCAGTGGTCCTGTGTTTGTAGAATTGTTTTATGATAGCTATGTTTCTTGTGTTGTAGGAGAGATGGAGACAGAAAGCCAGCCTAAGAGACTCTTCCAAGGCACCTCCGACATGCTGTCTACAGATGCTACGCAATTGTCTGATCTCAGTTCATGGTAAAAATGTAATGAAAAAGCTATTAGGGTATAATTCACGTTACAAAAGAAGCACATCGAAAGAATATTGAGATAATATAAAATGTAATTCACACTCACACAGGCAAGTCTCCACAGAGGTGTAGATGGTTTTGAGTGACCAGGTCCTCTGAAACTCCAAGTACTTCTTTGGAAGTATGTGTATCCTTTTTGCACTTTTATTTTGTTCTTAGCCTTCTAGGTCAGACTTTTTCAAGGACAGTGTGGTGTCGTGTCATCAGCTGACTGGTGTGAGAAAGCCTCTGGGTTGCTGTGGAGAAAATGCATATTGATTACCCTGCTCTGCTTGCATTTCATGTTCCATGCTTTTGATTTCTAAGAGATGGCTGCGTTCTCCCAACTATGTATGTCAGTCAAACTTTTGTTCACTATGACAAAATCCTTGGCATGAGCAAGGGGAAAAGGATTTATTTCAGCTCATGGTTTCAGAAGCTCCAGTCTGAGGTTCACAGGCTCTCTTGATTCTAGGCCTGTGGTGATGCAGATCATCATGGCAATAGGAATATCTGGCAGGGCTACTGCCCTTGGGGAAGCCAGGAAGCAGAAAGAAAAGAAGGGACTAGGGAAAATGTATGACTTTCATGTTCATGCTCCCAATAGCTTCTTTGCTCCAAAAGTTTCTGCCACTACCCAAAATAGTGTCACTACCCAGGCAAGCAGGCATTCAACACATGAGGTGGGAAAGGACATTTCATATTCAAAACATTATACTTGTGGTATTTGCTAGGTAATGTGATCTATTGTGATAAGATCTTTTTAGAAAATTTATAGTTGTCAATCACAATGCTAATTAAGATTGCAGTTTCTCGTTGCATTTTGAAACATAGTCTTTCTATGTAATCCAGGCTCACCTCAAGCTCACTGTGTAATCCAGGCTGACCCAGAACTTACACCCCTCTTGCTTTAGCCTCCTGAGTACTGGGACCATGGGCATGTACCATCAAACCCACCTTAAATGTGTAGTTTTATAGTAACAGTTACTAATTCTTATGATTCAGGTCACATGATTCTCATTCTAGTTTAGGTCTGAAACATAAGGGTTTTCGGTGTTTTATGAGAGAATTGACTTCTTTTCCTGTTCTTAAAGTTGAGCAGTTGGATCCCGACAGACATCTGGGAGGAAGGCATAGTAGCAGTCCCTAGGTAATATTTTGAAATCTTTCAGGATATTGCAGTCAACTTGCCGAGTGCCCTATATAGAGTCGTGGAACACCTTTGAGAACTTTTTGATCCCTTGCTTTTATAGCTGAGAGTCCTTTTTTAAAGACCTTACAAGGGCATTCACTTTCAAACTAGAATGGAACCCTCTAAATGGAAGAAATATCAAAACCACTCAGTGCTGTAAGGGTGAGAATTTCTTCTTCCCAAATTGCATGTGCACCATTTTGTTTAAGCTAACTTGTACTTCTAGGTGAGCAAGTCCTGAGTTCTTGTCACTCATGAGGCTTGCTGACTGGTACTGTTGGAATGCCTTTTCGATTGTTCCTATTTGTGTCTTCCACTGTCTCTCTGTGTCCTTGGCAGTTCGATTGCTAATTTTGGTACAGTGTTGTCTTCCCAGATATGTAGAGATTGCAAAGAGCAATTCCTGGAGCTTGTCAAGGGGACTAGTGGATGAAACTATATACCTGGTGCAAACTGCACGTGGCTTTTATGGTAAAGTGTGAGTATAGGCACATGACTATAAATAGATTTGCTCGCCCCGTTATTTCTCAAGTGATCCAATGAGGAAAACATTCACAAGTAGAATGAGGAGCTGGGTGTGTAGCTCAGTGGTAGAGAGCATGTTTAGCTTATACAAGGCTCTGTGTTCTGCCTTCAGCATGGCAAAAAATGCATGGTGAGACTTAATATATATTTATATTTTATGTCTTTTTTTTTTACATTACCACAAAATAGCAAAAGAAGCTCATGCAAATTAGAAAGCAAGGATAGGGAGCAGGTCGTGGTAGCACATTCCTGTAATCCTAGCACAATGAAGGCTGAGACAGATTGCAGTGTTGGAGGCCAGCCTAGGCTCTAGTGCAACAGGTTAGCCTGAAGTCTTTAGGAAGGCTGTATCAAGCAAAAGAAAAACAGAAGGAGCAGAAGGAAGTATAGCCCAGTGTCCAAACACTTCTCTAACATGCTTGCCACCTGGGTTTTATCCATAGCAAGACCAAAATGCAAACCGAAACAAAACAGAACAGGAAAGGAAAAGGCAGTATTTGTTTGTGGTCCCCATTCCTTGCCTAGGCACTCATCTTTTATCAGCACAGCCTTAAATGGCGATGGTAGTGCTGTAGTGGAACTTGAGCTGCTGTTACAAACCATGCATGTACCTGTTGGAGCTGGGAGGGTCCTGGAGACATAGACAATTAACACTAAATGAAACCTAGACTGAATGAATACTGAGTTGAAAGGGTCTGCCTGAGCTACACAGTGAGACCCCTCCCCCCCCCCGACAAAACAAACTAACAACCGGGACAGTGGCTCAGTGGGTTGGAACACTGACTGTGCAAAGATGAGGACCCAAGTTTGGATCTGCAGCACCTATGTAAATGCCAGGCAAGACCACATACATCTATAACTTCAGTGCCAGGGATTGAGGGGAGAAATAGATACAACACTGGAGCTTACTGATTAGCTGGCATAGCTAAGAAAGCTGGGAGCTCCAGGTTCAGTGAGAGATGCTGTCTCAAGAGATTAGGCCTAGAGAGATCCAGCATCCTCCTTTGGCCTCCTCTGGTCTCTACGTGAGCAACGACAGACGTGAATATTCATATGTACACACATGTATGGACTACACACACAACCTTTCAAAAGATAGTTAATTAACTTTCAAGAAACATTTTTAGATGAATTTGTGGCATCTCAAAGGATCTTAAAGCTTAAATTTGTGTTAATATCTGCAAGACACCTTATATACTAAGGATGCTGACACTTAGGTCTGCAAGGAAGAAATTTTGTGAGTTACTCTGAATAATGAATCTGGATTCTGCTTTTACAGAAACTTCTGTCTCTTAATGTAGTTCCGTTGGTCAACATCATACATCCATATTCTTAGAAATGGGGCCAGAGATAGGAACCACCTGTGTCCTGGTTTCTGTTGTTAAAGATGGCAGACTACTTAATAATAAAGCAAGGAAACTTCTTTTGCTGTCAGTTAGAGAGTGGCTCAAAGATCTGATAACTAGCAGATATGAGCTCATCTTTTTAAACTCTTCTTTATTTTCTGTCCCATCCCACAAAGAGAAGGAAAAGATACATTTCATAGTCTTTAAAGTTTATGTGCTAGTTAATAATCTAAATCTGACATCTTTGAAGTATAAATTAAATTAGGACATTGAATGTGAGCCCATTTAGGGTTTGTGTCCATTTGGGCATGCTTTTTATTTCCATTTTTCCCTAAAAAAAAATCCTGAAATCACTGTCAACAGAATGTGGGGAACATTACCACTACAAAGCTGGAGTTATGTCATTTTACATTTAGTATTTGTGAACATCAAGAGTTTGAGCATAATTCAGAAGTAAGCCTTATATGGCGCTTCGGTTGTTTTTTGTTTTTGTTTTTCATATTAAGAGTTCCCCATTCTGTTCCTTATTCAGCTGGGAATAAGAGTGTATGTGTCTACAGCACTTCAAAGCAAACAAAAGTATTTTCAGGGTCCCTAGCCCTGTGGTGAAGATTAAATGGTACCCCGTTTGCCTATAAAAGGGAAAATTCTCAAGTTTCCTTGTCCGGTGCATTGTTTGATATGATGCTTAATTTTAATATTTAAAGTTAGGTTTATAGTTTGAGTTTTCTCATTATATAGTCCAAACTGGCCTAAAATTCAATATGTATCCCAGTCTAGTCTTGAACTTCAGATCCCCCTGTCTCGTGAGTTCTGGGTCTACACTCTAGCTATCGTTATTATTTTTAATGTTTTTGATTTGCTTTTTCAGACAAAATTCTACTCTGTATCCAAAGCTAGCCTTAAACTCACTATGTAGCCAATGATGACCTTGAACTCCTGATGCTCCTACTTCTGCCTCTGAAATGCTGGAATCACCTATGTGGCACCATGCATAGATGATTTTTCTACATTTTTTATATATTTATTTGTGTGAGAACATACACAGGGGGAAATCAGAGGACAACTGTCGGGAGTTAAGTCTGTTCTTTGAACTCAAGTCATCAGGCTTAACAGCAAGTGCCCTTACCCAGTGAGCCATATTGCCAGTACTCATATCTATCTATCTATCTATATATAGATAGATAGATAGATAGATAGATATAGATATAGATATAGATAGATATAATAGTGGCTTGTATGAATCAGTTCACTTTCAATTCAGATGGTCCTGGGTCTAGTCTGAATTTTCTTTACTTTCCTATGATTGTCTGGCTTCTGGCCACTAGTAGAAGTAAGACTCGTTATCATTGGCACTCTCATTAGCACTCTCATTAGATAGTATATGAGAAAAGAAGAAACTCAAATTGGACTGAACTCTGTTGCTTTTAGACGTGCTGGTGTAAGATGTGGTGGTGAGCAATAAGAGTTACTTTCACACAGTAATCTCTGCATTGCACAGTTATACAAGTCCTGTTCTACATGGATCTGATGATTGGCTGATATGACCTATGGCTTCTGCTTCCATGACCATGTGACCAGATTAACTAGAACAGAAACCAGGTCTTAGTTCAGTGGCAATGAACTAAGTTAAGCTTTATTAAGTTGTGAAGCTAAATTGTGGTGGAGACAAAAATGTAGCTGTGCCATTTTTCTAATAGTGAGAAAAATTAGAGACTTTTGTGTGTAATAGTAAAGAAGATATTTTGAAATGTTCAATTTTTTCTAATTGCTAATGTCTCTGCCATCTTTTTTCTCTTAAGTAATCAACCAATTAGAAAAACATCGTACTGCACAGTCTTATTTTGTATTTTGGAATAAATACCAGTGTCACCTAAGCAAGCAGGTCTTGTTGCAGATGAAATCTTCTAATCTGAGCACACTGTCATTCTGGTGCTTGCAATAAAGAATTCTTTATCTTCAGATTATCTGCATGGTGGCCAAATGTTAATCTAAGTCTCTTTCTTCCTGCCAAACGGCATAGAGCATGCCCTTGTGCTGCCCAGCCACTATGTGCTTTAGGAAAGTCAATTCATTTTAATGTTAGTCTAGGCAAAATGCTGCAGAGGAAAATTCACATATGTTCCAAAGGCAAATAGAAAGGTCCTTTTGATTTTCCAATGTCTTGGATTATCTGTGTAACTTTTTTTTTTCAGTTGTTGAATAATTCATATTTTTGGACCATTTTGCCATGTGGTTGAACAAATATCAGAGCCAACTAAGTTTTCCAGACTTCTTCCTTAAAGGTGGTATTATTAATGATGCAGTTGACAGGAGTGTACATAGTGTAGGAGCAATGTGGAATATACTGTTTCCATTTTTTATTTTTACTTTTCCAAAACCTATTTGTAATCTGTCTCCACGTAAAAGCAACCTTCAGGCAACAGAAAGACGACAGAGGGGACTGTGCTGTAGCTCCAGTGGTAACGTGTTTGCCCAGCCATGTGTGAGGCCCTGGGTCCCATCCCTAAATGACATTTTAAACAATAGGCATAAAAAGGCAAGAGAGAAAAAGTTCCCCTTCATAGGAATGCTATAGGCCTGAGATGTACAAATAAACTATAAACTTCATTTCAATGGAAATATATCATCTGGAAACTTACAAGAATAATATTAAAGACAGTGTTTCAATTGCCTATTTTAGAACAAAGCAGGGTTTTCCAAAGAAGCTAATGGCAGACTAGAACCCATATTTCCTTGAGTCATAATTCCTTTTCTAATTATGTTTTTCTTCCCTTTCAAAAAATAAAAAAAAAAATGTCTGTGTAAACTTAAACTGCTGGACTATTCCAGTTTGGCTCCAACTGTGTTCCCTTGACTATACTGTCTCTGCACTTGTCTGCTTTTAATTCCCAGACGGGTCCTTGCTTCTTCCTACACCTTCCCAAATTAATGCCTATTCATCCTTCCCATCAAAACACAAACCTCACCTCTGAGAATCCTTTCACACTTCCTCCAGGCTAGGTCAGGTTAGCCATGTGTCGGACTCTCACAGCCCCCTTTCCTTCCCTTTGTTACTCACACCGCAAAGTGTAATTATTTTTTATGAGCCTGATCATTTAAATCCCTGTCTCCTCCACTATCCTGTATATTCAGCGAGGCTCAGGACCTTGTCTGTCCTTCAAGTAGCTACATACTTTCTACGCTTGGCAGGCACTTAGTAAATATTACAATAGTGAATGAGTAAATTCAAGGCATATATGGAGCATAGATCCATGACCCCTGGGAACTGAAGCAAGAAAGGTGGCATGATGTCAGGCAGAGGCTCTCGGTTTTATGTAAAGTACGAAGAAGGCAGGCTCAGGCGGGCCAAATTCATTTCTGGGAACACCGAGCATCTGGGCTGGGTGAGAAGCATATCCCTGTGCTGGCTGATGGAGACATTTGGTGTCCGAATCAGTTTTAGTGGGAGGATGAAAACAGGCCAGTTGTTTGGATTAAAGAGACGTGATGGGGACCATGAGGAGAGAGATTTTTAGAAACTTAAGTGGAGGACGGTGGTGGCGCACGCCTTTAATCCCAGCACTCGGGAGGCAGAGGCAGGCGGATCTTTGTGAGTTCGAGACCAGCCTGGTCTACAAGAACTAGTTCCAGGACAGGCTCCAAAGCCACAGAGAAACCCTGTCTGGAAAAAACAAACAAAAAAAAAAAAAACACAGAAACTTAACTGGAGAGTCACTAAAGAGTGGAAGGAGTCTTTTACAGATAGCAGGGAGACCTTTGGATTGGAAAGGAAATAGTATAAAGAATTCCTAAAATGAGAATAGGAAAGAAATGTAATTAGAGGAGGAAATCATTTTTAAAATATTTGCATTGAAGCCTCTTGGGAGTGGGCAAACAAAATGGTCGGTTTTCGGACAGTTGGAAGGCTCTCCTCAAGAGTAGGTGTCTGCAGACACACTTAAGCTAGTTTGTAAACTGCGCTTCTCCTTCCTCCAAGGCTCTGGAAAAGTAAGAAGACAAATATAACAGCAATCTTTTAGACAGAAAGTCAGGAATCCCCGTTCACAATAACCATGGCATGTCAAGAGGAACACTTCTCATATGTCACATAGTCAGCTGCCTCCAGGGGGGATGATCAAATTATACAGAACATCATGAGTCTTACTCCGGCTTTCCATGGTTTTATAAATTTCACAGGTCCCTCAACATAGTACGTTATGCATTTCAGTGCTGTGGCCTTTATGCTTCTTATTCTTTACCAATGCTGTACTGATGTGTGTGTCCTTGAAATCATATCATTGCATGTTATGTTGACCCCGATACGTGCATTCGCTTACAATTCTTTTTGCTTTGTCCTCAGTTCAGATATTTTGGATGGCAGTAGTGTCAGCAGTGGCTTGTCCTCAGACTCACTGGCTACAGGCAGCGCTCCCGCAGAGTCTCCAGTAGCATGCTCCAATTCATGCTCTCCGTTCATCTTGATGGATGATCTCTCACCCAAGTGACTTAACCATTTCTGATTCAGTGTTTTAACTATTTCCCACATAAAACGTTCAGTGAGGAATGCAGAGAACTTTGATCCACAGTGGGGATTAAAGTTCGGCAGATTGCAGCCATTCCGATGCTCCCACTTCTGGGCATCTCTGTCTTCAAAAGTTCCATTTGGCAATATAGTCACCCTACTAACATCTGTTTTGGCTGATCTCATTTTGCATTTGATGACTAAATTGCAAATACAGTTTTGATTGCTCGGAGAATTTCTTCTCAGTGCCTCAAGGAGCACCTACTTTCAAGCATTTAAGGGGGCACTGATGTGTATCTTCCGTGATTGTTCCTTTCCCTAGCAGTGACATAACAGAGGTGATCAGAAATTCTCTTGCTTGAGAGATTTATAAAAATTACTGTTGACTACATCCTTTCCCATCTCTTTATTTCATAGCAATGTTTAAATTGCTTTGGATTATGTCAAATTTTCATTTTTTCTGCATCAGCTTTAAATACATCATTTTGTTTTCCTTTCCTGTCTGAGCTGCTGATTTGCCATTTCTCACAGAGGGGAGGAAACCCATAGTCGCTTCCATCACTCCCCTCATTGCTTTGCTGTTGGGATGTGTGCAGTGAAGACTGATTTAGAGTGGAGACTGACATGGACTTAAGGATGCCTGCAGCCGTCACCTCAGCTTCTTAGGACTTGGCCACCACAGTTTCTGTGTCTCTCCCCAAACCTGGTGCCCTAAGGAATATATAAAATATTGTTGATATTTCTAGGTGGTGTTATCAAGGAGAAGAAATTCCTGCCTTGACCAGATGTGTGGAGCATCTACAAATGAACGAGTAGTTATTTACACAAACCACTGTACAAAAGTAAGCGTCCAGGAAGCTGTCAGTGTCTCGGGTAGTATTGTGAGGCCTTGGGTGCCTTGGGGTACATTGCCATGCTGTAGGGACATGTATCATAAGGTCTTGTGGCAAGTGGAAGCTCTCTCTATGTCAGTGCTGTTTTCCGTTTGTCTTTGCTGTTTCCTTTTCGTCACTTAGTTTGTTTTGTCACGTGACTGGTGGGTTCTTTGGTTATTGTGTTGTGCTAGAGTCAGAGCCCAGTTCTTATTCTTGTTCCCTATAGCGAGCAGTTTAATATCTGTAAGGAAGCTTTGAGGCACTGAAAGGGTCGATGCTCCCATGCCCTCTGCTTCCATAGTTTTTTGAGCTCTAAGCAGTGTATATGTAGTGTGACGTAACATATGCTCTGTCATTTTTACAAGAGGAAACTCCGGCTAAAATATTTAAGAAATCCAAGTGTGATCTATTGTGACATTATTTATTATTTATTACACTACATACAGTATCCGTGCTGTTAGATTTCTTTTCATGTTCAGCATGGTGGGTGACTGTGTTTGATATTCACATTTACCTGCTAGAATTGGGGTATTCTATTTCTAAGTGAATGGAAGAAGCCAACAGAAAATGATTACACCCAAGTCTTTTGAAATCTAAAATCCTTAGAGGTGGTTTGAAGGAATTCCCAGACCAGAAATTAGTGTGCTTGACGCAAAACCTTTCTTCTAATCATTAGAAAACATCCCTCAGCTTGCAGCGGTCCATTAGAGAATCAGGTCTGTTCTTAGGTTTGCATTCTAATCACTGTCATAACGGCTGGTAACGGCTTTAGTTCCCATGTTGCTTTAGCCTTTGCAAAGCTCATAATCCTTCAGACCTAACATAAATGTGCTGTTATAAGAATTGCCCCTTGTGTGCCATTTTAGAGAAACGTTTCTTTGATGGCACTTGGTATATCCACTCTGCTAATGAACCATATTCAAAGGCTTTTGCCTTCATAATGATAAGAGATGGCTTTGTCTTTCAGGACATTTGTCATTTTCCCTCTTCTGTCTTACTTCCCTAAAGGGGAAATTTTGAGTTCAAATTTAGGGTACAAATTTAGGGCTGTTAAGAAATAACCTTTGAAATGTGATGGTATTTAAACATGTTAAAAATTCACTGGTTAGGTAAAGCTGGATCAGGGAACTGAAATTGTCCCAGTGGTATGGTGAGATCCAAGAGGCAGAGGCTTCACTTTACTGTTTGAAGCCAAGTCTTTTATTAATGAATTTAATGCAGTATTTTCAATTTGCTCTGTCAATTTCATACATGTATGTACTTCCTTCTTATTGCTCTCCCTCCCCACCCTCTCTCATCTCACTCCCACCCGTCAATCCCCGCTTCTCCCTACAAATTCCTTTGCCACATTCTTGTCTTTTCCTTTGTAAACTAATCTTTTGTTATTGTTTTCCTCTATGTTTAAATGAACTAGAAAGCTAAGTTTGTGCAGGGATTGTTTTGAAATACAAGACAGGTAATTCGCAGAGAAACTTTGTTGACAGTACCCCTTTATTTTTATATAAAGTCTAATATTTGCAGTGTAGTTATTGTTATAAAGTAAAATTCTTTCTTCCTATTCTCATATTATATCATATATTTTAAGCTTCTATTTGAAAAGTAGTACAAGAAATGAAACCATAATAAAATCCTATAGCTACTGGTTTTGCTTGACTGACTTATAAATCACTGTTTTATGATACCTGCTTTTGGAATAATAGAAAGTTTTGTGAAATGTTGACCCAGTGTATATCTTCAGAATGTGAATTTAATAAAGCATATATACATGTATAAAAAGACAGTAGTTTGCAAGTCTGCCTCTCTTATTCCTGTTGATAATTATTTTCCGTCATCATACGCCAGGAGCTTTTTCTGTTTATAGGAGTAGGTCGCGTTCTGAGGAAAGGGCTGTTCTGCACACAGGAGAACTAACAGGTAGCTATGTTCAAGTTCACGCTGGCTGGCCCAGCAGAGAAGCAATCTCTCCACATGATCTGTCAGCTCTTCCGGAGTATTTTGTCGTGTTTAACTGTTTAGATGCCTTTTGACCATAGTCACATATTTCTTGTTTGCTTTCAGTTTATCTTTTTTAAAAACCTATTTATAAACTTCTATAAAATTAAGATTTTAGTTTATGACTCATATTATAAACACTTTTTTTTTTACTTTCAGTATTTTTTTTAAAAAAATGAACTACTTACTTTTAAAAGACTTTACATTTTGAAATAGTTTCTTAAGTCCAGAGAAACTGCAGTAATACCCAGAGATATTCATCTCGGTTCCCAGTTTTTAACATTTTAACATTGAACCACACTTGTTTTACCACTCTTTCTAAATGTTGCCTCCTCAACCTTTGCATGTGCGTGTGTGCATGTCTGTGTATGTGTGTGTGTGTGTGTGTGTGTGTGTGTATAATTTCTGATCCATGCAGGAATAAGTTCCTGTGTTTCTTAAATAAAAAAAGATATATTTACATGGATGTATGTGTATACACCAAATGTGTGTGGGTGCCTGCAGAGGCCAGAGGAAAACACTGGACACCCTGGAGCTGGAGTTACAGGCTGGCAACAAAACTTGGGTCCTTTGGAAGAGCAGCAGGTACTCTTAATGCTCAGTCATCTCTCCTGCCCCTGCTATGTCCTTTTGCCATATGCTGGTTTGGAGTTTTGTTTTTAACTGTTGGTTACAAGATATCCCAGATTCATACTTTCCTTGTCCTAAGGGATCAGCCACTTCTCCAAGGAGCTCTGATTCAGTTAGAGAATGATGGTAAAATCTAAGTAAAGGGCACCAGGTATCATTGTTGCCACCAGGGCATAATTGTTCAGAGGCCTTAGGACACAGAGAATACATGCATATGTACACCACATAGACATGTATATCTGTGTAATCGAAATCATGAGTTCTGTTGTGGTACACACTTGAAATACCAACATTCAAGAGACTAAGGCAGGAGTATTTTTAGTTTCAGGCCAGTCTAGGCTATTTAGACCTTATCTTAATAAAAGAAAAATCCTAAGTTCATACTAGTACCCTTGATTTCAGTTCACCATCACGAGTCATTCCAGGTCTCTCACTAAACATTCGGAACTCTATTTCCTGGCAGTTAGACTCCTGATTCTTTTATCCCCCCAAATCATTTACTCCTTTATACTATATATAACTGGTTTCCAGCCTTGCCAGCCACCACTTGGACTTCTTCAGAAAGCTCTCCTAAGACTAACCCTCTGTGGCTCCCTGCATCGCTGTCCCTACAGAAGGAAGAGAAAGGGAAAGGGGTCTGAAACAACAAAAACCAAAAACTCATTTTAAATCTTGGTGGTTAACCCATGTACCTACAAGTTTCTTTTCATTTATGTTTGATTGTTTACGACTCAATTTTTTTTCCTGTGGTTTGTTAGTTTCTTTTGAGACAGATTTATTTCTGGCCATGGAACCCAGGCTGGCTTACAGTTGAGATCCTCCTTTCTCAGCCTCCCAAGTGCTGGGATTACAGGTTTGTGCCACCAGGCCTAAACGCAGATCTTATCTTTTTTAAAAAAAAAAATGGGGTGGGGAGAATAGATGTGTTGACACATAAAATGCTAACACCGTGTTTCAGAAGATGGCTCAGAAGTTACACAGAAGGCTGGAGCTGAATCTTCCATCTCATGCTCCCCCCAATTGATGTATCCCAGTGGTTTGAGGCTGACTCTTGAACAAACTTGGGACAGAAAGAGGAATCGGGTAGATGGAGCTAGACACAGGCTGGACAGAGCTCCATTACAAAGATATAATAATGCTATAATGCTTAAGGAGGCTGGCGAGGGACTGACTTTGTGTGGTTAGGATCTGGGAGTGTAGCTTACAGATGTAGGTGGAAGCTGTGTGTGCAGACCTCAGCAGGGAAGGTCATGAGGAGAAGGCGGGGAGTGGGGGGGTATCCTGCCAATCATCAACATTTAGGCGTCTGGTTAAAGAAAAGAGAAGGTGGCAGGGAGGTAGGAGGAAAAACCTGCAGCCGACTGCTTCTGTGAAGCAGAGGAGGGAGTGACTAACAAGGTCAATTAACATTTGGACTGATAACTTCCCACTGTACCTGATAATTTTGAAGTCCCTAAGACACGTCTGCCGCTGTGCTTTTAGTCGCAGTTTAAGTAGATGTGCCTGGAACATGGAGACTGTGTGGCTAGTCAGTAGGATGTCTTCTAATCCCACCCCTCTCACCTTTCTCGATCTGTGATTGATTCCAACTTGCTCCCCCTTTTATCCTGTGTCCTAAGCAGTTAATGCTGTAGCTGAAAAAGAATAGTCACTCAATAAAATTGTGCTGGCTGACACTCCCACACTCCGACCTATAGAGGGAGCTGAAGGAATGTCACTCTCACTTATAGGCGGGGCTAAAGGAAAATCACAGGGGAATGGTAACCTATAGGAGAAGCTGACACAGAATCTCCAGGAAAGTATTTCCCAGACATTATAAACCCTAGGAGGAGCATTGGTGGCCCGCCTTCCAGACATCTCTGAGGAGGACTTGCATGAGGAGTCTTTGTCAAGGAGTTCCATCTTAGGTAATATTTATTAATATTCTCTTTCTCTGGTACGTGATACTGATTTTCCATTTACATGAATGATATGGTTTTCTATTGGAATAAATGTAGAAAATAAGATTTCTAAAGACCTGTGTTTTTAAAATCAACAGCAAAGAAAAACGTGTTATGGACTCAATGGTTCTAAGCGATATTCAGATATGGTTCAAATCATAGGGATAAATAGACATAAGAACTTTGATACAGGAACCCAATGGGTCATGCTGGCGTGTAGAAATGTGAGGAGCTGTTTAACCTGTGTGGAATGCTCTTTTGGGGGATATTTTTGGATTTCCTTTGGGGGATTCTGCTCTTTCCTCTGTAAAGTGTGGTAAGAAAGGACTGGTTGCCTCACCTTTAACTTCTTGGAAAACAACCCCATCTTGTCTTCAAGGACAAGAGGGAACTTGCAGGAGGCTTAGGGGATAGGGGCCTAAAAGCCCTTCAGGGC
The DNA here is from genome assembly GCA_028555095.1 of Dicrostonyx torquatus. NCBI lineage: Eukaryota > Metazoa > Chordata > Mammalia > Rodentia > Cricetidae > Dicrostonyx > Dicrostonyx torquatus. The sequence goes on along the minus strand of JAQHUG010000432.1, from coordinate 1,046,214 downwards.
TTTGCTTGCTTATCTCTCTGATTAAAGGAGAGCTAAGGTCAGAAGGCATTCCTCAGAGAAAGAAAATTCTGGTCAAGTTCCTGAGGCCCCCACATTTTCAGGCTAACTTCTCTGGTGACTACACTGAAATCTAAGTGGGGGGGAGGAACTTATCCTCGGGCTCTTCTCCCTTTGGGGCCTGGGGAGTTCTGGAAGAGAGGGGACTGTGTTTGCAGATGAAGGGTCAAGAAGCCTAAGATGCCTGCCATGAGTGGTAGCCTGTACTTGTAATCCTAGCTCGTGGAAAGCTGAGGCAGGAGGATGGGGAGTTTAAGGTCAGCCTGGTCCGTATAACAAGACTCTGTCTCAAAACATTATTTTATTCCATATTCATTTTAATTCATTTTTTTAAATGTGGGGGCGGGGGGAGGAAACTCGGGGAAAAAGTTCAAATCGTAAAAATGTTGAAGGGAAGCTTCCCTCCCCTCGCATTCTTTTTACAAATAGTATGATAGTTTGGTTTCTGTAAATAAGTTCCTTGTTCTGTACATACATAAGCATGCTTGAGGTGGTTCCTCATGCACATATTAAAACACTTTTTGATGTTTTAAAGACAGAGTCTTGGTACATAGCCTAGGCTAGTCACAAACTTGCTGTGTAGCCCAAGCTGGCATTACAGTGAAAATCCTCCTGCTTCATCTTCCTACCTACTGAGATTACAGGGCTGAGCCACCACGCCTACGTTAAATTTTTTTTGAAGTGTCACATACATATAGAAGGTATATCGTGAAGCATTATAGATTTGTTGTTATATGAAGTATAACAACATTTGTAGTTGTTTTATATGTATAAAACACATATGTGTTTCTGTATATGTATGTGTGTGTATATATAATATTTACACATATATAATATTTACATATATATATATAGTTTTACTTACTTCCTGAGGCCTGGTGCTTTGAGCCCCCAAAATTTCAGGCTGACTCCTCTGATGACTAGGGTGACTACACTGAAATCTAATTGGGGTGAATCTGTCCTCTGGGCTCTTCTCTCTTTGGGATCTGGGGAGTTCTGAAAAGAGAGGGGACTGTGTTTGTAGCTGAAGGGTCAAGAATTCTAGAATTTCTGCCATGTATGGTGACATGTACTTGTAATCCCAGCACATGGAAAGCAGAGGCAGGAGTATTTATTCAGCTGTGATCATTCCTAGAGAAAGAACTAGAAGCGGTGTTCATTGAGAGTTCAAGAATATTCTGTTAGCCTGGTGTGGTGGCACACACCTTTAGTTCCAGGGAGGCAGAGGCAGGTGGATATTTGTGAGTTCAGGGCTAGTCTGGTCTACAGAGTGAGTTCCTCAGCTGTCAGGGCTACACAGTGAGACCCTTGTCTCAAAACAAAAATGTGTTTTATGTTGAGCAAGGTGATGGACTGCGGGTTCACTTTTCACATCTACATAGTAATCTCTTTTATGAACATTTCACATTTTTAATTAATTCTGAATTGATACTTGTTTAGATTTTGAATTCTTTTTACATTTATTTATTTCCTACTTCTCATGTGTATTCACATGGTTGAGAATGCCACAGTATGTCTGTGGAGGTCAAAGGACAACCTGAGGCAGTCAGTTCTCTCCTTACACCACGTGGGCTTGGGGATTGTCTCAGCTCATCAGGCCTGGTGACAAATGTCCTTACCCACTGAGCCATCTCACTTAGTCCATTAATTTTTTTATAATATATTAGTGTATAAAACTAAAGGACTTTATATCATTGTTTTTGTTTCTTTCTGTATCTCTGTAAGAAACGTTTGGGGGAGCATGGATTTTCACTGTGTCTCAGAGGCTGAACCCCAGCTTCTGATTCTCCTGCCTCAGCCCGCCAAGTAGCTGAGATTACAGTTGTGTGCTGACATGTCTAGGAGAGATTCTTAGGAGTCCTAAATTGCTAGGTCAAAAGGCGGCCGGGCATTTGCCCTCATCTTCCTTTTGGAAAGGTGACACAAGTTCAGGGCATATGTACAAATTCCTGGGCTTGGCTGCGCACGGCTTGCACAATAAACTAGTAAATTTCCAGCCCCCACTTCTAGCCGAAGCACTATTGATGGCTTCTGGGGGAGGGAGACTCAGTTTTCTTTAAGGGTGTGGCCCCTGCTAGGTCGACTGCACTCCAGTGGACACGCGGCACTCAGAGCTATATGGACAGCACCAACTGGACCTAGTGGGTGATAAAAAAGGGGGAAAAAGAGGGCGCTATGTTGAAGTGGGTAGTGTGGAAAGGTAGACTTGAAAGGAGTTTAAGGAAGGGATTGAAGGTGGATATGATCAAAACACATTGTTTGCATGTATGAAATTCTCAAAGAATTCATAAAACATATTTAAATTTTAAAATTAAAATCAAACTGGCCAAAGGGTATAATATATCTTTCTTCAGAAGAAACCAATGGCAACAGCATCTGCAGATTCTCCGAGGGGATAGGCTGTGGATTGCATATGTATTTCAATATTTTATAGGCACTGCTTAAATCATGCCTCCAACCTACAAAGATCATACCAGTTTATGGGCTCCTATTTTTCCCCAGAAATTATTCAAAGGTTCTAGAAATACCTGATCTAAAAGAATAGATACCATTCATTCATTGGATATAAATTCAGATGCTTCAAAATTCTAAATGAATTCCCTGCCACCTCCCACATCTACCATAGCTCCTTAATCGTTTTCCTTTTCCGTGCATGCTTATAGAGAAAGCTTGCATGTACCAAAAAATATATGCACATATTCTTTTTCTCCCCCAAAATTTTGCACAATGAGTTGCATATTTATCTTTGCATGGTGGGGAGGCATTGTTTTTGAAAAAGAATCTCACCCCGAAGCCCCATCTGGCCTGCTATGCAGCTCAGGCTGGCCTGTAAAAGATCCTGTTGTCTCTCAAGCAAGTATTAACCAGGCCCAACCCTGCTTGGCTTCTGGCAGGGGTGGGGGTGGGGAAGGACTCAGTTATCTTTAAGAGACTGGCCACTGGGAGTTTGACCATGCTCCAGTGAGTATATGGGCAACTCAAATTGGAATTGGTATATTTTTTTCTTCTTAGTCTTTTGAGGGGAGCCAACCCAGGGGGGTAGACCTGGGAGGACTGAGAAGTGAATATGATTGAGGTGCATTATGTGGAATTCCCAAATAATCGATATAAATATTATGTTGAAAAACAAGTATGTAGAAGTTATCTCATTAGTGGAAAATAAAATCCAACATTTCAAAAAAAAAGGAGTAAAAAATAAAAAAAAATCTCTCAAATGGTCTAGTGGAAGAATGGATTTTTAAAATGATACACAATAAAATATTATTGACTCAAAAAAATTCCTGTTGTCTCAGCCTCCCAAAGACTGGGGTGAGCCATCATGAGAGCTAGCTTACATTGCCCCTTACCCCCTCAAAATAACAATTGTTTATTTTCCTCATCACTCTGTGTGGAAGCTGGATGGTTCTTTTGTTCAGGGGCCCACACAACTGATCTTAACTTATCAGTTAAGTCAGTTGGAGAACCGTTGATCTGTCCTGGCTCCAACTGGTATTATCAGGCCCTACCTCCACTGTCTGTTAGCCTCCAGACGGCTAGTCTAAGCTATTTCTCATTGTGGTACCAGGAGGCAATCTGAGACCTCCTGGCTTCCCCTTTGATGACACTTACCTTACATGCTCTTGTCTTTTTCTTCTTTAATTGTGCCTGTGTGATTTAGACAAGACCTTATGTAGCCCAAATTATCCCCCAACCACATAGCCAAGGCTGGCCTTGAACTCCTGATCTGTGCTACCATGCCTGACTCCTCCTACCCTGATTTATTTTTCTTTTCTTTTTTTTTTTTTTACTTTTGAAAATATCATTTTGCTTTGTAGCCCAGACTGGTGCTTGACACTTTAAAAAAAAAAAAAAAACAAAAAAAAACAGACTCTTACTATATAATTCTAGCTGGTTTAAATCTCACTATATAGACCATGCTGGTCTTGAACATGTTTTGTGGTGATCCTTCCACCTCAACTTCCCAAGTACCTGGGATTACAGGTGTCATTTTTGTTTATTTGCTTGTTTTTCTCCTCCCTTGTTGTTTTGAGGCCTCCAACTTCTTGTAGCCAGGGAGAGATTTGAACTCTTTCCTTGGAATGATACTATTTGTTTCATGTCTGTTTCCATACTGGATGAGCAGATATGTGAGGACAGTGACCAGGACTTCCTCTTTGCATTATGTTAATACTCAATTAGCATTTGCTGGATGAATAAATGATGGAACTGCTCGGTCCCCGTACTCACCAGAAACAGCCCACCACCTACTTTAAAAAAAAAAAAAAAGAATGAACAACAGGGAGGCAAGGAGTAGAATCTAAATACATATCTTCTCTAGTCTCCTTCCACTTTCAATTCTTGCTCACTTTCCATGCCAGTATCTCCCTCCGATCCTTTCTCCCAAATTTATGTCTTCATTTGTTAAAGAAAACCTTCGGCAGTGTCTGTGTGCATAAACTATGTGCCTTCATCAAAAGTGAGAGAAGTTGGAACTTCTCAAGAGAAGTCAGACGCTAGCATATAGAGTGTGTTGAAACACCCTGCTTCCTTATCTTTCTGGAATGATGTCCTCATGGAGTAAACCTAGAACCCCGAGAAATAGCCAGTGCTAAAATCATTGCAACATAGGCTTCATCTTCCTGCTGCAACTGTTCCCCACCATCTCAACTGCAAACATGCAGGATCTTTTCTTTTGCTAACTAACTTGCGACTCTAACCGCTATTACTTCATTTTTTTTTTTTTTAAGAAAATGTATTCTGGGCACCAGAAATAAGTATATCAATAGACGTTTGAAATGGAATGCATTGCCAAATTGGCAATTGCATATTTATGAGTGCCTGTTGGTGGAATTTATTAATGAGCCCTGAAGCTAGCAATTATGCCGTGTGTGTATTCATTTCCTTTCTTCCCTATCCCTGCTTTTCTTTTTTTAAATAATTTTTTTTTGATGCAGGGTCTCACTTTGTCACCTCGATTAGCCTGGAACTCACTATGTAGATCAGGCTGGCCTCAAGCTCACAGATAACTGCCCATCTGTGCCACTTGAGTGCTAGCATTAAAGGCATGAACTACCATTCCCGACCTTAAAGGTTTTTTTATTTGTTTTGTTGTATTGAGATATAGACCAGGATAGCCTTGTACCCATGATCCTCCTACCTCTATCTCCAGGCTACTGGTATTACAGATGTACACAACCATATCTGATCATCATTGGTTTATATTTTTGTTTGTTTTTCTACCACTAGAAATCCTTGATGCATTTTATATTGTTTTCAATGTGTAGAATAAGGCCTTTATATGTTGATTTTTGCCTGGAAGTTGAGTCACTTGATTTCACAAGCCTAGAATAACAGACTTTCCCTAAGATGATCACTGTGAAAGGAGCCTCTTGGTAACAGATCCCATTGTCGCGGATACGGTAATTATAAATTGACCCGATAAGCATTGCTTTGTCATTTTGCCCATTGAAAGACATTTTAGAAAAAAATCACATACGTTAGACAGAGCAGCTTGACCCTGCAAAAAATGTGTTTTCTTCCTATTTTTTATAGGTGGTTTAGAGTTTTGATGGACTATATAAATAAACATGCTGATTAGCAGAGATTTATTACAGTAAAATGGTGTGTGTGTGTTTAAATTCTTTGATGGATGTGAGTTTAAGTTAGGATAACTCCAGATTTAAGTTTAAATTTCGGGGAATAATCTTTCCATAAGGTAACAAGAATGTACAGCCTGCCACTTGGAGACTGTGAGACGCGGTTGGGGGGGGGGAGAATTGTCTAAAGTGGAAATAAAAAGTCTCCGTAATTACACCAGGTGGAGACAGCTGTGCCCGTGGGATTTTCTACGCAATCAAGCACATTTTCTATATGCTGCGCTAATTTGTTCTATGAAAGCACTTAAACATTGAGAATGTTTTTGAAAAGAACTCGATGCCATCCAGGATATTGAAGTTTTATGGGTTAGCACCCTACTGTGATGAGCTGACCGGGCTAAGCGAGGATTCAGTGTCTAGAATCCAGTCCTAGAAGCCCTGTTTCAATTACCTGCAGATGTCAGTGTGGGTCTGAGTGTGATTCAACGGCGTGTTCCAGGATGTGGGCAGATAGCTGAAGCCCAGTTGTGAACCAGTTGCTTATTAAACAAACACCCGTTCCTTGTGGATGAGAAATATGAGCTGTGAGGGCCCTTATGCACATGAAATCAATCAACCCCCCCCCTCTCAAAATTTAAACAGGCATGGAAACTCTAGTTAAACAGTTTGCAGATTATGCCCCCTTGTTCCCACTCCTGATGGTCTGACCAGCCTTTCTTTGATTAGTTGTCGTGCTAGACAAGCGGAGTTAATGTCTTTGGTTTTATTAAATTTGACTTCAAACCAGATGGCCAGCCTGAGGTTGCATTATGAGCCGGGTTGGGCTACTTTTTTTTTTTCTGTTAAAATGTGTTTAAGCACAAAGCTCAAAAACGTATGATTGGCACTGTGAAAGCGTATCCATGTTGCCACTGCTTGGGGCCCATCCTTTCTGTTCTGCGGGAGTCTCCTTTTCATCCTTCCCGGGACATGTGCGGTCAGAGCGTTGATTCAACTAGGAGACTCTCAGGTATACTTGTGTTGCCTGATTATGTCCAGACACCTTTCCCAGGCCGTGACCCAACTCTATCTGCCATCTGCTTCAGAGCTCACAAGCTTCCTCTCAGCTATAATTACATATTTATATATGACATGTGTGTGCATATGTATCTTTGTGTGTATGTAGATATGTGTGTGTGTGTGTATGTAAGTTGTTGGTGGCCCATGTTTGCCTAGCAACAGAATCTGCTTGGCAGAAGACTGAGAGAAGGAAGTCTTTCTGGAAGAGTAAGTTTCTTTTTATAAGAATCAATTTATGGGTCTTCCTTTTTTACTTTTGTTTTACCTTGTTTTGATTTATAATTTATTCAGTTAGTTTTGAAACAGTTTCTCACTTTGTAGCACAGAACCAAACTCCCATGTAGTCCAGGTTGCCCTTGAACTCATGATGGTCGCCTTGCCTATAGCCTCCTAAATGCTGGGGTTACAGACCTGAACCACAAAGCCTGGCTCTTTTCTTTTCTCTTCTTCTATCTTTTGTATTTGTAAAAGACGTTTCTTTATCTGCTGAGTTCCTTCCAGTATAAAAAGGCTATGTTACTGGCCCAAACAATCTGCCTTTTATATAATTTTCATCTAAATTGTCCAGTCAAGGTTCACTTGGGGAGTTATTTTTATTACTTTGATTATTTTGTACATAACTGAACGCTCTCTTAAATCTGTTTGTCTTTTATAAGCAAACTATACAAATCACTGTGAAAAACTACCCTGACCTTGCGGCTGGAAAAGGGCACAGAGGATCAGGACATCCCACATCTGTCCAGTGTAAATTTCTCCTGTGTTTTTTCTTTCCTGGTCTTCTTGGTGTGACTTATGGGTCTGAAATATTGAATTTACACTTTGAGAACATTTGTCAGAGCCCGCTGGTCTTTCAGTTACATGTAACAAAATCAAGGCTCTTATTCCGCCTTGGCAGCGTTTCTCTTATTTTCGCCAAGCCGAACGAACTACGTGTTCCTAAGTACCCACGTTCTTAGCCTTCTGATGAGCCCAGCTGCATGTGTGCTGAAAGTGGCGGGGAGGCAGAGGTAGAAAACAGTGTTAGCTCGGGGCATCTCGTGAAGGTGGTTGTGGACTCTGCACGCATCTTGGGTCGGGAACAAATGCTGTCCTGTCAGCTTCTTTCACATAACACCCACGTCTAATTTGCTTCAGGCTTATGGCACGGTACTGCCCTGGTGTAAGGGACTGGTGTTTCATTAGGATCTACAGCAATTGTGGGGGGGGGTCTCTAGGAAGAAGCAACACAGAGGCTGTTTACCCACTCCCCGTCCCCTCAAAAAGGGAGAGACAATGAAAGGGGGAAAGAATTTCCGAGGCGTCCTGAGAGACTAGTGTAAAGAAAGGACTGTGGTAGAGCAGCAGCGTAGCTCTGTCCCTTTGGCCAGGGATGCCCTGTGCCTTTTCGTTTGCAGGCTTTCTTTCAACCACCCCATAGCCTCAACACTCCACACCCCTTCCACAGAAAGGACAGAGTACTTCTCAGAGTTGACTGTCCCCCATGGTGGTGCAATGGGCAGAGCTAGCTGGATGTGAGAGACAGGCTTCTATGTTTCACTGGCGCCATTCGTGGATAATATAAACATTTATTCTTGGCGCTTTTTCTTTAACGTCAGTAATATAAGTGAGAATTAGTCACTTAAATGGTAAGATTGAGACTCAGTTTTGTTTGTTGGTTTTTAAAGATTTATTCAATTTTTTTTATTCTCCAAAATTATATTTGAATTTTTATGTATATAACTATTTGCCTGTGTAGCTGTTTCTACATCATGCCTGGTGCCTGCAGGGGTCTAAAGAAGACATAAGATCCCCGAGGGGGGGAAAAAATCATAGTTCTTTTTTCTTTATGGCCGCTTGCAATTTCATTGCATATATAGGCCACATTTTTGTTAGCCTTTCATGGGTTCATGGATATCGAGTCTGCTTTCATATCTTGCCTCTGCTGAGCAGGGCAGCAATAACCCGTATTCTTCGAGCAGATCGATAAAGTCATATGAGAGAAGGTTAGCTCACAAGAGGAGGGCTGGCTGAAGAGCAGACTAGGCTATGAAGATGGGGGAGGGGGAGGCTAAAAGCTTCTAGAGGAGCGAGTAACCTTGGAAGGAAGTTGTTGTCTGGTTGACCCGGCACTTCTTTAGCATTGATCGTGCACAAGAGGTCAGAGATAGGAGGCACAGACCAGGGGAGAGACGTTTTAGGAGGGTGAGGACTGAAAGCAAAACAGGAAGGATGCTGCACAGGTCTTCTTCTGCTGTAGGAAGTCCTCCAGCCAGTGGTTACCCGCCCACTGGGGCGTGGCCTCTTCTACTATAGATGCTGATCCGGCCTCTGTGTTCAGGTTGCGGATTTTGGTTTCTGATCTCCGTTCAAGCAGAGGATTCTACCCCTAAATAAATAACCATCTATTTCTCAATTCTGAGTTAGTGTGGAATTTCTTTTAAGCGCCTTTCTTCATTCATCAGCTGCACTCTGTGATGACTATACAGATCCCTCAAGACCAAGAAAGGAAAGTGGCAGTCCTTCTAAAACTTTGGTGGCGTCCTAGAAACTGGTCGCTGGGAGGGTAGGACAGTCCCTGTATAATAGTTCTTGCTGCTGGTGGATCGAAAGGCAGCTATCTTCCAGAAACCAAGTAGACTATGTGTGACGCCAGAAAGAAATCAGAGGAACCTACCAAACAATGTTGTGTGGTAGAATTGTCTGTGGTGCTAACAGTATGCCACATTGACGATGTCCCATTCCGCGCTCGGGGTACTGAAAACTTGAAACGTGCCGAACATAATCACAAAACTGAACGTTCACGTTGCTTTCGTTTCAGTTTCCTTCCATTTGAGTAGCCGCGTACAGTCACCGACTACCGTAGGGGATAGTGGAGAGCTAGAGCAAAAGGATAGAGAGGGAAGCCAAGTGTGGAAAGGGAAAAATTCTAGAGCAGATTGGGAGGTAGTGATATTCAGAAAAAGAAATCATCTGGGAACAAGATGGCTCAATGGGCAAAATGCTTGCTGTGCAAGACCTGACTTCACTCCCTCGAACTAACATCAAGGTAGAAGGACAGAAACAACCCCATTAAATTTTCCTCTGACCTCCACATGCATATCATGACGCAGGCATTTTCTCCCACCCGCACATAAACAATACATTTTTCAAAAACCAAGTTAAGGGGCTGGAGAGATGGCTCAGTGGTTAAGAGCATTGCCTGCTCTTCCAAGGGTCCTGAGTTCAATTCCCAGCAACCACATGGTGGCTCACAACCATCTGTAATGAGGTCTGGTGCCCCCTTCTGGCCTGTAGGCATATATGTAGACAGAATATTGTATACATAATAAATAAATAAATATCTTTTAAAAAAAAAAGCCGGGCGTTGGTGGCACACGCCTTTAATCCCAGCACTCGGGAGGCAGAGGCAGGCGGATCTTTGTGAGTTCGAGACCAGCCTGGTCTACAAGAGCTAGTTCCAGCGCAGGCTCCAAAGCCACAGAGAAACCCTGTCTGGAAAAAACCAAAAAATAAATAAATAAATAAATAAATAAATAAATAAATAAATACAAACCAAGTTAAATCTTCACCAATGCAACACACTCACACTTCTCATCGCTAACGGTATTAGCGGTGTGGGGGGGGGCGGGCACGACTGTTGACTTGACCACAGTTTCAGATTTTCATCAATTTAATTGTCAAGTTGCAAGGAAGAGGCTTGGAGGAAACTTAGAATTTGCATACTATAAGAACAGGCGTGTGATGGAAAGAAAAGTGAAGGCGGCAGCCTGAACTGGAGGTCTAAACGTCCTAACGTGGCTCGAATTTCCATGAACTCAAATGGGTGTCATTCCAGAGCAAGAGTCTCATGGCGTGAGAAAGAAGCTTAAAGAATCTGGAGGAGGGGTCGGTATATAGCTTCGCCTTAGAAAGTGATGCTTAAGTGTATCCCAAGAGCCATGTATCATAATTTAAACATTTCCTAGCGAATTCTTTTTTTTCCCGGTAAATCTAAGCCTCGGTAGTACACACTATTTTTAAAAGAATCTCACCAGACAGGTTGGGCCCCTCCTGCCTTGGTGGTGTTTGGGTAAGGCGACCTGACAGATTCCATCGCTTGCTCACCTCTTAATCGCAACGCTTCGGGGCTGCTCACCCTCTCCATCTCCGGTGATTGGATTAGGGCTGCCAGGGACTTCCTTATAGACATAAAGGGTAGAGTACTATAGCATAGTGTAGTGGAAATCCATTTCTGTTTGACAAACACCCTTCCTAGATGGTCTTGGGGTGGAAGACAGGGTCAAGAGAAGCTTTTGACAATATGAAAACTTTTTGTGGAGAAGACAAGTGGAAAGAATGAGCAAACAGAAACTGACCAGACAGGATTTTTCTGTTATGTTTCAAAGAAAAAAGCCTAGGTATCAAACAGCAATTTAAAAATCTTGATTTTTTTTTTAAAATAGAAATGTCTCATCAGTCTTTTTCTTTCTTCTTCTTCTTCTTCTTCTTCTTCTTCTTCTTCTTCTTCTTCTTCTTCTTCTTCTTCTTCTTCTTCTTCTTCTTTTAATGTCACATACATGCTAGGCAACTGCTCTGTCCCTGACTATATCTCCAGCTCCTCTTTTACCTACGGTCTTGAGACGGTCTCACTAAATTGGCCAAGCTGTTCTTGAATTCACTCTGTGTTGTCTAGATGGGCCTTGACTTTGCATCCTCCTGCCTTTCCCTCCTGAGTATCTGGGATTACATGTCTATGCCACTAAGCCTAGCTCAGTTTCGTATTTTTAAACACAGAACAAAAGTATGCCCTTTAATTAGGCTTTCCTGTTAGGCTTTGCAGCTCATTTTCTTTACATCTACATACTCTTGGAAGTGGCTAATTTGCATAAAAAACCATGATGAATAATCCTTATTAGAATATCCCCTCTGATATAAGACTGAAACTGTGCACACATCTCATTTATTACAGCCTTGATCGCCAAAAAAGAGCATCATGGCCTCCCCATTCTTTATCATTCTAGCCAAGGCTTTAAGGGAAATAAACCAGATATTGGCCCCTCAACTTGTCAATATCAGACCTAAGTAATTTCCTTTCTTGCCAGTTATTTTATCCATAAAGAAAAGCAGTCCAAGGCAGCAGGATGACTCCATTGTTTAAAGTACTTGACATGCAAGCTTGACAACTTAACCTGAGTTCAAACACCAGATCGGACAGTGGAAGGAACTAACTCAGTCTTCAGAACCTCATCTCTGCATGTATTTTGTGCACATGCATTCCTGCACGTACATACACATACTGTGCTGGTTTGAATGGCAGTGGCCCTCATAGGCTCATGTGTTTGAATGCTTTGTCCCCAGTTAGTGGAACTGTTTAGGAAGGATTAGAGGGTGTGGCCTTGGAGGAGGTGTGTCACTAAGGGTGGTCTTTGAAGTTTCAAAAGCCCACACCATTCCTAATTAGCATTCTCTCTGCCTGTGCTCATGAATACTTCTCCATGCCTGCCTGTCTGCTGTCATGCTCCTCACCATGGTGCTTGTGAAACTGTCAGCCCGATAAACCTTTC
>JAQHUG010000432.1:1002976-1030995 GCA_028555095.1 Dicrostonyx torquatus | reverse complement strand
GAGACCAGCCTGGTCTACAAGAGCTAGTTCCAGGACAGGCTCCAAAGCTACAGAGAAACCCTGTCTCGAAAAACCAAAAAAAAAAAAAGGGGGGGGGATAGAGAGATGGCTCGGTGACTGAGCCCTGGCTGCTCTGCTCTGTCAGGGGATCCATATTCAGTTCCCAGCACCCACAGCATGGCTCGCAGCATTGTGCAACTTCACTTTCACTCCTGGGGATCCAGTGCTCCTCTGGTCCCACCAAGCGCAGCATGGACATGGTATGCAGACACAAATGCAGACAAAACACCCATGCACATGACAAAAATAAACAAACCTTTTTTTAAAAAAAGAAAATCCTTCTTTTTAAAAATGTTATTTATTTGTCCTTTCCTTTTCCTCCCCCCAATCCCTCCTGTATAACCCTCATTGCTGTCTTTCAAATTTACAGCTTCTTTTTATTATGTGATATTATATGCGTATGTGTATATTTATATATTTCTAAATATATAAATACAACCTTCTCAGTGTGTATTTTTAGGATTTATTTATTTATGTGTCTTAAGTGTCATTTCTCTCCCCACCCCACCACCACCATGCAGTGCCCAATGAGGCCAGAAGAGGGCATTGGATCCTGGAATTACAAATGCTTGTGAGCTACCTGGAAGATTCTAGAATTGTACATGGGTCCTCTGGAAGAGCAGCATGGACTAGATAGAGACTGTAGAGACTGTGTTGGCTAATTTCTTCTCTTTCTGTCTTCCCTCTCTCCTTCCTTTTCCCCCTTCATTCCTTTCTGCCTTTGTGAGACATTGTTTCTGCATGCACCCCAGGCTGGCCTCTGCCTCCCCTGTGCCTGTCACAACTCTGCTGCTGCCCTGTCACTCTATTAGATAGTCCCACTGTTCTTCCCTACACTGTGGAGTCCATGGTTTTATGGTAGAAAATGGGAAAGTGCTTTTAAAGAGTTAAGTGGCCTTGCGCAAAACATTCATGCCATTATTGTTATTATAAATGTCCCCAGTAGGTTTCTAGAAGCTAGTGTTTTCCCTACATCTGCTAATGGGCCCACCCATAGGAAATTTCCTGACTTTCAGGCCAGGGCTCTCTTTTGACCCCATAATGTCTCTTTTGAAAATGAATAAGCTGAGTGAGCAGCTGAGATTTTCTTAAGGAGGCCCTACTATTTCCCCGCTCAACAAACATTTATTTTCTCTTCGCTGGCAGACTGCAAACTTCACTAAAGGCCACCAAACAAAATAGTGTCTTCTTTTCAAATCATTAAGCTCAGTGACCAGGCAACTCGAAATATAGCAGGGTGTTTCCCAGGGAGGTCCGATCAACATTCTCCCCACCCCTGTACACATTCATCTTTCCTTCCCAGCAGAAAGCAAGCTGTTATAAAAACCACTGGGTCCGGGCTATTTTGGCTTCTTGGACAGCTCAACTCTAGCCACAGCAAGCCAGTAACTGAACTTTTGGGTACACAGTAGCCATAGGTTAATGAGAGGTTTCATTTAACTCTAGATGGTCAGTGGTGTTCCATCCCAACTCTTCCAAGAGTATGTCATTGCCCAGAATGAAGAATCCTCAGGGTAATGCTTAGGAATACGAACAAAGCCCTCTGCTTCTGTGGCATAGTCTATTCCGTACCATTCCTTTTGATTTAGCATACACAGTCTGGCGTTGTTCAGAGTCATTTCAGAGTATATGGTACAGATCGGTTTGCTTCAACCCTGTAGTTCTTTCAACGCTGAGCAAAATGTTCTGTACACAATATTCGCATGATTTGAAAAACAAATTCCGAGTCATGTTGAAAATACAATTTTTGAAGTATTTGCAGTTCAAGCGCAATTGTACTGTTACTTATCCAAAAAGCCTGGAAGTCTCTTTGCTTCACTCCTTTGCCGCAAATCACATAGATTGGTTTACCAGCCCACCGTGTCTCCCTAACGAGGATGTATGCATACTTCTTGGCAGTATTGATGCTGGGGCCCATGAGTGGAGTTTGGGCATTGGTCAGCTTTGCCAATGACTGTGATAAATTATCTGTAATATATGGTATGTGATATGGTCAGTGGAGCCAAGCAAGTCACTTGGAGAGTGAATTATTGGCATTCTGGACAGAAGGTATTGGGTCAAATCCAAAAACAGCACTGAATTTTCCTACTCTGTAAGCAGCAAGAAAAATGAGGGCCAAAGTGACCACAATCCTATCTAACTTCTCTATCTCCATTTACTAAGATGTTTGTAAAGTCGTTGATGTGAACTCCAGAAAGGCAGTGAAAATGGAGCCAACACAGAGAAATCTAAAGGGTGTCTTCCTGTCTCTTGGGATGGCTGGGCAGTTAGGCAGACAGGCCAAGGGAGGAAGGGTAAATCAGCCAGCCCAGGGAGACAAGACAGAGGTGAGACAAGGAACTGAAACTATTCCATAGGAGGTGTGGGAGTTTAGAAAATTAAAAGAGCTCCAGGAAGATGTGAATGAGGAGTGCTGCGCCCTGAGGTCCACGGGCCTTTCTTTGGTTGCACACCCTCTAAAACCATGGGTCACAGTGAGTTCTGCAGCCCCTTGCCTATGACTGAGCTTTTGCACCTTTGCCTGTTTCTGCATACATTGTCCTCAGCCTTGTCTCGGATGTGTCTTTCCTTCTCAAGACTGATTCAGTTCCAGGTTAGCAGAAAGAGCAGAGGAATGGAGAAGGGAGCAGATTATAGCCCCCTCCCGCCGCTGCTTTCCCCTGAAACTAAAGCTGGTGCTTTTTATCCCAGCACCTTCAAACAAAGGGAGAGCGAGTTAGTTTCCTTCTGGGAAAGGAAGGAACCCAGCTCCCTATGGCTTAGGTCGTGCTTGCTACTGAGGCATTAATCAGGGTCCTGACATAGCTGGAAAGGGCTGGTTTCCTATTCATGTATAGAATCATAAAGGGGCACAGCATTCAAACAAAAGGCCAAGGAAACCTCTCCCAAAGATCCTATCAACTGAAGTTATGGACCAAGCGGTCTGGCCAGAAGGGAAAGCCCATTTTAGAAAAGGAGCCTGTTTTTCCAGGCAGTGGCATTCCTGTTACTCCGGATATGACTATAGTTCCAAAGAGGTCACTGGGGTAGACCTTAACTTCAGCTGGCTCGCAGGGAGAGGCCAATTGCTTGCAGCAAGGGCTATTTTTCGTCATCTCTAGCATGAAGGAGCTCAGCTATACTATGCTGAAGATGGCGGCCACTGCAGTCTGATTGCTCACCATCCACTTAGCCTCTTGATCATTGTAGCAGAATACAGTTTTAGCTATTGCTTCAAGCTCCAGTAGATGAAGTCTAGTTGGCCTGAGTCAATCTTAATAATTTTATGTCCTGGGAATTTTGCAGATATACCTGGCTTTAGTGCATAGCTACAAAAGCTAACGGGACATTTGCTGTGGGCTCCTAAGGTAAAGTTTTTCATCTCACATACACACACACACACACACACACACACACAAATTTTTTTGTTTGTTTGTTTTTTGAGACAGGGTTTCTTTGTAGCTTTTTGGAGCCTGTCCTGGAACTAGCTTTTGTAGTCCAGGGTGGCCTCAAACTCACCGAGATCCGCCTGTCTCTGCCTCCCGAGTGCTGGGATTAAAGGCGTGCGCCACCACCGCCTGGCCTCACACAAAATTTTTAAGAAAAAAAAAAAAGAGGAGGAATGAGCATTGGCAGTGCAGGTCTGTAATCCCAGCTCTAGGGAGACTTGAGGCAGGAGCTTCAAGAGTTCCAGGCCATTCTGGGTTACATACTGAGAGTCTAGCTTTCAAAAATAAAAAGAGGACAGAGGTGGGAGAAATGGCTTCAGTGGTTAAAAGTACTTGTCGCTCTTCTAGAGGACCCAGGTTCAGTTCCCAGCACCCACATGGCAGCTCATATCCGTCTGTAACTCCAGTTCCAAGGTACCTGACACCTTCTCCTGATCTCCACGGGCACCAGACATGCACACACTGCATGCATAAATGTAGCCCAAATACTCATACACATAAAAAATAAAATAAAGAAATCTAAAAGGTCATAAAACATCAAGGTTCTAAATGCTATATACACTGTAAACCATTTAGGACCGTCTTACTTAGTATACAACAGTAAACTTTGGGAACAGCTGCTTTGTGGTGGGCCTTGAGTTAGGCTCCCCACATGTACTAGATAATCATCCTAGCCACAATCCAATGAGGTAGATACAATGATGATTATCATTCTTCCTGTTTTAGAGCAGTCGTGACTGAGGTTTGCTAACATTAGTTCCAAAGACTGACAGCGATGGTCTTGTTTCTGAGAACCTCATTATCTGCCTTACGTGTGTGTGTGTGTGTGTGTGTGTGTTCTAGACCTATTCTCACTGGTTTCAGTATTTTCTGCTGTGGAATTGCCTGTTCATGCCTGAACCATCCATCTTAGGAATAGCTAATGTTTGTCTTCGTTACTTATTTTTATTTTTAAAATTCTTTAATCTTTTGTTACTATTAGTGCATGTGTGTGTGCGTGTGTGTGTGTGTGTTGATATGTCTGTGCACCCACTTCTCTCTATCATGTGGGCCCTGAGAATTGAACTCAGGTCATCCGGCTTGACTGCAAGTGCCTTTGCCCACTGAGCCATCTTACCAGCCCTGAGTCTTTATGTTCTCATCATTGTTTTCTGTTGGACTCCTTGCGCTCCCCACCTGGTAAGCATCTTGCAGGTATCCACTGTGCCTTTTGCTTCCTACACTCTCTGCACAGCACCAAACAGAATGTTGAGCACATAGTCCGCATTCAGGGCTTGCTGATAGAATTGAATTATGAACCATTGTCTCATGTTCTGACTTTCCTCAGGGGCTTTTAGTTAGAACATTTGGCTGGAATGCCACACAGACAAAACTGAATTAGGGGGAAAATGCACAGTCCATGTTGGAGTCGAGGTTTCAGGCTGAACACGTCACATTACCTAATGTTCCGACTTCTTGTCAAGCTGGCTACTTTATTATCTGCTCTCACGAGCACCGCTTTTCTTCGCCTACCTTCTGCGGAGGAGTTTTCTTCACGTGCACTCTTAGCCCACCCTTCTCTCTCTAATTCTCCAGCGCGGCTTTTCGTCTTGCTGAAGAAGTCGCTGTTGTGGCCATCCAAGAGTGACTTAATTCGGAACATGTGGCGTTTCACGTCTGTCTTCACTTTCCTTCATTTTTTTTTCTGGTGTCTTTTTTTTTTTTAAATATTAACAGCTGGGTGTAGATGACAACAGCTCAGAGGTGACAACAGAAATAGGAGGCCCAGCCCTTTCTGTCTTTGTTGCTTATACTCAAAGAGGGGGGGGGGAAGACAGAACATTCATACAGAAGAAAACACACACATTGGGGGAGTCCAGCGTAGGAGGGAACTCAGAGGACTCATCAATTTGAACCTAATTTAGCCTCTCAAGGAAGTCAGCACCTAAGTCATTGCCAAAAGTTATCTTACTCGTAGTTTGTCATTGTTCTTAGTTTTTAAATGTTATTTTAATTTTATTTTTTATGTACCTATTTGTTTGGCTTTCTAGGGCAAGGTTTCACTCTGGAGCCTTGGTTGGCCTCAGGCTGGCAGCGGTATTCCTGCCTCTGCCTCCAGATCGTTGGGGTTACCGTCCTACGGCGCCACACCTGGCCTATTCCGACTTTGGGCTTTCAAAGCCCTCTCGGAGTTGAAAAAGCAAGCCAAAACTCTTTCTTCAGTGTCCCAGTCAGTGTGATCACACTCTTGTGTTCTCAGCGCCAGAGCAGACAGTGAGGGAGGACCAAAGCTTGCGCGTGGAGGCAAGAGTAGGCCCATCTTCAGTGATGATGTCCCTTTGAACTTACAGATTTTTGATCATTGCACTTAGGCAGAATTTTAAACAGACAGCGTGAGAGCTGCCTGAGCGAGGGTGGGGAAACACCCTTCCCCAAAGCCCCTTATTGAAACTTCCAGCCTGGCCCTCTCTGCACCTGTGACTGTTTGAAATCTGCACCCTGCCAGCTTTGTTCCTCAGTAATCCCTGCCGAGGGAATTTGGGCCTGCTCTGCACAGCCACTTCCATCTGCACTTGGCTTTCGCCTTGAGTCCACAGTTCTGGCAAGTGCTAGCTTCTTCAAAGCCAGGGAGAGGAGAGTGCACATTCAAAATCATCTGCCCACGGTTGGGGGGGGGAGTGGAAAATGGAAAGCATGCTCAATTTGGAGGCATTTCATTCTTTGGAAAAAATATGAAACCTCCACTGGCTTATTGTTTGTCGGCTGCCAAGTGTGTTCTTTTTCCCCCCCTCAAGACATAGAAAACTGTCTCTGAATCTCATTTTTTTTTCCATACAGGGTTTCTCTGTGTAGCCCTGGCTGTCCTGGAACTCACTCTGTAGACCAGGCTGGCCTCGAACTCACAGAGATTTGCCTGCCTCCCGAGTGTTGAGATTAAGGTCGTGAGCCACCAGGACCAACTTCTGAATCTCATTCTTAACCATACACAGATGATATGGAAGGCTTCTGTTCCAAACCACACCAAAGTTATCAGATAAGATGGAGTTAGGCAGGGTTCAGAAACAGTTGTCGGTCATCACAATGGGGTCACAACTGCCCTGTTGGAGCAAACGGAAGGTACTGGACACTCTGTCAGTCCTCTATGGTTGAAAGTGTCTGCTCACAACTCAAAACTTTCAGACACTTGTCTCTTCACTATTCTTCTGCCTACATCAGCCAAGAGAAAAATCCGCGTGATTTGGATGTTTGCACATTGCTTCTGGCATTATGGTTTCATTGTGCCGGAGTGGGAGGAAAGGCTGTTAAGGGGTATACTTTTGTGTGAAAGGGCTGGCTTCAGATGGAACCTAGGACCTCATACCTACTAATCAAACACTCCACTGCTGAGCTCTGTTCCTAACCCAAGGTGTGTGTGTGTGTGTGTGTGTGTGTGAACGTGTGAGTGAATGTGTGCATGCGGACATGTGTGCATGTTCATGTGTGTGTGTGTGTGCGCACGCGTGTATGTGTGTGTGTTTATTTTATTTTTTATTTGAGAACAAGGAGTTTCTGGGGCTGGGGTTGCAGCTCAGTTAGTAGATAATCTGCCTAGCGCACACAAAGCTGGGCTGAATTATCAGCATCACATAAACTGGGAATGGCAGCACATGCTTAAATATCCCAACAAACTGGAGGGAGAGGCAGAAGGACCAAGAATCTAAGGCTTAGACTTGGCTACATAGTAAGTGAGTTTGAGACCTCCACACCCAGGCCTATATGAAACCCTGTCTTTAAAAAATAGCAGCAGGATGCCTCCTATTGTATAGAGCAAAATTTAAACACAAACAACAAAACCTCATATAATTCAAAGGAAAAGGGGAAAAAAAACCCTCATAAAGCCAGCCTCTGTTTATACAGAGTGTTGAGTACTTGGAAAATAGATTACAGAATCATGAACTTTTAAAATGGATTTTCACTGAAGTATAGAATACATAGAAAAAGGAATGTGAATCCTTAGTGGACAACTTGAACTTTGCTTTGCTTTAGATGAAGTGTCCTTATGCTGTCCAGACTTGCTTCTGTCTCCTGGCTCAAGATATCCCCCCGTCCAGCCTCCCAAGTAGCTGGCACTGCAGGCGCTCAGCACTGTGTGCTACTCTTTAGTTTGTTTTGAAATGAGCTGCTCATCTCTGGAAGGACTGTTCATAAATGTAAAACTCCATTTGCTGTATTCCTTTTTAAAATGTGCATACAAAATAACGGGTTTCATTATGGCATTTTCATGCATAATCATGGTAACTTACTTTCATTCATGCCCCTGCTGCCCGAGCCCTCCCCTCTCGACAGTGCCAATCTTCCCCTCCACCGGTCCCTACCTGCCTTCACATCACAAGCATATGCCTACATAGTAAAGTCTAGATGCTACCCAGGAGAGGAAACTTGATATTGTGTCTGGCTCCCATTCCTCTTACCAGCCCCCCAAATTTCTTCCTCCTCTTCTAGTAGTCTCTTTTCTACCTTCAAATCACATTTATGTTTATATTAAAATCCAGATGCTACATATTACAGGGCATGCAACATTTCTCTTTTTTAGTCTGGCTTATTTTGCTTAACATGACTTGCCTAACATGCTGAATTTTAAAAATAAATGTACCCATGTAACCGGAACAAGACACAGGATTAACTTCCCTGCATTAATGAGCTGTGACTTTGGCAAAATGACTTTCATTCGGTGTCTGGAAACAACAAAAATTAAGCTGGGTATGTGGTGCACACCTATAATTCCAGCACTTGAGAGGCAAAGGGAGGGTATCAGGGGTTTAAGGGTCACTGAGCTATCTAGAATTTGAGGCTAGTCTGAAATATGCGGCCCCTTTACAAAACACACAAATAAGTACCAACAAAACCAAAAGAAGGAGTGTAGACAATGCAGTGGTGGGAAGAGCTTCCTCACAAGCCCAAGGAATTTCTAGCCTTGGAACACACAGTACAAAGGGAAAACTGACTCTGTTTTGTTGGTTGATTTTTTTTTTCATTTTTTGATTTCTGTTTGTTTTTTGAGGCAGGGTTTCTCTGTGTAGCCCTGGCACTTTTGGAACTCACTCTGTAGATCAGGCTGGCCTCGAATTCAAAGATCCACCTGCCTCTGCCTTCTCAGTGGTGGGATAAAGGCGTGCGCCACCACCACCCTGCAAGAACTGACTCTTGAAAGTTGTTCTCTGACCTCCACATGCGTGCCATTGCGTGCACGCACACACACACACGCACACACACACACACAAAGAGAGAGGGAAAGAGAAAGAAAAAGAAAGGAAGGAAAGAAGGAAGGAAGAGAAGAAAGAAAAAAAATGAAAGGAAGGAAGGAAGGTACTTATTCCATCACAGTTCTAGAGGCCAGAAATCCGAGATCAACTTTACAGCAAGACTTATTTTGCTGTCTCCTGGGACTTTAGAGAAATCTCCTTCCACAGCTCTCATGGTTCTCAGAATGCTTTGGCTTGTGACTACATCAGTCTAAAACTCTCTGCCTCCATCTTCTCCCTCTGTTGGACCTTTCCTTCTTCTGCCTCCCATATGAACCCTGAACATTTGAGCCAAGGCCCTCCTCGGATGATCCAGGATGATCTCATCTTGAAATCCATAGCTTAGTTACATCTGCAAGACCCCTTCCTCAGGCATGGGAGCTCGCACCTTTAATTGCACACTCAAGAAGTAGAGATAGGTGGATCACTCTGAGTTAGAGGCCAGCCTGGTCTACATAGAGTTTAAGGGCAACCAGGGACTCAGCCTTAAAAATGTTCTTCCTCAAACAAGGTCAACTTCGCATTTGAGATGTGAATATATCTTTCTTGGAGCCACCATTCAATCTCCTACATCCCTCATCTGCCCTCCCAGCCATTCCCCTTTCAAATGTCACCACTGGCCTGGCCCCTAACACATTACTTTTTGTCTAAATTTGAACTTTGTTTAAATGGAATCATAATAAGATATTCCCTCTTGTTGGATGGCTTTTTTTTCTCAGCATCATGCTTGTAAATTTAATATATTATCTGTAGCTCTTGACCATTCTTCTTGCTGCTGCATAGTATTCCACGGGTATTTGCCACTACTGTGCCCTTTCTGTTCTTGATACAACTTTTGGTTTGTTTTCCGTCCCAACTAATATACTGTTAGGAACATTTCTGGTTTTGTTTCTTGAAAAACCTAGGCCTGCTTTTCTACTAGGTTTACCTGGGAATGAAATTCACGGCTCCTAAGAAGTGTGCATAGTTAGCTGTCAAAGAATTGCAGGTTGCCATTCTGGCTCAAGTATTTCATCAACATGCTGGGTCAAACTCAGGCTGGATTGCCATCATCAGTTCATGCAATTGAAGGAGAGCTCAGGACATGGGGCGTGGGTAAGGCAAGTGTGGAAGGCAGGCTTGATCACTTCTTCCCTACAGTTAGGCCTCTCGTTTGCTGGCTCAGGATTAAGTGTCTCAGGCGAGCTCTCCCCCTCACTTGTGTGGGCAAGGGAGTATTATTCATAAAGGACTTATTTATTTGTTTATTTATGTATGTGGTTCTGGGAACAGTACCCAGGACCTCACACATAGTAGACAAGCCTTCTATCACCAAGCTACGCTTCCAGCCTCTGAATGCCTTCATTTAAAGAAATATCTGTTTGTTTGTTTTTTAAAATTGCCATCTTTTGTACCCTGAGCTATGAAGAGCGAAAAGCAACTTTAAGTTGAAAAATATAAACAACAACAACAATAAAATAATTTATCAAAAATACCTTTCCCACACCCTGCTGTGTTATTTCTTAAAAAATGATTTGCTGTAGCAAAGTTATTACTTCCCCAGGAAGAAATTTAAAAACTGAACATTTTGTGTCACTGTTCCCACGAATCTTTTTTTTCAATTTGTCTTTAATGGTACAATATAAAACATGTTTTCTTGATGGAGTTATCTTTCTTTGGGATAACAAGACAATAAATCCATAACGACCAATTTTTATGCACAAATTTTTACCCTGAATTCTTCATATAGATTATCAGGCTTCCTTGACTCCGGTCATATTTCTCACATAATAATTTCCTGTAAGTTTCCTACTTATTCCATCTTGTCGGATACCATCAGTCCTGCTGAGGGACAATTGTATCTAAACAAATCAACAGGTTTTGCGTCATTGTCTAAACATGAGGGAGAAGCAGCCCTAAACGCTATGCTGGCACTTGGGTGGAAATGAAGAATTCTAAATCCCGCGCTGGGAATGCCTCTTTCAAGCTCCCTTGGAAGCTAACTTTCCTAACTTGTGGAGCCTAAGACAAAGCCAAATGAATTTTGGAAAGGTCAGTGGGAACGGGATTGGGGTGGGACTTTCCCAGAGAATGTTTGAGCCTTTTTTGCTCCAGGAGCTCTCTGGGCACTGCACAATTTGTCCTTCCCAGAGTGGGTGGAGAAGGGAGCAGATGCAATTCTTCTCTCTTGGTACCTGGGCCCAGAGGGGCTGGAAACCTAAGATTTTCCCAGCTGACCCCAGAGGGAGCCATCTCATCCTGGGAAAACGCTTGCTTGAACCCCTTGAACAGTATACTTGTGTCAGGAACCTTGGGGAGGGAGCGAACATCTGTGGGAAGGAAAGCACGGAGAACTGTGTGCCCTGTATGCTGTCTCCAAAAGGACTGCCCAAGGGTTTCCCACAGTCCAGTTCTGTGCACTGGAGAAGCTGCTCCCTGAAGTCAGCTCCAGGAGCCCCCAAGCTCCAGTGCTTCTGTGGAGGGATCCCAGGCATTGCCGTTAGGAAACCTCTTTCCAACAATAATTGACCTTTCTCCTTTACTTTTTTTTTTCCAGTATTTCCCTTTTTCCTCACATCCCGCCTTGTTCTCACTCTGTGCTTTTCCCTTCATCTCAGTGTTCTCTTTGTATATTTACCCTCGAAGACGCGGCCAAGGAGCTCTGCTGGCTCTCCGGGTTACAAGGGAGCCCAGGTCTATTGGTGTGCCAGTACTCAGCAGTTGTGAGAGAGCGATGCCTCCCCAAAGGCACTTCTTCTCCCTGTTCAGCTTCACCCTCTTCTACTCATCTGCTTTCCCCTTCTCTGTTCACCCATGTTCATGAGTCTCTTCAGAGCCTATAAGCACACGCCCTCAGCCACTTAACTCCCACTCGGTTTGAAGGTCGGTCGAAAGGGACCGGAATGAAACGTTTTGTCTCTCCTTTTCCTCTACTCCCCTTGCTTGCCCACCCACCCAGCTTGCTTCCTACAATGCTTTGGTATGTACAGAGTTTCGGCACCTCTTCCTCCACAGCCCCCTTGCAACGTCAAGCGGAAGTGTAAAGAAACACACCATTGTAGTTGGGAATCAGGGATGCTCCCCATCAGTTTGCAGGCACACTCATGCATTTCCTGGCTTCTCCACTGGCCCTGGTCCAGAGTGCTAGCAAGCGAATCACAAGGAAATTGTGCGTGCGTGAATGTCATGAGTGAACCAGCAGGTGACTTGCTTCAGAATTAGGCCGCGGCAACCCCTAACCCTCAAGCGGCCATCCAGTGTTGGCCAATGTGACCGCACTAGTTAACACCCCAGATTGGGTTGGAATTATGAATGGAAGAAAGGGAGATCCCCATGCAAAGGAGCAGCTGTCCCTTTGGTTAATTATTGGGATCCACAAGCCCATCCCCATTGCCAGGGCTCCAGTGTCGAGATGATGAAATAGGTGATTAAGGGACTTGGAGGCCAGTCCACACTGCAGCTTTGTCTGGAGTGTTCCAACGACAAGTGTTATTAGTCCACTAATCCTAACATTGCCTGCCGTGGAATTTCCTTGGGAAGGAATGGGGCAGTGCCTCTCTGCCAGAGGGCTGCACAGCGCGAACATACTAGCACGTCACCATCGGCTGTTCTGCGAGGAGAGTCCAGCATCCAATTCCGGAAATAGGTCACCGGGCTGCGAGATGCGCTGCTATTTGGATTTCCTTCCTCACACTCCTGTAGTTTTTATATACTTCCCTCTGGGGAGAATCAAGCTCCTTTGAGTCACTGGCTTTTGGAGTGCCATACAGGGGAAGATGCGAGTAGATTGTGAAGACGGAGGCGTGGGGTTCTGTGGCCAGTCGCGTGGAGTCCAGTCATGTGGCTTCTAGGAGTGATGGTTCTCCAAGGCGCTGCTCCACTTGGTCCCTTTCAGCGGGGTCTTCCCCTAGGTCTAGGGCCATGATGGCTTAGGCTCCCGCAGCTGTATCTGCCAGATGACAAATGTTTAGTGAGATGATGAAGAGGTACAAATGGGTTGAAGGGTGCCAGAGGCATCTTGTAATGAGCATAGCAAATCCTCGGTTTCCAAGGATCTTGGGAGGACAAAATGTTCTCATTTGGAGGATTGGGCTGCCAGGACTGTTAGTACCAGCTGTTGGATTTAGAGACCACCCCTGGAGGTAGGGTCAGGGGTCCAAACAAGCTTTCCTTTTAGTCTATACTTCTAGTCACTTGGACCTTCAGAAATAGGAATCTGGGGGGGGGGGCTAGTTTCTGTCGCCAAGCAGCTGCCTTTCTTTCCTGGTTCAGTCTAAAGTTCCCCCTGGCTTTTCCTAAACCCAAGCAGTTGTCTGTGGCCTTGCGGTGTCAGCAAAGGGCATTTGCGAGCCCACTAGGATTTGTAGATTTCATATTACACCCCACCCCACCTTTTTTTTTTTTTTTAAAAGATAGACAGATGATCTGGCATTCGAAGAGACTACCCCGCCCCTGTTTGTTTTTAACCATTTCACTTCTGGGTGCTCCTGGAAGCGCGCTGTTGTGTTGAACAGACACATTTCGATTTTCTTGGGACATAGTTTCTGGGTCTCAGCTGACCGGCTCAGCGCCATCATCCCAATGTGGTCTTCCAGGAGTTGAGGCAATGAAGTGCCACGGGAAAATCCGAAGAGGTCGCTTGATGTGTGAGAGCAGGGGCCTTCCACGATGGCGGTTTCACTGAGACCTCGCCTCAGTTTCTCTGCGTGTCTCTCTATGTCTTTCTCTCCTTTCCTCAATTAGTAAGGACCCAGCCAGGCAGATAAGAAAGAGGGATCTCTGTGCTTTGAACCTCAGAAGAGTTTCAGTCTTTTAAACTTTGAACTAGTCGGTTGCCAGGCATGGTGGTAGATTCCTGAATCCCAGTACTTGGGATGCAGAATCAGAAAGATCGTCGCAAGTTCAAGGTGGGTCTGATCTTTTTGGTGAGTCTCGGACTGACCTGAACGACAGGGTAAGACTTTGTCTCAGTCAAATTCTAAGTAACTAATGAACACAGTTTCCATCCTTTCCATGTGTTTCTCTTTCCAAACGAATCTTTAGAGAGCAAGTTGTCAGAATTAATTAACTGAAGGCAAATCTCTAGGTACTAGAGGGTTCCCACATGGTTATGACTCGAGAACCAGTAGAGGCCAGGCGTGATGGCCTGCATGACTATCATCTCGACACAGGGAAGGCTGAGGTAGGAGGATTACTGGGAGTTCAAGGCTAGCTTGGACAACATCATAAGTACCAGTCAAGTCAGGGCTACATAATGAGACTCTATCTGAAATAAATAAGTAGATAGATAATAAATTAGTAAGGAACAAAAGAAATAACGGAAAAGAAGTCCGAGGGCAAGCTCCTTCAAGGATGGCCTCCAGGGGCTGAATGTTTACAGTGGCCCTGTTCTAAGCTGTGTGGGAACTTGTTACTCACTAGCCATGGAGTTCCTTCCCCTGCAGAGGGAAGCATGAGGTCTGGGGCAAAAGAGTGAGCGGAGAAAATGTTAGCCAAGTCCTGAAAACTCGCAAAGTGGCCACTGAATATTGTCTTCGCTTGCACTGAAATTCACCTTGTTGGCTTTCTGATCCCATTTCC
Source organism: Dicrostonyx torquatus (assembly GCA_028555095.1). Taxonomy (NCBI): domain Eukaryota; kingdom Metazoa; phylum Chordata; class Mammalia; order Rodentia; family Cricetidae; genus Dicrostonyx; species Dicrostonyx torquatus. The sequence continues at coordinate 1,016,687 of JAQHUG010000432.1, read as the reverse complement.
TGTTTACTAACAACTGAAGGAGTTACAGGAGATGTCCCCCTACATGTGTGTATGTGTGTGTGCGTGCGTGCGTGTGCGCGCGCGCACACACACACACACACACACACTCACACATTGGAGCCTGGCTATTTTCAAGGTTCCATTTGGAGTGGGAAGGCCCCGGCAGGGCTGGGAGTGGGGAGAGCTATGGGGAGGGAGGCATTATTCTCCAGCTTGCAGCTGTGGCAGCCAATACAGTATCCCCCACATGCCAGATGAATCAAGCTGAGGGCCAGATCTGGGCTGTGGGCCAGAGGCTCCCCACCCTGATTTATAGTGTGGACAGAGATGTGGGTGTTTTGTGAATATATTTTGATGATGATAAAAAAAAATACGCGAGAGGGGGGGAAAACACCATTCCTTAAAAATGTGCTGAGGGAGAGAAGCAGAGGCCTAGCCACCAGATTAGGGTAGCTCGGCTGTTAGCAGTAGCGGCTCCTTGGACTAAAGGGTCTTGAAAGAACGCTTCATGAGAGGCAGTACCCCTTAGAAGGCAGTGAATTGTGAATGAGCCCCCTGTATGCCAGCTACTGGGGGCAGATTACGCTTACTGTCCCCTCTGCAGGTGTGGAATGGAGGGGATTCGGCCTGCATTTTAACTCCTGCCAGCCCCCGAGAACAGAGAAAGGGAGCTGGCTTGCTGAGCTCTGGGGACACCCTGAGTCCCACGCTTTCCCAGACTCACAGTTATCTAGAAACTAGCAGGCTTTGCTTTTGGGATCAAGCCCAGGTTGTTGCCAATGGGCAGTGGACAATAGGTTAAGTGTGAAAAGGCCACCAGGATGGAGTCTGGGCAAAAACAAAGAGCAAAACAAAACAAAGGACAAAAAAAAAAAATTCACCTCACCTCAACAATTTATTCTCAATTGGTTTGAATGGGGTCCCAACTAGGGCTGAGGAAGTAGAGTGGAAGCAGAGAGGCTGAGCAGGGTCTGGGAATGGAGGCTCCCACCACAATGTTCCTCTCCCAGGCAAGGCGGAGTCAGGCACAGGCTTCCTTGTTTTCCTCAGGAAACACCAGGCGCAGCTGCCTGGCTTTCTCTATTGCATCTGGGCAGGAACCTCCAACAGGTTTCCTAGGACCCACACAGGTCTTTGAGGATGAGAGATTTATTCTACAAAGGTGAGGCTACCAGTCAGGCCTTGTGTTGGACTGCAACGAGCAAAATCACATCAGTCTGCAACCCCCCAATACACACACACTCACACATACACACACACATTCACACACTCACACATACACTCGCACAGTCTCACACACACTCACGCTCATTCATACACTCTCACGCACACTCACAAAGTCAAACACACTCATACACACATACTCACACTCACTCATACACACCCTCACACAGTCAAACACTCTTACACACACACACACACACACACACACAGAGGAGGAACAGTGGACACCCTCATACCTTCAACTTGTAGTTTCTATCAAGAACACCCCGCTTTCTTCTCCGTCCCTCACACTCCTCCTCCTGGTCTTGGGTCCTCCAGGTCAGAGGGCACCCTTGTTCCTAGCACCTCTGCCACCTTGCCAGGCTCCTGCTTGTCTTTAAGCTGCTGCTCCTTCTGGAATGCTCCCTATAAGTCACATCATCTCCATCCTCATACACGTTTTGCTCTCTGAGGAAAGAGGGTCTCGCTAGCCTTCCTGGATTACCCAGCCTGGGGCTTTGCACATCCCCGCCAACTCCAAATCTCCCGCTAGTCAGAAGACGCCCCCCTGCAAAAAAAAAAAAAAAAAAAAAAAACAAAACTGAACAGACAAAGATGTTTGAAGGAGAAAAATCTGCCTCTGCAGACCTAACAAGAATGGGTGACTAGAGCCTTTTCTTTTGTTTCCTCACCAAAACACAGACAGACCCACCGCACCCACAGGGCAAGTGCGGGGTTATTGAGCCTCCAGTAGGCAAATCTCCTGCCTTTAGCCCTGGAAATTTTCTCTTTTGCATCCAGGATGAACTCGAAGACTCCGTGAAAGGGACTCTGGTCTATATCACTCAGGGCTGACTCCTTCAGCGGATGGCAGGAAGCCCTCTTTTTTAATTTCCCACTTCCTGCTTCGGAGCTTAACAAAGGACTTGTGTATAGAATGCATGTGTGCGTTAATGTGTGTGTACGCCATGGGAGAATGTACACAGGACCTTTGTCAATTCATTCCATTTTGGGGGGGAGAGGAAACAGAAGTGGATGTCTATTCCTGGCACTATCAGGGAGCAGCAAGGGGGCCCCTCTCAGTAACTAGCCTTCCTTGTAGTTGGTTCCAAATGTCTTTTTTGTAACTCTTGGGTTTGAAGCCACATCCCTGCCTTCTGGCTATCTCACCAGGCACCCCTAAAGCTGGACTGTAACACCCTGGGGCCACGTTCTCGAAAACCTGGGAAGACACCATTGGCGAGGAGGGCGAGGAGTATAGTGAAGCCCTTTTACTGACCGAATGTGCTAATTGTAAATGTTCTTATCTTGTCATTAAAGCGAATCTGGCAGGCCCAGTACTTGGCAGCCCTTGGTTAGCTATTAGTTCTATGCTACTGTACTGGCTGGGCAGTCATAAAAATGTATCTCTTTGAAAAACGATCCATCGCGTACACCAGCCTCCTCTGCACCCATTAGACCGAATTGGTATGACTAGAGAGTTCAGTCTTGGCTGACCAGGTGTTGGAGTTCACTTCCCTCTGGAAGAGTAGACAGACAGGGGGCTACAGAGCTGCCTGCCCCGTGGGGCACAGTAGGAAGACAGGCCACAGCCCAGGCTCCACCCACGTCACTCCCCTGTCTGCTAGAAGTCAGCTTTATGGTTCCAGTCCCAGGTCCGGGCCACCCCCACTCTGTCCATCCAGCCTTGGTAAGTAACTCACTAGTTGGGAGTCCTTGATAAGGACTTAGGACAGGATTTACAGACGCTGCGGCGTTTTCATAGGAACCTCAAGGGAGGTAATAACCCCCCGGGGGGGTGGTGGAGGCCAAAGTACTGATAAAAGAGCTCATCGTAACTTTCTCCTTAGGAGACACTGGGAATTCCTGGCACCAGGAGGAATGGTCGGGCCAACAGGGCCAGGGCTTTCGTGTGCCTCAGAGACCTCACATAATACAGTCTCTCTCTTCCCTCAGACAGTGTGCTAGGCATATGGCCTTCACAGGGGACACTTGGGAAGTATGGGATAGGGCATGTGTCTGTGCATACCCCCGGAGGAAGACTAGACGAGAGAGCTGAACACTTTCCTAGCATGTCTACACTTGAATTAGCCTTCGTTTGATTTAAAAGCCTCAATAATAGAGAAATTACCTAACCTAAAGACACAACGGAACTTGGAAATCAAACCTGGCCACTGTTGATTTCCTTTTAATTTTTTTATTTTTTTGGCTTTCTGAGACAGGGTTTCTCTGTGTAGCTTTGGAGCCTGTCCTGTAAACTAGCTCTGTAGACCAGAGCTGGCCTATCATCTGCTCACTTTTAACAATTGAGTATTTTAGGCTAAGTATTAAGCATGCACCAGGTGTACTGCAAATCCTCCGTATGCTATGTAGGTACAGTTACAGACTCCTTTTGTAGATAAGTAAGCAGAGGCTCAGACACATTTATCTGAGTCACACTGAAATTCAAAGCCAGAGGAGCTTGGAGCGTAGGTTTCAACATCAGGCAGCAGGAATATGCCTTGTTTTATGGACAGGTGTATGAAGTTAAGCCTTGTCTCATTTTGTAAGTGTTCTCTGGGAAAGGCCGTGGCCTGGCCTGAGACCAACGGCTCTGCAGCTCAGAGCGGCTTAGGGAGAGATAGACATGGGAGCCATTACTGAGACGTCAGGAAAAATGAGCAGCCAGAAAGACTTGTTCAAGGTCATGGAAGCTGTCAAGGGCAGAGCCAAGTTCAGTCAAAAGCCCGGCCTCTGTCACAGCTCTCACCTCAGCCTGTGCACATACCCGGAGGCTACCCCACCTCTGCATCTCCCCTGCCCTCTCCCTTTGCAGTCAGACGGGACTTGTTTCCCAGGTAGCAGTGACAGGCTTGATTGACACTTCAAGGGTTTTGCTGAGTAGCAGTTCCCAGCCAACCGAGTGAATTCTCAGGTAAACAGACAACTCTTGGATGTCAGCAGTTATTCCCCTGGGGAAACCTTGCTCCAGAGCTCCCACAGAGAAGTCTTTCCTTGGGAGAAACTCAGTGTTGGCTGTGAGGATGAGCCGATGAGCTTCCAGAACACTGACTGGCATTTGACAAGGCTGAGCTTATCCAGAACGGGCATGTCTGTGTATTGCGGCTATCTGACTTTCTCTTCTGTGGAACCCACTGTCCCTCTTGCTGTCATTGTCCCTTCATGACTACCCCTCTCCCATAGCACTGCACCTTCCATTGTCTGCCTGCACGTGGACAATAAAACCATCTCTAGCAAATCATAACTCCTTCGTTGCTTTCTTGGGCCTGAGTTTCGGGAATCAGGGATATTAAAGCCAAAGGAACAAATCTCTGAGAGAAATTGTAGACCTCAGTCAGCAAGCCAGTGGGATAATCAAGACGTAGTGGAAGGTCTCTTGAAATTCTCTTCCTGTGTCTGAATGCCCGCACCCACACCCAATTTGAGAACTAGGGATCTGTAGTGGAGGTCACCTCAGCCAGGACTGACATGATCAAGTAGAAAGGACATGAGCGCTGGAGACTGCCTCGGATCATATTGTAACTCCACACAGTATAAGTTACTGTGTGGTACCCCTGTTTCTTCATCCTGTACGAGGGATAGTGATTATGCCTAATTCACATATAAATTTAGATAACTTGAACATGCGTGCTCATGCATCGGTGTGTGCGCACACACACGTGGCACAAGGGGGAGGCGCTTAGTGTGTGGTATCTAATCTTGCCATTTCTTCACTAAAAATACCTTAACCTTCAGGTTCCTGAAAGAGGTAAGTGTGGGGAAGGGCCATGGGCAGGAACTGTTGCGTATCTGTGGTGGGCCCCTACCGTGCTGTGTGAAGAATATAACAAAAAGCCATGAAGGAAGGAGCCTCTTTGGCGGCATGCTTTGAGCTTCCTCTCAAAGCCCCAGCTGGAAGCCTCGTGGAGAAAGACCCAGGATTGTTCCTTACATAGCACAGGAAGCAGTTTCAAGGCTAGTTCTCAGCGTTCCACAGCCAGGTAGGTTTGCGTTCAGTCCTTGTCTTTCCTCTTTGACTGTGGCGTGGCCCTAGGCAAGCACACTACCGTCTCCTGTGTGCCCCTCTGGCTTTATGTATCGTGCGCTCCAAATAGATTCCTAACTTCCACTCTAGACAGTGATCTCTTATAGTCAGGACAAGAGGATTATGAAAATAGATTTAAACCTTTTAAATTTATTTTATATTTAATATATTAATATATTAAACTAATTTTGAAATTAAAATACTATATCATTTCCTCCTTCCATTTGCTCTCACTCCAACACCTCCCCTGTTCCCTCTTACCTATAAGCTAGGTGTGGTGGCATTTACTTGTAATCCCAGCACTCAGGAGGAGGAGGAAGGAGGATCAGAAGTTCAAGGTTATCCTTGGTTACACAGTGAGTTTGGAAGCAGCCTGGCATATATGAAGCTGTCTCAATAAACAAAAGAAAATAGCTTTTAACTATTATTTTTACAAGCATTCTTTATTTCTTCAAGTGAGTTCTGAATGCTATCTAGTGTCCTTTTATTTCAAATGTACATATGGGTTTGTTTCATGATATAAGGTGCTAGCCGCACTGTGTAGGCCTCTTTCCCATTTATATATTGACTTTTGTCTTGGAGGTAAAAATAAGAACAAAATAAAGTTTACTATCTTAATAATTTCTTTCTCTCTCTCTCATTCTTTCTTTCTTCTGTTGTTTTTTGAGACAAGGTTTCTCTGTGTAGCCTCGGATGTCCTGAAACTAGCTCTGTAGACCAGGCTGACCTTGAACTCCCAAATGCTGGGGTTAAAGCTGTGCACCACAGCCCGGCAAGTATTTCTTTTATTATTTTTAAGTGGACTTTAAACCTCCTTTACAATTAGTTTTGTAGCTAGCATACAAAGTAGCAGGTTTGTTTCACTGTGGCGTTCTCATACATCTAGAGCATGAGACTTCTTTCTTTTGTTTTAGCACAGGTCTCCTTGCAGCATAATCTCTCCCTGTTTTGAATATCCAAAATGACTTCATTTCTCCTCCACTCTAACGGATAATTTTGACTCGAGATAGAATTCTCACAGTTCTTTTCTTTCTTTCATTCTTCTTCTTTGGTGAATACTTTCAACATCTCTTGACCATTCCACTGCCTTGTGGTGTGCATAGTTTTAAAGAGATCTTTTTTTAGGGAGGGTCTCATGTAGGCAAGGCATGAGTCTCCCTATGTAGCCTTGGATGAGCTAGAATCTACCGCCTGGGCACTGGGATGACAGGCTTGGAGCACCACAAACCAGCTCCTGATGAGAAACGAACTGTTCATGTTATTTCAGATCTCTTTTAGGTGATACATGGCTTCTCTGTTTCTGCTTCTGAGGTCCTCGCGTCTTTGGTCTCTCACAGTGCGATAATGTGTGGATCTTTCAGAGATCCTCCTTCTTGGAGTTGGTTGGACTTCTTTTACATGTAGGTTAACGCTTTCCATTCATTTGGGCAAAGTTTGGACTACTCTTTGTTCCAATAGTCTTTTTCACCACTGTTCTGCCCTCTACTCTCTTTGTGAGTGTTCATTGTTGTACTAGGATGTGTCCCACGGGTCTCCTGCTTTCTCCCTATCTGCTTCTCACACTGGATTATATCAATATCTTCAAGGTTTTTAATTCATCCTATTGCCTGTTAAAAACCTACCGTTGAACAACTCTGGTAAATGGTTCACTTCCATTATTATATTTTAATTCCGGATCTCCTACTTTTTTTATTATAAATATCCATGCTTTCCTGATTGTCCTTCCTTCCTTCTTTTCTTCCTGGTACTGGAAATTGAACTCCAAATCTTGCATGTGTCAGACAAATGCTCTACCACTGTGTTCTTTCCCAGCCATCTGCTTTCTTTTCTAAATGGGATCTCACTAAGTTGCCCAGACTGCTTTTGAACTCACTCTGTAGTCCAGGCAGGCCTGGAACTTTTGATCCCCTGCCTCAGCCTCTTTAGTAGCTAGAATGAAAGGTTTTTGACACTGGGTCTGGATCTAATGTCTTTTGGGTGAAACATCATTCTCATATCTTCTTTTAGCTCTTAGAGCCTTTTTAACATTCAAAATAGGTGAATTTAAAAAGTCCAAAAAAAAATGGCTTCTTAAGTATGTTTTTCTCCCGCCTTTTCTGTCTTTCTTTTTCTTTTGTGGATACACTTTCTATTCACTAGTTCTTGATCTTATGTATGGGCTGTTTATCTACAGGTAACAAATTCCTCGGAAACTTGACATTTCGAGTGTGGTATGAAGCAATCCTGGAAGTGGGATTCTTCGCCTCCAGGTTTGCCGTGGCTGCTGCTTGTAGTAGCGGAGTTTGTTTGCTTGGTGCATTCTAGTTGAACTTGTAGCTGAGGCAGTCGACCCTACCTCGTGGCTGCACTTTATAAAGGAGAACTCGCCCTACTGTTTGCTTTGGCTGCTGAACAACTCTTTTGATGAAACTCGAGGCCAGTCACTTGGAGAAGAAAGTCATAAATATTAAGCTTTTTCTTGATGCCTCTTAGATCTTAGCTGAGCAACCTCCATTCAAATAATTCATAAATCACAAAGCCAATCAGTATCCATTATCTGCCTTCATGTCAGGAAGAGAAGAAAATAACAGGAGATTTATAGGCACGAGAGAAGAGCTCATTCCATTCTTCTGAAAAGCTAGAAGAGACCCCAATGAAAACAAACCACAATGCGGGAGGAAAAAGAAAATAACCCAGGAAAGATGGCTCTACCCATTTCCTTCCATTCCTAAGCTTCCTGAGTCGTGAGGGAGGATACTTGCCTAGAAACTAGAGTTGTGTGATCTTGCCAGAGACAGGCACTTAGACTTCCCCTCCACAGCCAAAGGGACAGCCTTGCTGTCAATATGGAGGGGAGTATGTGTGACAGAAAGATTGGAAAGTGTGGTCAGAATGTCTCCAACTCTGGAAGATGGTGGGACCAGGGAGAGAAAGGGATTAATGAGGACAAGTAGAGGCAAACATACCTTACCTCCGAGGCAGGCTTAGACTAAGAGACAGTTGCTTCCCCCCCCCCTAGTTTCATGTTCTCCCCAAGCAGTTTTTAATATTGTCATCTGGGTTCTTGTAATATTTCTCAACTATCACCTGTTAATACTCATTTAACAGATACTAGTCAGGCACTGGGAATACTGAAATGAATAAAACAGATCCTTCCAGGTTATATGGGAAACTAGTACACAGAAAATGGTATTATAGCAAGGCTGTGACGGAGGGAAGCCTGGGGAGCGGGAACACCAGGGGGCCCCTCACTCTGGCTCAGAGCGGGAGTGAGGGTAGGCAGCAGGATTTGGTATGGCCTCTGGCAGACGATAAGCATGAACTGAAACTCATATGACAACTTTGTCAACTCTTGCTGGCAGAAATGTGCAAGGGTGCAAGCCCCCTACAGAAATGAAGCAGCACGTGTAGACAGGCGTCACGGGGAATTTCTTGCATATTCATTCGGGTACATTCTACAATGGGAAAAAATAGTTTTAGAAGATGAATATGGGATATATAAAGGATTCTAGAAGGAAATGAGATTAGAAAGCTAAATAAGGCCAGATCACAAAATACTCGGCATGCTTTAAGGAGGCATCTGCACTTTATCTTGAGGCTCATGGAGGAGTCAATGAAAGATTTCCCAGGGGAATGACCTGGATAATGGCAGGGAGGTGGTTAAGAGTGCAAACTGAAATCCTGTCATTTGCAACGGCATAGATTGAACCGGACGACATTATGTTAAGTGAAATGAGCCAGATGCAGAAAGACAAACATTACATGTTTTTACTGGTGGAATATTAAAAAAAAATATAGGGAGTCAAATAGTGGTTACCAGAGACTTCAGCGAGCTGGGGAAATAGGATGGGTGGGGCAAAGTTGAACAGTGAGTGCTGTTAATAATGGAACAGTAACAAGACTTTCTGATGTTTAATTGCGCAGTAAGGTGGCTGTAACAATAGGAAATAGTTTTGAACATCATCATCATTAAGAGATAGTAAAAGTAGAAGGTGTCGGGTATACTAATTAACCTGACAGTATCTATCAAATCTGTATTTATTATTAAATCTATTATCCATCAGCTATCTATCTATTATCTATTTATCTACCTATCTATCTATCATCTACCATCTATCCATTCATCTACCCACCCACCCATCCTCCTCTGTGAATTGGACCTGGGTTTTGCACATGCTTGGCAAACCAAGCACTTGACTACTAAACCTATGTCCCTAGCCCAGCATGTATGTTAATCAAAATATTATTCTCTACCCCATAAATATTATATAGAATAAAGAATATTGTTAATAATCATAAATATACAAAAAATATTTTTAAAAGAATACAGAATTTGTGGTTGTTGATTTTAAAAATGCGGTCCCTGTGCCAACAGCCTCAGTGTCATTGGGAACTTGGTAAAATGTTAAATCCTTGAGACAGAGATGTGGCAGGGTTGGCAGAGTGCTTGCCTTGTATGCACAAAGCTCTGGGCCTCAGTTCCCAGCAGGTGTGGTGGCATGGCCTGTGCCTATAATCCAATCCCAACGCTTGTGAGATGGAGAGGCAGGAAGGTCAGAGATTGAGGGCCATCTTCTGTGACATTTGAGGCCACCCTTGACTACTTGAGACATTGTCTCAGAACAATTTTTAGGCTTGAACTCCTTTCTAGTTCTACTGAATCGGCAGCTGTCAGAGGTGGGATCCAGCCATCTGTGAGTGAGCAAGCTCTCCAGGTAATTGTGACGTCTCCTCAAGTTGGGGAACTGTTTCTTGGACAGACTATCTAGATTAGAATTCTGGAAAATCTTGGGCAACTTTGAACCTTTTAGAGGCCCAGTTTCCTCTACTATAAAATGGGGATTTTAAAGTTGTTATGACAATTAGGTACATTCAGTCACATAAACGCTTAGGATAAAATACCTGGTCCATAGCAAGTTATGAACAGATGTGATGGTGAATGAATAGCGCATGGTTTCCCGCACCTGCAATCCCAGTACACAAGAGGGAGAGGCAGAAGGATGTCCAGTCAGAGGCCAGCTTGGCCTACGCACTGAGACCCTGTCTGTAAAGGGCCAAAGATTTGGGATGAACTTCAGTGTACAGGACTTGCCTGGTGTGCACGAGGCTGTGGGTTTGCAGCACTACAAAAACAAAAAATTCCTTCTCAATGCCTAACCCTTTTTATATGGCTTATGAGCCTTAGTTTAGTGTCATAGCTCTGCCTCCCTCTCCTTGTCTCCCATTAAAAAATTTATTAAACATTTATTACAAGCTAGGAGATTGCTTAAGGGGAATTAGCCTAGAGAGGACCATAGCACGATGGAGAGAATCCAGATCCACTCACTTTATAGAAAGGATAGAACTCAAACTGGGGCATTGGAAAAGTCCCTGTCCTCCATGTGCTATGGAGTATGAGGGTCAGAGCAGATGACCTCTGAGAGCTCTGGCATTTGGTGACTTTGCTTGCCTTTCAACGAGTCACACACGACAAACATTTATTGAGGTCTGTTCTCATAACATTCAGGGAATCTCATCAGAAGCCCCTGAGATAGCTATAATTCTGTTGTCCCAATTCAAAAGGCAAGTGCAGAAACCTACTGAAGATAAGTTTGCCTGAAATGGCACAGCGCCCAAGTGACAGGGCTGGGGTGTAAGCAGGCCCTGTCTGAATCTGGCACTGTGTCTCCTCTGCCAGGTCACACTGCCTCCTGCAGCACACCGAGGATTCCTCCACAGAGATAAATGTTCACGGTCATGCAATTAAGCAAGGGCCAGAGGAAAGACTAAAGTCCAGATTTTCTGACTCCACGGCCAGTGTTTGGTCTACAAATCACAGTGGCCTCGAACAATGAAGGCTAACAGCGTGTTAACTGCTGGACAGATGAATGGCTTGTCTCTTGCCTACAGGCTCCAAGAACCTTAAGTTAATAGACAACATACAAGCTGTGTAATGAACAGCCACATGGCACAGAGGTCACCAGACCCCTGCAGGAGTCACTTTGAAATGCTTGGTGGGATACAAGTGGTTTGAGATGGACTTCCTGCCCTTGGATTGAGACAGGAGCAGCTTGAAGGTGTGGGGAAAACTGGCGTGCTGGCTTTCTTTCTAAGAAAGAAAATAAAATGAGCCTATTGGCCATATCCCTGTTGAGTGATTTTTTTCACAATAGTATAGAATATTGGTATGCAGAAAGAAAATATTAAAATCCCTTTTCCTGATTTTTTTTTCCTTTGTGTCAGAGTTTCTCTATTTAGCCCTGGCTGTCCTGGAACTTGCTACATAGACCAAGCTGCCATCAAACTCGCAGAGATCCACCTGCCTTTGCCTACTGTGTGCTAGGATTAAATGTGTGCCTCCATGCCTGGCTATGGCTTGTGTTTTGGATGACTTTTAAACCTCTAGTTTATATATATATAAAATATACATACATAAGTGACTCAGAAGTCCCCGTTTATAATTTACAAATCACAAATGCACATGTAACATCTTATTTTCTGTTTCGGATATACTTTATACTATCCACAGTTAATCTAGTAGTATATAGTTATATTACTGTAATTGGTAAAGTAGAAACATGTATTCATAAGTTATGCATACATGCAGTGATGAACAAATATTAAAATATCTATTTGTGGGTATATTCAGAAGCTGTTGTTCTAAATAGCGCTGTGAGTTACACACAGTTGTCCTCCAGCGTCCATGAGGAGTTAGAGAGTACTGAGGCCTGGTTGTGCAGTGGTGCGGTGGAAGCCTCGGCTACTTTGGAGTTTCCTAGCCACAGCTGTGCAGAGGTCATGTGGCCTGGTTTAAGAAGCTACTCTGTGTGCAGAGACTGGCGGGAGAGAGCAAGTCCTCATCCCTATGGTGGCTGACGCCTAGTGACAAAACCGATCATGTGCTCCAGTAAGAGTTTGGGTTGATCCACACAAAGGCATTTTTCTCTCGCGTGGGTGATACAGTATTTTATGGTGGTGAGAAAAAAGTGGTTTGTAATTAAAATAGGATTAGTATTTGTATAAAAGCTCCACGTACAATTTATATATATGGAAGGATTAAGAGGAAATAGCCCAACCTGTGACCACTCCTCTTAGTCTGGTATTTTTTTCTTCCATGACATTGTTGCTAATTAAGATAATCTCAGCAGCCACACTGTGGAATGTCCCTCATTTTACAATCTCTCTGGGGTTATGGCCTTTCTGGCAAGAATACCAAAGAAGTGACATCATGCTATCCGTGACGCTCCTTGATCTTTTAATAGCTGTGTCTCCTTGTAAATTTTAACCATGTAATTTAAAAATCATAAGTGTAAATGGTTGCAAAGACGCTATTTTTCAATCTATTATAAAGATCAGCATTTAAAATAAAATTGTTAATTTATTTGAAGTGAATTCAATGGCTTTAAGTACCAAAGCAAATTTATCCACCATCATTTAATTTTAAAAACTTATGAGCACAGTATTTTAAAACATTTACAGTTTGGGGGACTCAGTGGGTAAAGTGTTTGCTGGGTGAGCATGAGGACCTGAGTTCAGATCGCCAGCACCCACATTTATTTTAATGCTGTAACCTCAATGCTGGATGGTGACGGGTGGATAGGAAGATTCCAAAGGCTTTCTGGTCAGCTAATGTAATCAAGATTCTCCCAGATTCAGAGAGAAAACCTGTCTCAAAAAATAAGGTGGAAGGCAATAGAGGAAGACACATTTATTTGCTCTCTCTTTCTCTCTCTCTCTCTCTCTCTCTCTCTCTCTCTCTCTCTCTCTCTCTCTCTCTCTGTGTGTGTGTGTGTGTGTTGACGGGGGGTGGTAAACGTATGTCACCATGCACCTGTGGCAACCAGATGACAACTTTTGAGAATCAGTTCTCTCTTTCCACCCTATGGATTCTGGGGATTGAACTCATGCAGTCAGGTTTGTAAGACAAGCCCTTTCACCTGCTGAGTCATCGAACTGGACCATCTCTTGCATTTCTATGTGTTAGGGTCTGCATGTCAATTAATACATGAAATCCAGTTGACATTTTTAATTCAGTATTATATCGTACCTCTAGGTCAATTTCAAGAGATATAGTATTTTAGTAACATTAAAAGTCTTTTGGTTAGAAAAGGCACATCTTTCTATGTGTTAGTCTTCTTGAAATTGAAGTGAGATCACCCCAGAGATGCCTGCACATCCCTTATTGTAGCATTATTACAATTGCCAAATTATGGGATCAACCTGGGTGCCTATTAACAAATTAAAAAGAAAGAAACTGTAGTTGATATGCACAATGAAACTGATTCAACCATAAAGACCAGAATTGTGTATTTTTAGAAGAAAGTGATTAAAAGTGGAGATCACCCTGCTAAATGAAATAAGTCAGACTCGGAAACACAGACATCACACGCTTTCTTTCATACGTGTGATATGCTTTCTTTCATACGTGTGATATGCTTTCTTTCATACGTGTGGTATGCTTTCTTTCATACGTGTGGTATGCTTTCTTTCATACGTGTGGTATGCTTTCTTTCATACGTGTGGTAT